>ML777273.1:1761877-1783249 GCA_009831015.1 Picea engelmannii
GCAACACCTTATAAGGGCCATAGTACTTTGGTGATAATTTATTATCCTTCTTGGCTTGCTTGAGGGACATTTGTTTGTATGGTTGTAGTCTTAAAAACACCCAATCCCCTACTTCAAAACTTCTTTCACTATGACGTTGATCTACTTGTTGTTTCATGCGATTTTGTGCCATGGTCAGGTTGTCCTTTAAGATTTGGATAACTTGTTGTTGATTCTCGATGTGATATTCCACTACTTGAACCTTAGATTTTTCTTTTAGAGAAGGAGTGATGGAAGGAGGGTGGTATCCATAAAGTGCCATAAATGGTGTCATTTTTTTTGCAGTATGAAAGGAAGTGTTATACCACCATTCTGCCAAGGGTAACCATTTGAAACATTGTGTTTGTTTATCAGAGACAAAGCAACGAAGGTAGCCTTCCAGACATTTGTTCACTGTCTTAGTTTGTCCATCAGATTGAGGATGATAGGATGAGCTATTAGCCAATTGAGTACCCAAACAAGAAAATAATTCTGTCTAAAAATGTCCAGTGAAGATGGCATCTCTGTCACTTACAATAATCTTTGGGCTTCCATGTAGCTCTTGAACTGTCGCCATGAATGTGGTGGCAACTGTACTAGCTTTGAAGGGATGAGAGAGAGCACAAAAGTGTGCATACTTGGTCAGTCTATCAACAATCACCATGATTACACTCTTTCTTTCAGACTTTGGTAACTTTGTGATGAAATCCATGGAAACCTCCTCCTAGCGCTGACTTGGGATGGATAATGGTTGTAAAAGACCTGAGGTCTTAATTGTTTCTACCTTATTTTGTTGGCAAACCAAACATTCTACCAAAAACCTTTGAACATCAGTTTTAAGGCCATCCCCAAAAAAATCCTTCTTGACTCTATGGTAGGTTTTCAAAAATCTTGAGTGCCCTCCTACTGGAGAGGTGTGCAATTATAATAGTACCTTTTGTTTGAGTTGGGAGTTATTACATAAATATAAGCGATCTTTGTACCATAGTGAATCGTTTTTCCATGTAAATGTATCTGATGCACTGGAATCCTGTTGCAACCTTTGAATGAGTGTCCAAACTTTTTCTTCCTTCTTCCATTCATCCCTTTCTTCTATTATCCAATCGGGTTGGATGATTGAGATAGCACAAAGAAATGCTTCAACATCTTCATCCTTTCTTGAGAGTGCATCTACCACAACATTTTGCTTCCCCTTTTTATAGAGGATTTCAAAATCTATGTAGAATAACTTCTTGTTCTTGTTCTTGTTCTTGTTCTTGTTCTTCTTCCTCTTCACAATCTATGTAGAATAACTTCTTCTCACCACACTTATGTCCCTTACTGTACTTGTTGTCACAATTAAAGAATAAACCTTTTGATTTCCTTTCCTCCAATTGTTGAGGTATCAACCTTGTAGTTTGAGGTGTTTTAGAATAAGGAGCATTTTTCTTTCTATAGATGTTTGGATTGGTCCTTCTAGTAGCCATAGCCATATTTTTTACTTTCAACATTTGTTGCCACCTTAAATGCATTCTCCAATGATTTGGGTTCCCAAAGGTGAACCTCATGTTGAATGTTATCCTTTAAAGTTCCTATGAATACATCAATCAAGTGCTCATTTGGAATCCCGGTTACCTTTATATTCAATCTTTGGAAGTTCTCAATGTGGTCGGTAACTGGACCATTTTACTTGAGATTTATCAATTGGCTAAAGAAGTTATTGCTCCTTGTATCCTCATAGTGTGCTATCATTTCTTCTGTGAAAATTGTCCAAGTGACGAGTGATTTGCAAGAACAAAGCCATCGATACCATACAAATTGATTAGGTTCTAAATATAAAGAAGCAATTCATACCTTTTGTGTATGTGGCACATTATGGAGATCAAAAAATTGCTCCATTTGAAGGATCCATGTGATTGGGTCCTTTCCATCAAACTTCCTCATATCAATCTTAGGAACGTGGTTGGTCTTCAAACCAAAGTTGGAGTTTCTCCATTCTTGATTCACCTTCCTTGTGTCCTCATAATGAATTTCATGGGATGCATTTTCACTTGCAGGTGTCTTCTCTGTTATGAATTTTTTCAATACTTNTCATCTCTTGTAGTTCATCTTTTGTTACTATCTTCTTTTTTAAATCATTTATGTCCCTACGCATTTCTTCACCTTCATCAAGAGTCCAAGTAGGATTTTTTGGAGGATTATTTGGTGTAGAAGTTCTCTTTTTGGGTGGCATGTTGGCCAAGTATGAATTTTGAACCTTGATTTTGAGGTGGTTCTGCTAGACAATATTTATTCTGTTGTATTTCCCAAGTTTCGGCCCTTCTAGGTATGAAAATTTATTTTATGTAGTTCTATGATATTTATTCTCTGCAATTCCAGAGGTCTGATCAAAGTTGGATGTTCCAAGTGGAATTTACTGTAACTTCCCCACAACTTACCGATTTTTGGCCTTTCCAAGAGATCTCACTTGTATAGCGTGCCCCGAACAAAATAATTGATATAAAATTATGAAACTCACACTAGAAATACTACAGACTATCCACGATCCAATGAAACTAGTCCCACTCAATTTGGATACTCTTGGAAGAAGTTATGATTGTCTTACCTGGAACACCTTCTTGAGACTAGTCAATAAGACTAGTCAGATACCCTTTCTTACACAAGGTGTATCTACAAATTTAATATGATGTAGAAGCTGAAATTTTTACCACAGATACCTTACTAATATTTGTAAATATCCTCCATAGTTTAGGGTCTAAAACGTTACAGAAAATTTTTTATAGCGAAAATCCCGCAATGACTCAGTTCAAGATGATTCCAGAACCCTATCTTGTACATGTTGTATCTCCGACAGTATAAGGCCTCGGGAGCTGAATTTTGAACCGAATGTACCTTGATCCGTCTACTAAATATAATCTAATATGTTCCTTATGAAACATTGTAGAAAGAAATTTATATAGAAAATACCAAGGTGTCTTAGATGTAGTAGCGAAACCCGAAGATCTTGAGCTCGGATACCATATGTTAAGAACCAAATATCAATATAGCATAGAAAAACCTCAAAAAAAGTACTCAATGCCTTGAAAAAGACATAATTTCAGATAATAAGCCTCTTCCAGTGGGCAACCTCCTTTTACCCCACTTAAATCTTCAAGTACCAGATGTTTCAAAATGAAAATGTCTCCTTGGTATATATAGGAGACTAGGAGGTATAATTAAAAACTAATGGCCTAAAGCCGACATAAATAAAATAACATTACTAATATAATAATCCCCAATTAAGGGGTAATGAGCCACTATTTAGGGCTTAAAAACCATTGTCTCTGTAATTCCTTTAAAATTCCCGAGTTAGTGTCAAAGACAAAAGTAATCTGGAAATGACCCAACACTTGGAAATAACATACTAATATAATATGCCCCAATTAAGGGGTAATGAGCCAATATTAGGGCTTAACAGGGTTGAATGGAAGAATGATGAAAATGTGTGGACTCTCATTCAAAGGTTGCAACAAGATTCCAATGCATCAGATACATTTAGATGGAAAAATGATTCACTATGTTACAAAGATCACTTATATTTATGTAAGAACTCCCAACTCAAACAGAAAGGTACCATTGGAATTGCACACCTCTCTGGTAGGAGGGCACTCGATATTTTTGAAAACCTACCATAGGGTCAAGAAGGAATTTTTTTTTAATGGCCTTAAAACTGATGTTCAAAGGTTTGTGGTAGAATGTTTGGTTTTCCAACAAAATAAGGTGGAAACAATTAAGACCCCAGGTATTTTACAACCATTAGCCATCCCAAGTCAACACCAAGAGGAGGTTTCCGTGGATTGCATCACAGGGTTACCGAAGTCTAAAGGAAAGAGTGTCATCATCGTGATTGTTGATATACTGACCAAGTACGCACACTTTTGTGCACTCTCTCGTCCTTTCAAAGCTAGTACAATTACCACCACATTCATGGAGACAATTCAAAAGCTACATGGAAGCCCAAAGATTATTGTAAGTGACAAAGATCCCATATTCACTGGACGTTTTTGGACCAAATTATTTTCTTGTTTGGGTACTCAATTGGCCCATATCTCATCCTATCATCCTCAATCTGATGGAAAAACCGAGATAGTGAAAGAACATCTGGAAGGCTACCTTCATTGCTTTATCTCTGATAAACAAACACAATGTTTCAAATGGTTACCCTTGGAAGAATTGTGGTATAACACTTCCTTTCATATTGCAACAAAAATGACACCATTTATGGCACTTTATGGATAGCACCCTCCTTCCATCACTTCTTCTCTAAAATAAAAATCTAAGGTTCAAGCAGTGGAAGATCACATCGGCCATCAACAACAAGTTCTCCAACTCTTAAAGGACAACCTGACCATGACACATAATCGCATGAAACAACAAGCATATCATCATCATAGTGAAAGAAATTTTGAAGTAGGGGATTCGGTATTTTTAAGACTACATCCATACAAATAGATGTCCCTCAAGCAAGATCAGAAGAATAATAAATTATCACCAAATTACTATGGCCCTTATAAGGTGTTGCAAAAGATTGGTACTATGGCATACAAATTGGAGTTTTGTGCATCTTGATGAGTACACCCAGTTTTCCATGTTTCATTCTTAAATAATGTTATAGGTGACAAGATCCCGGTTCAAACTATATTTCTAGAACTTGACGAGGAAGGAAAAATCATATTGGAGACTGAAGCTATCACTGACACAAGAGTTCATCATCTAAGGAATAGATTCATTTCAGAGTATCTCATTAAGTGGAGGAAACTTCTTGCTGAAGATTCCACTTGGGAAGGTGATTATTTTATACACAATCCTCCGTAATTACTCAAGCTATTGCATAAAACACTTTTCTGAAGGGGATGGGCATGTTAATCCCTAAATAGTGGCACGTCACCCCTTAATTGGGGCATATTACATTACTAATGTTATTTTATTTATGTCGTCTTGGATCCATTAGTTGTAATTGTACCTCTTAGTCTCCTATATATACCAAGGAGACCTTTTCATTTAGAATAATCTTGTATTTGGAAATTTATGTGGTGTATAAGGAGGTCTCCCCCTCGAAGAGGCTTATTATTTGAAATTCTCTCTTTTTCAAGGTGTTGACTACTTATTCTGATGTTTTTTTATGCTATTTTATATTTGGTTCTTAACAATAGGTTTGTGAGAAAGAGACAATTTTCATTATGATCATTCTTTTGTAATGGAGGTTCATGTAATCGATAAGAGACTAGTAATATAATATTACCATCTACAGGAATAAAATCACTGATGTATTGTATTACTTTTTGTTTTTTTGGAATAGTGAATAACATGTTTTCCTTTTAGAGTTGGTGTTCACTTGATTGTAAGAATGTGGACCTGAAACACATGGATAGGAAGGCCCCCTTGAACCCATTGTGTCTGTAGGAATGATGTAAATATATGTAAGTATTTCTTTTATACAGATTTATTTATTTTTAAAATTGGTTTTATGTTAACAATAATTTTCAGATATGTGGATTGAACTAGACAGAGAACCCAAGGAATCATAAGATTATTTCTCAGAATGCTCTATAAATCCATTCTACATTGAATTGATTTTTTTCATGAAATTAGATTGGGATTCCATTTATTGTGTTATAGTGTGCACATCCAAGAGTAGAAGTATACACGAAGCTATGAACAATTTGACCACTGCAGGACTCATTACATTAAACCCTTTGATCCTCTATTCATTAATTTTATTTTTTCATTTAATTTCTTCATTTTCAAGTGTGTTAACTCATAGGCTGAAACAGGTCATACCTACAGGGATCCAAACAATATTGAAGCTAATGGTCTTGGAAGATGATGCAGGAGCATCGTCAACATCAAGCGAGCGCAGGGCAAGCGCCAACACATTTTAGACACATGATAAATTGTTTAAAAAATTTTGAAGATGGATGCACCAAACATAAATGTAATAGTTAAGGAGAGGCGTACTTATAGATTATAATCAGACCTTGAGCATCCCGCTCTCGTCTGAAGGACTAAGAAGGCATTTATGTTAGTAGGTAGCTTTGAATTCTCAAATTAGACAGTTTTAGGAGTGGAGGGAAAACGGATATAGACACCCTCATTGTAGTATTGTATGATAGTGAAGAACATTACCAAGAGAAGAGCATACAGAGCTGGAACAGAGAAATTGTGTTTGAAAAACACCCATGTACAGAGATTTGAGTTAATAGAAGAAGTCTTAATTCAGATTCATGGTGTTGTATTTGTTTCTTATATGTGTATGTTGAATGGTATGTTCATGGTTTTACTCTTTCTGTTATACATTTTCTTTCTATGTTGTGTATGAATGATTTCAGGATTATGTTTGAAGTATGAGAGAGAAAGAGTTAGGAAATGAGTTTCAATTGTTTCTCTATCTGAGCGAGAGTTCCTGCAAGGAGTGCAGTTGAATTGTCCGCAAGGAGTGAATTGACAAAAAAGGGTTCAGAGGTTTTGTCTGTGAAAGCTCAGATAGGTTAGCTTTTGTTCTCATTTCCTCTAAAGGGAAGATTTGATGCAGGAGTCGTGCAAGGTGTGCACAGACCAAGCCTCAATTTAGGGTTTGAAACCTGAGAAACTATTGAAGGACTACTGCTGCAAGGAGTGCGTGGAGTCGAAGGTGTTCAACACTGAAGTGTTTGAAGGTTTTCCGCAAGGAGTGCGTGTAGGATTTTCTTGAAAGAATCAAAGTCGTGGAAAACTCAGAAGGATTTGAACCTGTGAAGTCGTCGAAGGGAAGAGACAAACAGTCAAAATTATTCGTAGATAATTTGTGAAATCCCGCCATCCATACGATCTGAAAAAGAAGCAAGGAGGTCACGACTGTTTCCAAGGTTCAATCTTAGGAGATCGTGAGCCGTCGGATCCTCACTTAGATAACCATCATTCATGGGATCTGACAGGAGTTGCACGAGGGTTAAACTCTCGCAAGAAGAGTGAAGGTCCTGAAAGACGTCGGGATATCAGGGTTTCTGAATTTGGGGTATCGAAAGTCTCGAGGACAAGAGATCGGGTCACTTCATAGTGAAAATCCCGATTTTGATCTGGACCGTCCATCTGTTGAAACACGTGGCGGAGATCAAGAACCCGTCCGTATTTTGGCTACCAGGGTTTTGAGTTGACAGAGAAACTGTGACATCGGGGAATCGCAAGTCACGAAATCCTGAGACTAAATCAGGACCGTCCATCAGTTGAGACACGTGGCAATGATCAAGAGCCCATCAGCATTTGGCATGTCGGGACTTTGGGGTTCAAGAGGACAAGAGGACATTGGAAATTGATTTCATGAAATCGTGAAATGATTGAGGACTGTCCATCATAGGAGGACGCATGGCGGAAATTCGAGAATTTGGAAAAAAAAATACCGATAGGAGAGTCCATCGGCATTTTGGGATTCGACATTTCGTGAATCCTGAAGACAGGAAGCACACACATTTCAGAACTGTGAAGTCCGAAACCCCGATAAAGTGGAAAGCTCCGTTGTGGGGCCAACTGATGTCATTTCATCATATCAGAGGATCGAAAATCGAAACTTCAGGAGTTCCAAGGGAAAGAACCCATAAGCATTTCATTTCTCAAGATCGTGAAGCGACGAGGACCATCCATATCGAGGGGACGTATGGCAACAATCTAGGAGTTCGGGGAAAATCCACAAAGGCAAGGTCATTTCAGCACATTGAGAATCGACAATTCGGGAGTCGAGAGACCAAGAGGTCGGGTGCTTGAGTCGTGAAAACCCGAAAGGGATTGCGGTCATATAAGGGGAGGTCATGTGGACCAAAGGTATAGCCTAGGGGGATAACTAAATTTAAAATTCGTTTCGGCAAATCGGCATATCGGAGATCGGGGGATCGAGAAGACTGAGGTTCTCGACAACGGGAATCGTGAAACCCCGAAACCCGAAATTTCTATCAGGAAGAGATCAAGTATGCACAAAATCCATGACAGGGGAAAAGGAAGGACCTGTGAATCAGATTTTTAACAGAGATTCTAGTGAGGAATAGAAAGAGCCACTTCGTCTCGAAGGTGAAATTAGAACGATCTGTTAAGACCGAGAGGTCAGCGCAGAGACTATGGCCGAGGCAGGGGCCTAGTTGGCGTCAGGTTTGGTATCAGAGCCCATAAAGGTTTCTTTGCTTTCTGTAGCATGGAAAAGGAAGATTCACCATGCCACCAAGAAGAAGGGAAAAGCAAACACCCGATCCTCCAGAGGAAAGGGAAATACCAAGAAGAAGAGGTAGGCAGATGCCTGACCTAGCCATGGCAAGAGAAATGCCTGATTTACGCACCAGACTTGAGGACATGGAGACAGCACAGAGGTGCACAGTCGATGCTGGGGATCTTAGTGATTCCGAAAGTGAAAATGAAGTTGAACATGAAGAAGAATAAATTTCAGCGGAAGATGCTGCAAATGAATGCTTGATTAGAGTTGTCACAAGGATGGGTGCCAGGGCAAAAATGGACATCCCATTTTATGAGGGAAACCTATATGTTGAAGAGCTTCTAGACTGGATTAGAGCTCTGGACACTTATTTTGACTATGAAGATGTCGAGGAAGACAAGAAGGTCAGATATGCTATCACAAGATTGAAAGGACATGCAACATTGTGGTGGGATGAACTACAAGCTGACAGACACTGAAAAGGTAAGCATAAAATCAAGAGTTGGGATAGGATGAGGCAAATCAGTTGAAACACAAAGAAGACAGAAAAAAACCTCAGACTCAGACTGAGAGAGGTGGAAGTTTGCAGAGAGGGCATCATACCAAACAGAGAGGTCAGTATGTAGATGGAAACATTTTTCCTCATACTAGAGATAGAGGAAGAAGAAGAGGTGGAGTAATAAAGTGCTTCACATGTGGAAAGAATGGACACAAATCTTATGAATGTCTAGATAAGAAGAAAGAAGGTGGTGAGGCTCACATTTCTGAAGCACAGAGGTGAAATGTTGAGGCAGAAGATGTTGAAGGCGGAAGATTGATGATGATGCGAAAATCTTTTTTGACACTAGAGAAGGAGGCAGAGAGTCCAGTCCAAAGAAACAGACTTTTTCGGATTGCTTGCAAAACCAAGGATAGGGTATGCAAGGTGATTGTGGACAGTGGTAGCATAGATAATCTCATTTCAACGGAGATGGTAGAAAACATGGAGCTGGAGACATTACTTGATCCCGAAGGAGTTTGTCTTATACAGTGACAATCATGCACTGCAGTTTGTGACTCAACAAGAAAAGTTGAATCAAAGACATGTAAAATGGGTTGAATACATGCAGAAATTTACTTTTGTAATTAAGCATATTTCTGGAATTGCTAATAAGGTTCCTGATGCTTTGAGCATGAAATGTTTTCTATTGCAAGAGTTCAGAGTCAAAACAATGGGTTTTGATGATCTCAGGAACATGTACAGAGATGATTCAGATTTTAAGGAGGCATATGAAGCACCTGAGAATCAAATTCTCAGGGACAGAAGTCAACGGACAGAATACATGATCCAAGAAGGATTATTGTTTAAAGGTAATCAACTTTGTATTCCAAAATTCTCCATGAGGGAAAATTTGTTGAAGGAGAAACATAGTGGAGGATTGGCCGGACATTTCGGTCATGACAAGAAGTTCGCAAAACTGAATGAGTCATATTTTTGGTCGGGAATGCGAGCAGACATCAAGAGATTCGTGGACAGATGCAGAATTTGACAACATTTGAAGGGAAAGAGACAGAATGCAGGATTTTATCAACCATTGCCAATACCTGAGAGGCCGTGGGATGCAGTCACCATGGATTTCATATTGGGGTTGCCAAGAACACAAAGAGGGTTTGACTCAATATTTGTGGTAGTGGATAGATTTTACAAAATGGCACACTTCATACCATGTCAGAAAACCAGTGATGCAACTCACATTGCGAATTTGTTTTTCAAAGAAGTCATTCGACTTCATGGCTTACCAAAGAGCATAGTTTCGGATCGAGACACTAAGTTCGTGGGAAACTTCTGGAGAACCTTATGGAAAAATCTGGGAACAAATTTATCATTCAGTTCAGCTTATCATATTTTGACAGATGGACAGACAGAAGTCGTGAATAGGAGTTTATGAGACTTGCTGAGGAGCTTGGTGAAAGAACACCACAGCCAGTGGGACAACATATTACCACAGGCAGAATTTGCTTATAATGATTCAATCAACAGAAGCATAGCACAAAGTCCATTTCAAATTGTTTATGGCATGCAACCGAGAGGAATTTCTGAACTGAGGGATTCATAACAGATTGTGACTAGGAGCTCTAGTGTAGAAGATTTCGCAGAGGCGATGAAATAACTTCACATCCAGGTGAAGGAGCATTTACAGAACTCGAGCCAAGAATATAAGTGCAGGGAAGATCAACACAGGAGACAAATTCAATTTGAGATTGGTGATTTGATTCTATCACATTTGAGAAAGGAAAGGTTCTCAAAGGGGACATATAACAAACTGAAGATGAAGAAGATCGGACCATGTAAGGTCTTGAAGAAATTTGGGGCAAATGCTTATGAGATTGAATTACCCGATGGGATCGAAATTTCTCTGATATTCAATGTCTCGGATTTGTACCCATACAAAACTAAGGAAGCAGGAATAAGTGATGAACAAACACAGGTCCAATGGACAAAGAAGATGCCTATTGCAGAGAATCCAGAGATGGAAATCATACTAGACAAAAGAATTAGCAAGAAGACTAGAAGAAAACAATACTTTGAATACTTGGTCAAGTGGAAAGGACATCCAGTTGAAGATGCCAGCTGGGAGAATGAAGTAGAGATTCAGAATCATGGACAGACCGTGCAAGACCTCATGGACAGGATCCCATGAAAATTTTCAAGTGAGGGAGTATGATGCAGGAGCATCGCCAACATCAAGCGAGCGTGGGGCAAGCGCCAACACATTTTAGACACATGATAAATTGTTTAAATACTTTTGAAGATGGATGCACCAAACGTAAATGTAATAGTTAAGGAGATGCATTCTTATAGATTGTAATCAGACCTTGAGCGACCCGCTCTCGTCTGAAGGACTAAGAAGGCATCTATGTTAGTAGGTAGCTTTGAATTCTCAGATTAGACAGTTTTAGGAGTGGAGGGAAAACGAATATAGACACCCTCATTGTAGTATTGTATGATAGTGAAGAACATTACCAAGAGAAGAGCATACAGAGCTGGAATAGAGAAAGTGTGTTTGAAAAACACCCATGTACAAAGATTTGAGTTAATAGAAGAAGTCTTAATTCAGATTCATGGCGTTGTATTTGTTTCTTGTATGTGTATGCTGAATGGTATGTTCATGGTTTTACTCTTTCTGTTATACATTTTCTTTCTATGTTGTGTATGAATGATTTCAGGATTATGTTTGAAGTTTGAGAGAGAAAGAGTTAGGAAATGAGTTTCAATTGTTTCTCTATCTGAGCGAGAGTTCCTGCAAGGAGTGCAGTTGAATTGTCCGCAAGGAGTGCGTTGACAAAAAAGGGTTCAGAGGTTTTGTCTCTGAAAGCTCATATAGGTTAGATTTTGTTCTCATTTCCTCTAAAAGGAAAATTTGACGCAGGAGTCGTGGAAGGTGTGCACAGACCAAGCCTGAATTCAGGGTTTGAAACCTGAGAAACTATTGAAGGACTGTTGCTGCAAGGAGTGCGTGGAGTCGAAGGTGTTCAACACTGAAGTGTTTGAAGGTTTTATGCAAGGAGTGCGTGTAGGAGTTTCTTGAAAGACTCAAAGTCGTGGAAAACCTCAGAAGGATTCGAACCTGCGAAGTCGTCAAAGGGAAGAGACAGACGGTCAAAATTCTTCGTAGAGAATTTGTGAAATCCTGCCAGCCATACGATCTGACAAAGAAGCAAGGAGGTCATGACTGTTTCCAAAGTTCAATCTTAGGAGATCGTGAGCCGTCAAATCCTCACTTAGATAACCGTCATTCGTGGGATCTAACAGGAGTTGCACGAGGGTTAAACTATCGCAAGCAGAGTGAAGGTCCTGAAAGACGTCGGGATATCAGGGTTTCTGAATTTGGGGTATCGGAAGTCTCGAGGACAAGAGATCGAGGCACTTCATAGTGAAAATCCCAATTTTGATCTGGACCGTCCATATGTTGAAACACGTGGCGGAGATCAAGAACCCGTCCGTATTTTGGCTACCAGGGTTTTGAGTTGACAGAGAAACTGTGACATCGGGGAATCGCAAGTCGCGAAATCCCGAGACTAAATCAGGACCGTCTATTAGTTGAGACACGTGGCAACGATCAAGAGCCCATCGACATTTGGCATGTTGGGACTTTGGGTTTCAAGAGGAAAAAAGGACATTGGAAATTGATTTCACGAAATCGTGAAATGATCGAGGACTGTCCATCATAGGAGGACGTGTGGCGGAAATTCGAGAATTCAGAAAAAAAAAATCCCGATAGGAGAGTCCATCGGCATTTCGAGATTCGACATTTCGTGAATCCTGAAGACAGGAAGCACACACATTTCGGAACTGTGAAGTCCGAAACCCCGATAAGGTGGAAAGCTCCGTTGTGGGGCCAACTGATGTCATTTCGTCATATCAGAGGATCGAAAATTGAAACTTCAGGAATTCCAAGGGAAAGAAACCATAAGCATTTCATTTCTCAAGATCGCGAAGCGATGAGGACCATCCATATCGAGGGGACGTATGGAAACAATCTAGGAGTTTGGGGAAAATCCAGAAAGGCAAGGTCATTTCAACACATTGAGAATCGACAATTTGGGAGTCGAGAGACCAAGAGGTCGGGTGCTTGAGTCGCGAAAACCCGAAAGGGATTGCAATCATATAAGGGGAGGTCATGTGGACCAAAGTTATAGCCCGAGGGGCTAACTGAAGTTAAAATCCATTTCAGCAAATCGACATATCAAAGATCAGGGGATCGAGAAGACTGAGGTTCTCGACAACGAGAATCGTGAAACCCTGAAACCCAAAATTTCTGTCAGGAAGAGATCAAGTATGCACAAAAGCCGTGACAAGGGAAAAGGAAGGACCTGTGAATTAGGTTTTTAACAGAGATTCTAATGAGGAATCGAAAGAGCCACTTTGGCTCGAAGGTGAAATTAGAACGATCTGTTAAGACTGAGAGGTTAGCACAGAGACTGTGGCCGAGGTAGGGGCCTAGTCGGTGTCAGAAGAGTCTATAAAAATCTGTGAGTAGTCGTTGGACATCAATTCATATTGAAACTAGGAATCAAATAGGGTAAAACATGGAGGTTACCAGAACTTCTTATACCCAACTTCCTATAGAAACTATTAAACCTTCTTTGAACCCTTTAGACTTGGTCAGATGATAGTTTCCCAATGATGTTAGGTTAGGTAGATTCTCTAATCCTACGTTTCCTATGACTATACCTCACAAGCCTACGAGCCCAAGGTTGAAAATTAAATGGTTGGAGAATTAGAGTGACATAATTTTTACCCAACATTTTGGCGTCGTTGTCGGGGAGGTGCTAATGGGATTAGAGCATAGCTAGGTTGATTTTATTTCTCCAAAGCCTTGAATATTCCTTTCATGCAAGTGTGTTTTTTTTCTTGAAAATGTGTCTCTTTTTATGCTAATGTGGTGTGTTTTTCAGGATGACCTAAGGGCACAGAGAATATGGTAAGACGAGAGGTAAGAACCTGCGCATCCACTTTGGTGGGGTCGCTCCAAATTTAGGTTGTCCTCTTCCTTTCAATAGTTCAAATTTTTGTTTTATTAACATTATCCGAAAAAAATTATATATATATATATATATATATATATATATATATATATATATATATGAGAANNNAGAGAAGCCAACTTGTGTGAAAAAATAACTTGGTGATGACAGGGTCCTGGTAGCATGGTGACACTTCGAGTATATAATTGGTTTTCTTACATTTTCTTTCAGTTTTCTTATTTTTATTTCTTTAGGATTTTAAAAAAAAATTGGGCACTGTAAGAACCCCCCCTCTACCCTAATCCATGTGATCCACATGACCCATCAACCAACAATAAGAAATCAAATATGATCAAGAGTTTGATAGAACTCTCTGAAATCCTAGCAGCAACTAGTATCTAAATATTAGCCTCTTAGGAAGAATAAATATTGACAACAGTCAAGAACTTAAATGTCACTCCACATCCACAAGAAGATATAGAAGTATCCTTTGATTCCATTTGCCAATCTATCGAGGAGACCGGAAAATCATGGACCAAATTTGATGGAGAGCAACCACTAGAACCTGATATCGAGGAGTTCCTAATATGCCTTTCAGAAGAACCTCTATGAACTAATTATATTAGGCATTTGAAAGAAGATGATCTGCAAGGCATGATACAGGGAGACATGCAGAGTGGTCTAAACAAACAAGTGAACCAAGAACATCATGACTATATCGAACATTGGTTCCAGACGACAACCAGATTGAACCACCCTTCTCTTCTTTAACAACTCTTCACATCATCATCAAAGAAGCTAGTTATTCATACTCTTCTATACATTAAATCTTATCGTTCAAACCCGAGTATGAATTTATTTCTACACCTGTTACACACATGGTTACATTGGAAATATTCTTACACATGAAATATGGGTTCTTGTTCTTAGATAAGATAGAGTAAAAACTGCATGTTAGTTAACTTAATCCTAAATAAATGCAACATTTTTTCATGCTTATTTTCAAATAAATGAAACGAGATGAAGATAATATTGATCTAACATCAAAACCCAAAACAACTTAGGCCATTTCTTCTTATTATTACATATAGAGTTCTGACTATTAATAATAACAATTGTGCATAAGTATAATCTTTAAAATATCATGGGGATTTGCAAAATCTTTAAGGTCTACATAATGATTCCCATAGGTAACTTGTACATCCTAGTTTCATATCAAAAATTCCTATTCAAGCATTCTTACCAAATAGTAGCAGGAGAGTGAATGAAATTTCTACTTGTGAGAGAACATAATCTTATATGGAGAATACAAACTAGGAGACTAGACACACATTTAGGTAATTCTCTCATGGACTCATCCACCACACATTAAGTAACTATGACCATGATATGTATTTTGAATACATAATTCTATTTTTCATACGAACAATATTTTATGGGCAATCTATAAAATATCTTCCAACCAAATACCATCCCATCCTA
Organism: Picea engelmannii; assembly: GCA_009831015.1. Taxonomy (NCBI): domain Eukaryota; kingdom Viridiplantae; phylum Streptophyta; class Pinopsida; order Pinales; family Pinaceae; genus Picea; species Picea engelmannii. The sequence goes on from ML777273.1 coordinate 1,777,077, forward strand.
TAAAAAGGTTTTCAAGGATGCTTCTCCATTCACCCATGCTAAAAGAAATCTATAAATTTTATCTTAAGGGTAAATATTGGGACAAGAGCCTTTGATGGAAAATGGGTGTAAGAGGCTAACCCATCGGGATACTAAACAATTTTGTTGGCAGTGGGTACTGACCTATGGTATAACTAGGAAAACCCATTAGGGTACTGAACAGGCTCGTGGGAAATGGGGCATTCTTCCTAGGGAGAATATTTCTTATATGTCAAAATTACACCATTGGAGTACTGAACATGCTTGCTGGAAATGGGTTATGATTTTGATGCCTTTCATTATGCCTAATCTATAGTTGTCCGAATGAAAAATATACTTGTGTAAATCCTTAAGAAGAAGCATGCATGGTTGAACAAAAGGCTAATGAACCTCGCCTAATTTCCATTTGAGAATTTCCATAAGATGGTCTTAAGACCCCGTCATTCATACCTAGGATGTCGTTGTCCTAGAAGTGGGACCCATAAGTGTAGGAGTCTAATAAACTCAAATGAAAACTTTATCAATATTACTTGAATGGTAGAAATTCTCTGAGAAATTAAACAGGGATGACTGGTTTCCTATCGGTTTCTAATTTATTAAATACCACTTATCTCCTCATGTTTTCCTGTTTAAAGATGAGAGGAAAAATCCCCCATCATAATTAACATGGTTTCCTGAGCATAAAAATGTTAATGATTAATTAAATTGTATGTAATAAGTAATTTTTGAATTTCCTTTATGCTTGTAATGTTTTAAAATTAATTTCATTTCCAAATTTACAAGCATGGATAAAGTTTAAGTTTTGGTTGTTTCTTTGGCATAATGTTTATTTTTTCTCTCATAATAAGAGTATTGGTTTAGTTATTTTAGATTTATTTTTTTTGTTTCAGTATTGCTAGTACAGGAACCAGTAGGTTCCTGTACCAACAATACATAAATTTAAATTTTTTCCGAGGGTACTTTTTGCAGGATATTTTTAGTATCTCTCAGCTTTTTCATACTTCATTTCCATCCTTCAGTCAACATGCACCAGTTCCACAATAGTCCTCTTTCATCTTGCAACAATTTTTGTGTGCTAATAATAGTTTGCATGAGGACATGCAAACTAACAGGCGCAGTAGATAGAGAGAATAAAATCTCAGCAGATTCAGTACTAGTGATTTCCAATATCTTCTACAAATTAAAACTCATAGTATTCTAGTGACAATGTGAGGCCTGTAAGTTATAGTTTTAAAGTTCATAAAGACCAGGTACCTTATAAAGTGCATCTGGTACTGCAAAATCATGTTCCGGTACTGTTCTATTTCAGTACTGTCTTGTTCCAGTACTACAAAATCTTGTTCTGGTACTGTCTTGTTATAGTATTGAAGAATCTTGTTCTGGTACCAATTAATAATACAGTACTGGTATGAAAATGATATGATCATTGTTCTGTATTTGACATTGTTATTACTTCGGGTGATTGGGGGTATGAGATACTTTTTTTTTTATGTTCTTTCTATTAAAGATTCATTTTAAATCATGTGATGAATTGTTTTTATTCTTATGTACACTTACTATTTTGAATTGTCATACCTACTCCTAAATGTATTATCCCCTTAAAGTGAAATTTCTACATTCATCCCTATCTTGTTCGATACGTCTATTGGTGCATCTTCCTTATTATTACCTCATCATTTTGAAGAGTGACTTTCATTATGAATGGCCAAGATTATCCATTGATATGGTATTTAAACCATGACTATGAAACTTTTATTCTAATAAGGTAATGAAGGAAAGAGAACCCAATGAGATAATGAAGGGTGGAACTTCAGGGAATGCTCAATTTAGTCAAAAATAACACCAATTTTGAAATTTTGAAGATCATCATTGCATGAGGACATGTAATAGATTGGGAATGGGTTTGGGTTCAGTTTTGCATGCACGCATAAACAAAGTTATGTGCGCCTAAGGAAATGTGTGAGGAATAACATGGAGTGCACACTGGACTAGATTTTTTCAGTTTCACACCAATATTAAAGACTACAAAGTTCGTGTCGATCCGAGTTTTGTCAGTTGCATCGAAAAAAAGGAAGATTCTTGTCGGAATCAAGAAAGAAATCATCAAGAAATCTCCCCAAATGATTATTTCCAACAGCACACAAAGATGTGGGATGACCAGAGAATGAGCTATCTAGGATGTTAACGCTACCCCTGATACAATGATTCTACATGGTGTGCTAGCAGACACCAGAAGCGTGCAAGGTAGTTGTATCAGACAAGTGAGTGGAGTAGAACAGATACAGACAATGCTCCCTAGCATAGAAAGATATAAAATGAAGCTCGAACATAATAAATAGAGTTAGAGAGTTTTGATTTGGCTTAGCTATTAGAATCAAGCTCATGCTAAGCCTGTTGTATTGTTGTAATGCCTTGAATACAGTTCTGTGTCTATTCTATGTATGATTTTTTAGAAAAGGTGCATTGTGCAACATATTTTATATCTCAAGTTTTATATATCAAATATATGAAGTTATATGGTTGTCATATGTGTCTCTTCTGCACAATGTTTATCTCTGGTATGATGGAATTCTTCTAGTAACAAAGATATGATAGTTCTGATCCATTCAGTGTCTGTTATGTATGAGTTGAACATGTCTGTGTTTTTTTAATTCTTAGTCGTAATAGTTTATCCATGTTTTTAAGCCTTCATCCATGTCACAAGACCTTATGGTATCTCTGATCCTCTCTGCATCTCAGGTGAGACCTTCCTCGACCTCAATCGAGGATTGATATTCCAGTGTTTTGGGGTTTTTTTTGGACTACTTTGGATGAACCCTAGGTATAAAAGTCCCTAGCATTAAGAAGGACAAGACACGTGCAAGCATGGAGCAAACATTCCCAAAAAATGGTTTTGTTTCTAGGACTTGAAGTCTTGATGAGGTCGATGAAGGAAAACAAATGAGTTGGCATCCTTGTAAGGAGGAGATTTAAGAATGAATATAAGTGAAAGAAGACAAGTTTTCCTTGTGAAAGACATAAGTATTGAGGGTGAACGTGAAGGAATGTAAAGGAATATATCTTTACTCATATATGCATGAGATATTATTCATGAAATGTGCTTATCTGTTACATGAATGGTTGAAAAGAAAAGATGTTATCAATTTGAATACATTTCCATTGGAACCAATAGTTTGGGATCAAGCCACACTTGATAACTTAAAGGTGTTGGATAACAAGTGGACTCGGGCTATTGATGTGTTTTCTCGAGTGCAAGAAGGATACATTATTGAGTTTGTCATAGAATATAGCAATTCTTTCAGCAAGGATGAAAGAATGTTTGAAGAAGGTCGAAGGAAGAGGATTTTAGAAGAGATTCCACTTTGGATCAAGATGTTGTTTGTAGATAGAAGAATGATGCGCATGGAGCCCGATATAATGGCCCAGTTAACCCCCTATGGCGGGGGGAGGGGGGTTCCTACAAATATGAGGGAAATTCATAAAAGCGAGAGAATGGGTCCGATGAGGAGGATCCATAAATTTTCGAGATGAGGTGAGGTATGGAATGGACCCAAAATAATAGAGGAGAAAAAAATACAGAGGTATGAAAGAAGATTTGAGATAAAAAGAAGAGTGGAAGAGAAAGGTGGAAACAAATTAGCCAGAGGTGAGCGATGAGGGGTCAGGTCCAATATGAAGAGAAAAGAAACTACACCAAGTGGTAGTGTAGGAGTGGATGTTGTTCCAGAGTGGAGCACAAATGACGATAGGCCCGAGAAGAGGTGTGGCATAGAGGAGATGGTGTCTAGTAGGGATACCAATAGTGATATTATTATGGACCTAGGTGACAAAGTCCACCCACTTTGGATGTTGCAGAGTGCCACAAACTCAGAAGAATAGGAAGCACAAAGCAGTGGTGCGCTGATAACAAGAGAGGATGGCACATGAAGTAGAAACATGTTGACGAGAGAGATAAATTTTGTGTAATGTGGAATTTCATAGATCTAGCTGGGAGATAACGCATGGATTTGTAGTGCACAGGTTGTCCCAAAAGGAGGAGCACACATTTGTAGTGCACAATTAGGATAGGAAGGAAGGGCATAGAATGTTGGTGTGCTAAAAAAAGAGGAAGATGGAGGCTCCTCTAGTGGTGGGGGAGACGAATTGACAATAGGGGATAGTCTTGCATGACTGCAAGCATATATCTATATGGGTCAACTCACGAGAAGTTTTAGAAGAATATGGAATTACACCCCCTTTCTACCATCCCCCTTACACATTTTTAATTAAGAGGAAAACACATAAGATAGTGAAGATATTAGAGTTGAAGAAAGAGAAGAAGAAGAGAGAAGTGACGATACAAGTGAATACAAAGGTGAATTAAATAATAATTTACCCCAAGCGATATTGGTGTGGAAAGATCCAGTAAATAATAGTTAGAGAAGAAGAACTAGCTCCAATTCAAAGATGGCGAATCAAGACAGTACACTGAGGTTTCCCGTGTTCCAAGGAATGGTTCAGGATATGGTGTCTAGACCCAAGACAAATCTCTCAATTGCCTTATATATCTAGTGCCAAAGTTTCAAGTAATGATTGCAAATGGAGGAACTATCAATTTCTCAGGAATATACCATAAGATCAATCTTAGTATGGGGGAATATGTAATGAATATTCCAATGATTTATGTACCCATGGGTTGTTCTAATTTCGTACTAGGGGTCCAATGGTTACAATCATTGGGAATAGTGGATTTAAGTTTCAATAACTTTTCATGAATTTTTCATTGGAAGGAAAGGAATTTGAGTTAAGTGGTATCACAGGGAAACCCAGTAAGGTGTTAAGCTCTAATGGAATGACAAAATTATTGAAAAAGGGGCATCAGGGTGTAATTGTACAACTATGCTCACTAGATGTTCAAACATCTAAGCCATCTATTCCCCTATATCTCTAAGGAATAATTGATAAGAATTCCAAAGTATATGAAGATATTCCCATAGTTATTCCACCCAAATGCGATCATGATCATGTTATTCACTTAATTCCTAGGAGTGTTCCTCCTAACATCAGGCCTTACATATACCCTTATGCCCAGAAGAGTGAAATTGCATGTATGGTTGAAGAAATGTTAAAGGTTGGAATTATTAGACCTAGCCAAAGTTCTTACTCTGCACTGGTGGTAATGGTACTCAAGAAATAGGGCTCATGGATTATGTGTCCATATTATAGAGAGATCAACAAGATCACCATTCAAGATAAGTTTCCCATTCCCATCATTGATGAATTGTTAAATGAACTACGTGGAGCAATATACTTCACAAATTTGGATCTTTATTCAGGGTATCATTAGATTAGAATGAAGGAAGAAGATATCCCAAAATTAACATTCAGAACTCAAGAAGAAAATTATGAAGTTTTGATCATGCCTTTTGGCCTTATGAATGCACTTTCCACATTCCAAGGGTTGATGAATTCCATTTTCAAGCCCTTCCTTTGAAAATTTGTGTTAGTGTTTTTTGATGATATATTAATCTATAGAAAGTCTTGGGAAGATCATGTTCGACATTTTGACTAGGTGCTACAACTACTAAAGGAGAAACAACTATATGCAAAACCATCCAAGTTTTTCTTTAGGGTGAAGGAGGTAGAGTATTTGGTTCATATTGTATCTCATGAAGGTGTCAAGGTAGATCCTAACAATATCAAATCCATGATGGACTGGCTGATTCCCAAAACGTTGAATAATCTTAGAGGATTTTTGGGTTTGATAGGTTACTACTACAATTTTGTTCGGAACTATGGAATAATATCAGCACCTTTAACTACATTAACTAAGAAGGATGCATTTCATGGACTCCAAAGGAAGCAATACTTTTAACAACTTAAAGAGGAAACACCTGAACAATCGTTGCAAACGTGGAATGATGGGAATATGATGAAGAACCTTTCGAGGCACCCTTTTTGTTACTTGATCGGTTCGATATCTACTGATAAGACATTGTGGACATTCAGTTTTCAAAGAATGTTGTCCATAACATATAATATGGTCATTAGGAAATGCATCTATAGTTTGATAATCCATTCCAATGTCTTTCATAATGGCATGCAAACCTTGATATGTGTGAGGTAAAATATTTGACGATGGTAACAAAAATTCACCTAACAATCTACAACATAAC
>ML777273.1:1784386-1866101 GCA_009831015.1 Picea engelmannii
ATGCGCCATCAATGTGACCATATTTCCTACAATGTTTTGTAGTTGTTGCTATTAAAATTATTACGGGACTTCTGAGGCAACATTGTTTACAAGGGAAATAACATCTACCATCACCCTTTTCACCCTCTTTACTCTTTTCCCCACCTCTAACAACATTCTACGACATTTTTCCGCACAAAAAAACCCTTTCAGAACCGTTGTTGTTATAGAAAGATTGTCACAACATCTTTAAATCGTCAAATATTTATAGTCCAATTTTAGGTCACTACATCGCAATTGTGACGAACGTCACCTAAACATATTTCTTTTTTTACCTATTTATTTTAGGTCATTTTTAACGGTCAATTTTAAGGTTAGGTGATTCGTCGCTCTTGCGACGAACAAACTACATTTGTCGGTCTTGCTGAGAACATTGACCATAATAATTTTGCCAAACTACATGCGTAGAGATAGCGATGAATACGGGGTGGATTTGGAAAAATTGAACTTTTTCTCTTGCATGTTGCGACGAAAGAATACTTTCATCGCAAGTGGTCGTCACAAACTTTTCAATATGTAGTAGTGTGTGAGTGGAAAAATTGAAAGATTACATATCTCTTTCTTTATATTACATTTTCCATTTGATTTATTGGATTGACTGCCATTTACTAAGCCATTGAGATATGATTTTTCTCTTGCATATTTGAGACTGATATTTTTACATTATCTTTGACCCAACCTTCAAACCATTTCAAAACCCAATACAAATATTTATCCATAAAACCATTACAATAACTTGATTATGCCCTAGATTTCCCTCTCATAGTCAAGTGCAACTTTAGGGACTAATAGAGGGAGTGCTTAATGCATTGAGTTACCCTTTCCTCAACACTATTTATTTCAACCCCTATCTTACCTTTTGATATTCATCATTTTTCTTTGCAAGCTCCTCTTCAGGTTTACACATTTATTACATTGGGATAATTAAATCCTTTCCTTAAATATGAATTTAGTGAATTAGGAATTTGTATGATGACCTGATAAAGAAGGGGTAGAGCTCAATCTTACTTGTATTTTGATTTATCATTTATATCCCATTACTTTTATTTTTCATTTTGAATTTATAACATGCTCTTTATATTCTTTCTTACAACCGCATCAATCTCGGACATCCAATCCCCTTCTTGTCATAAGAGAATGAAGTAGAGACATTTTTGGGGTATATGTTAATTATGAAACGGTACAGGTATGTTACCCCTATCAAGTCCTCCTAGAAGTACCCCCGTTCCCCAAGACTGACAACACTTGACTAAGTACATATGATGGAAACCAAGGTGAAACAAGGAAAAAATAATAACTCCCAAGTATCATGATTCATTATCTAAATTCAACCCATGATCCTTAATTAAATTCCCAATACATTAAATGTAAACACTTCATATGAAATAATGGCTAATGTATCTCATGTGCATTGGACCACCATCATCGGATGAGTCCACTGATCAAGTGAATGAGCTAAGAAATGATGAGGAAGAGAAATTTGAGGTGTTTTTGTATATGGATAATGTTGGTCATCATCTCCGAGATCATTGTTTACATTGTGGATCGTGAAGAATGATCTCATACTGTTACCCCTAGGTGAGAGGGGGTAAATGATGACATTGTTACCAAGAATTGAATTTCCACATATTGATGTAGTCTAAATTTGTTGATTTCTAAAGTGCACATAATTAAGTCCAAACTCCATTCATAACCTATTTTCATTCCATTAGTTATTTCTCCATACGAGTTGACAAATGATCTTCGATGCTACACAATCAACCAATTCAAATTTACTTGATTAAATCCTAAATTGGTGTTGGTCTTGGTATACTTCATTCATATTAGTAAGAAAAATTTATTGTGAACTTAAAGAGAGTGAAAATTCAACATGTTTCAACAACCTAAATGATTGATTTGTAGAGAAAATAACACTCACAATAAACCAACTGGGAAAGAGAAGACATAATTAAACAAAAATAAGCAATGACAATCACATAGTACACAGAGATTTTACCCTAGAAACCCTTAACTAGGAAAACCAACATTCCTTGAGTGACTCCTGATCCTTGTTGTCTTATTCATTTAGTGAATAAATAGTTACATGACTAACCTTGGTCCACACCTAAGATACAATCGTCATCATATCCTTTGGATTTTACACAAGAACAACCTGCAACCAATTTTGCTTGCATCTACATGACCATTACATACCTCTCAACTAATATTTTTAATCACTAAGAGTTCAACCTTTTACAATATTACAACATTCCATATTTATAGGCTTTAATGCATGCAAAAACCTAATTCACGGTGCCCCAAAAAAAATTATAGATCTGTGTAGATGATTGGTTGCAATCTTGCAAATATCAGAATTCTATTACAATCGACTATCCAGTTAGCTCTTCTAGTCGACTACTAGTTGACCATCCTTCAACCTCCATTTAACTACCAGTTGACTATGTTTTGACCTCCTATCAACCTCTAGTCAACTCAAGCTATTGATCCGACCTACGACTTAACCAAACCATCAAATCAACTTAATCATCCAATCGAACATTCACCCAGTCAATCCACCTCGATTAGCCAATTGATTGACTATGTTTTCATTGCAAAGAATATAACAACCCAACATGATCCTACTAAAGAAGAAACACTTGTAGTCAAATCTCCATTATTTGCACTAGTAGTGCTCTCTCCATTATTTTCAATTGTAGTGAGAGGAGTCATAAAGAAACTCTATAGGCGAGACATATAATAAATAAATTTCCTAAGGTCCTCTGCCAAATATTTTAGGTATGTTTCTGATTTGGGTTTACCTTTAGATTTGAATTTTTTATTCTGATTTGAATACCACCCACCTTGTGAAGTCATTGGTTTTCCTATTCATTCGACTTAGGAAAGTGTGTTTGTTGATTTTCGTTCTATAAGTACATAAAACAAAATACCATCCCAACAAATCATTGACCACGTCCAACATGACTTGATGCATTTTAAGGATAGATGGACATACCAAGAAAACATTATACAATCTCTACCAAAGCTACTAAAACACATAATAAAAATCCACATTCCCAACGATGAAAATAATATTTTCCAATGGTGGTATATCCATTTCCTATAGAAAAACATATGCCATCATCATTTTCTTCATTTCATTTGTCTTACATATTATCCATAAATTAAAAGCAATCTCAATACCAATATACTATGAAAATGTACCAATTCACAAACATATCCAACAATTTAAGAAAAAAAATCACAAACATAACCAACAATTTAAGAAAAACTTCAAATCAATATAATGCCAGTCCTAAAATGTCGTGAAAAGGAAAAATGTAAAAGTACAAATTAAGAAACACGAAGAAATGTGAGGCTTAATTCAAAGATGCCTAATTCAAGCGAGCGAATTCCATTTGATGAACAAGTACCAACTCCTTAAAACATAGCCAACAAGGGAATATAATAGCTAAAAAAAAAGGTTTACGAGTGAATATTTCAATCATAAGTAGAAAAAAGCAATAATGTATAAAGATTACGAATAGCTAGTGCACACATGTTCATAGGTATAGTGTTCATAGGTATAGAGGTACTTTGAGCATTCCAGATTTACCGAACATGATGTATGGTTACGACATTGTGGTGTTTCAAAGAGAGAGTAATGAGGATGGATATATGCATAGTTTACCATTCAAATTCTTATCATCCCTATATCAAAGTGAGTATTGAATTATATTAATAAGTGGAGTTGGGGTTTTCTTATAAAACCATACAAATTGTTGGTAAAATTTGGAAGTCTTTGGATTTCAATATAATGTAGGGATCTCCAACTTGAGAAGTGGATGTAAAACATTGAACACCCAGTATATTAAAGCATTGGGTAGTAATTTCAGCACTGAAGCATTAAAATGAGGTTCATATACTGAGCACTAAAACTAGGGCACATTCAAATGTTGATAGCTCCAATTGTGTAGAGCATTCGGAGTTGAATAGATGTTCCACTCTTTGCAATATTTCCACCTAAAATGGATATGTTCATATAAGGGTGCAATCTACTAGGCACTTGAATGATTCACACCAAATACTAGATCTTGGATATGCATAATAAATCTAATCTAGAATGTCCAACTACACATATCAGAACTAATCTATAATACTGAGATTTATCCATTTAACAGAGTTGAAAGACATACTAGAGGAACCAAAACATTCTCTCATATTCCCCCCCAAAAAATTGGAAATCCAATATAATATAAATCTATGATTTTTTAAATTCACAATCATCACTTTTTTTTTCTTTCTTATTAACTAATAGCAAACACAATGGATGTGAAAAAGAATCCAGAACACCATGAATACACACAATAACCTCATCAAAACAAAACCCCCTCAAACCACCTATATAACCTAGTGCTCACAAGTAGCTCGCTATCATGCTAAAGGATTTTCCAAGATATTCTATTACATGTGAGAAATATTATAAGAAAATATAAAAAATAAACAGGAAAGTTACCCTATATTATTTAAATTCAGTCTAAAAGAAGAAGAGATATAAATGGAGTAGACTTCTATCTTCTTGAATTAAATTAAGTGGTTGAAGAGTCAGTCGTAGTTATGGTAGTGTTTAATGTTGAAGTTGGTCTTAACTTTTGTAGGATGTCTCAGTCAGAGTCTATATAAGTCTGAGTCATTTATTTATTCTGATGATGTAGTATGTAGAGAAAAAAAGAGAGGTAGAGAGAATAGTCAAGAACCAAAAACAACTGAGGAGTGTAAGAAGTCTGATTCTATAAATTCAGCAAAATAAGTCATTGGAGCCGAAGCTCATCTCTTTCATTGTATTTTGCATTCGTGCGCAGTGCGCCAAAGTTTATTAATATCAAGCATTTTGTGTATTGTCAAGTTTCTGTCTTATTTATGAGTTTATGTGCTAAGAATACCACTCTGTTATTCCTCATTTATAAATCATTTCATTAAGTGTGTGTATTCAAAGTGCAACAAATTGAGCAGTATGTGTACTGCGCAGTGGCTTTGAGTACTTTGTTGTGTAGCCTGTTTGGTGCGAAGTACTTGAAAATGCATTGTGTAGAGTAGACGGTGCGCATCATTGATCCAAAATACAAGATCTGGTATCAGAGAAGGTTTTATCAGAACAATATTAAGAGCATAAACTCTATTGAAAAGTGAAAAATGGCTTCTACCTCAAATCTGCAACCTCCCACTTTTACAGGAAACAATTATGTGATGTGGTCCTTGACCATGAAGGATTTGTTCCAAGGTAAAGATGTATGGGAAATAGTCGATAATGGCTATGTGGAACCAATAGATCAGGCAACATACAATGCCCTCACACAAGCTAAGAGAGATTTCTTGAAAGATCAAAGAAAGAAGGATGGAAACGCGTTGTTTTACATACATCAAGCCATGCATGAGAGCATACTTCCAAAAGTTTCATCAGAAAATCAAGCTAGGGAAGAATGGGACACATTAGAAACCTCTTATGAGGTTATGGACAAAGTAAAGACTACAAAACTACATATTCTTAGAAGAGATTTTGAAACTTTGTCGATGAAAGAGATAAATTCAGTAGATTCTTTTTATACCCGTGGCATTGGACTAATAAATCATATTAAGTCTCATGGTGAAACCATAGAAGACAAAAAGGTTGTTGAGAAGGTAATTAGGATTCTTCCACCTAAGTTTGATACCCTTTTTGTGACTCTAGAAGAGAGGAATGATTTAAGCCAGTTCAACCTAGATGAATTGCAAGCTTCCCTCATCAATCATGAACACAGATTGATCAGGTCAAATATGTCATTAGAAAATTCATTTTTCGCACATTCATATATAAGTAGTGGAAGAGGAAGAGGGATAGATAACTCTAGAAGCAGAGGAAGAAGTTTTGACAGAGGTGGATGCAGAAGCAATCCTAGAAATACTAGTGGAAGAGGTCAAAACCCAAGTACCAGCCATTCAAGTTGTCAAAGAATTGACAAATCAAAGATTCAATTTCATTACTGTAAAAAGTAAGGAAATTATGCATATGAGTGAAGAAATAGACAGTACAATTAGAACAAGAAAATTCATGATCAGTCACACAATGCAAATAACCAAACTCACCCTATGTTTATGGCGTTCGTTGTAGCAATACCTAGCGATGTAGACATGCCTATAGTATCACTAGTTGAATCCAATATTTCTCAAGCAATTCCATGTGACATATGTGTTGACTTTTCAATAAGTTAGATTAAGCATGAAGTTCATTCCATTTTATCATTTAACCATAACCATAAATGTTGTAGCAGCCAAGATAATAAGAAGAAGCACCATGCACAAGAACACAAGAAGTATCTTGGGAAACCCTTTTCAAAAAGGGAAGAAAACCCATCCAAATCCTTTTCTATATTCTTCAATAGAAATACCTTCACCACCAAGATAAACCCCAACACACAAGAGGGTGCTCAAACCCTAGAAGACTAGCACCCAAGAGAGGTGTGCACTTATCCCAAGAAAGTGTACTTACTGAAATTTCCAAGCTCACATGAAAGATATATTTTCACAATGGGTATTTTACCTTAACTTATACTATCCTAAACCTATCAACATAAGTGTCTATTGGCTCAACAGGGCTGACCTCTCCGAGTCACATTATAATTATAATTACAATTATTATTATTATATTAACATTTACTAGATTAATTATCTTTTACATTTATTATTAATCACATTAAGGTGGGGCCAACCTATACCCTTTACATAACAATTAGGGTTACAGGGAGGTCTGACTCTTGAACAATACATAGAAAAGGATCTGATACACCCACTAGTGCTCATCCACTAGGGGCACATCCATAGGGATGTCATATCTCTAGTTCATTGAATTACACAGAAGAACCAGATCTTCACACGTTCACATGTGCTCACCCATAGGCACATCCACTCTACAGATCTTCTTTCCCACTGCCTCACATAGGAGAAACATCTAGAGTCTTCTTGTCAACTATGCTGCTCAGAGGAGGATAATACATCATCTTCATTCTTGTTCACATGATGATGCACCCAACACTTTGGGATTTCACACGTTCACCTTTTTCTCAACCACAGGCACGTCTAACTCAACAGATCGCCTTTCCCACTCGATAATCATCTGGATTTATTCTCAACTCTCTGAATGGAGGAGGTCATCTCTATGTTCCTAGCTTTGTCTCGAGCAGGAACCGCGTACCCTTCTTAGGGTCTTTCTCTATGGTTTGTAAGCTGATAGAAAGACTCGAATAGTTGTAATGATCCACATCTCATAGGTTTGTAAGTTGGATAATGTCTCACATAGCTGCAATAATCAATACTCCCTCTCAGCTAGGGAGGCATTCTTTATAATGCCAAGTCTCACATAGATGTATTTTGATTTTTTTCTTGGATGGAATCATCGACACTCCCTCTCATCTAGGGAGGCATTCTTTATAATTCCAAGTCTCACATAGATGTATTTTGATTTTTTTCTTCGCTGGAGTCATTGACACTCCCTATCAACTAGGGATCCATTCTTCATAAAGTTAATTTGGTGAAGATATCTACAGTCTGCTCATGTGTAGGAAGGTACTGCATGGGTACGATTTTCCTCTACATCATATCTCTGATATAAGGAAATTTCATCTCATAGTGTTTCGATCCATCAGGAAACAATGGGTTCTTAAGGATCTTTAAACACAACTCTTGGTTATCATTATAGGATCCATCTCATGGTCAAGTAAATATGTCAGAAGCTTGTGAAGGCACATTGCTTCTCACACTCGATGTTATCTACTCTGCCTCTATGGTACTCAAGGCCACAGAGTTTTTTTTCCTGTTGTATTAGTAAACCATGGAAAACTTCATGGTAGAACATCAACCAGATGTGATCTTCAGGTACACTGCACTTTCTGATCAATCTGAATCGTCATATCCTGCAAACTCAAGTTCACACTGGAGGCATATCTCAGGCCATATCCAACTGTGCCTTGTATATTTCTCAATATATGTTTTGTTGTTGTCTAGTGAGTCTGTCTCGGTTGAATTGTGAAATGACTAAGCATACTCACTGCATGGCATGAATCAAGTATGGTGTTAACTAGATACATCAGTGATCCAATCAGTTGTGGATCAATATCGTCTGAATCATTATTAATATTTTTCTTTAAATCCATCACGATGGATTTTTCATTCTTGTCATACTGAACTTCTTTAATATTTTTAATGTATATTTTCCTTGACTCAGGAAAATCTTATCGGTACTCTGTCATACTTCTTGTCCCAAGAAGTAGTGCATCATACTCATATTCCTCAATTCAAAAGACCAGGATTACTTGTATCCAACAGCAAGGCTTTCTAAATGAGTCATCAAAATTAGGCTCTCGTCACCAACACTGTAATAGGTTTGGATCAACAACACTCTTACTGAAATCCAATCTCATCAAGAATGTATCTATCTGATATAGTTTCTAGCTCATGGATGGTAGTATGGATGGAAGTGTATCGGGTTTACTGGATCAAGTGTCTCATCATAGAAAACTCCCTCTATTTGTGAGAAACCTCTAGCTATAGATTTGATTTTGTATTTCTCGACACTTCCATTAGCTGCATGCTTGATCTTATAGATCCACTTGGAAGTTCCCACAAAATTCCCTTCTGGTCCCTCAATAATATCTTATACATCATTCTTTTTTTAAGATATACTGGTATTCTTCTGTTAAGACATCTTTCCATGCCTATTTTCTTGTTTCTTCTCTAAGACAAGGAGGCTCATCATCGATAAAGTAGATCATGACTAAAGGATAGCTCGAAAATATCTTTTTCTTTCTCGTGATGTGCCCTGAGAGGCTTGCATGTTTCTCTACCTCTTGCAGAGTGAGTCTCGGTAGACCTTTTATTCCCTACTGAAATATCTCTTGAACATATCAACTCGAGCAACTGGATCAACTGGAATAATGTTTGTCTCCCTCTGAACAAGTGAAGGGGGAGAAGGTATTGTCTTACTGTTAATATCCATCTAAGATTCTTTGAATATTTGAAAGACTATCACTTCTTAAAGGACAATTTCTCTGCTTGTCTCAATATATTCTCTGACCAGGGATGTCTGTTACACATGATTTTGGTCACTTTGGTGATGTCTCAACAGTGATGTATTCAGGCTCCCAACAAGGAATTTTTTCCTGAGAAAAGTGGCTCTTGTCTCCTTCCAAAAACATATTTTTAAGATGAGTTCGCAGGCTGCCTATGGCCTAGGGTGCGAGAATCCCTCATTATCGTAGGCCACCCACACTTAGGGTGCGAACTTCTCACAGTATTCTCCATACACAGGGTGCGAACCTGTTTTTAAGCTTGGAAAGGAGAAGAGGTCTCAAGGGTTCTAGAAGGGAATCTTCTAGAAAATGAGCTGGCATTCGCATGGTTTTCATTCTACTGACTTCTCATATTTGATGGGATCATCATCCTCATCCATGTAACCATCTCTCCTTCTCCTATATATTGAAATGTTTCTCATGGAAAAGGTTAAGCAAGATTGAATGAAGAATTGGTGAAAGAATTGTGTGAAGAACCCTGTTTGGACAGAAGCTTGAAGACTCTATTTGGTCTATCAAGAGGAATTGGATCTTCTTCATGCAAGTATAGAACAATTGTGTGTGTCGGAACCAAGGGTCACTGAAAGGAAACTTGCAACATCAAGGTGATTAGGTTTTATCTTCTACTTTCATTTAATATGATACAGCGGCATGTCCCTTTCCCATAAAGTCACTCTTACTTTATTGTGTAATTCCCTGATCATATGCATAAGTTGACGTTGAATATACTTTTCTATCTTCACTTTGGTTGGTTTGTGTTGTCTTGGAATTGACTTCACGAGAGCACTAGAGTGAAGCGGGAACAATAGAGACCTAAGGAAGTGATATAAAGGTATGTCACTTATTCCTTCCTATTAGTAGATTCAATGATTACAACTTAGGGAAAGAGTCATGTCCTGTCCTGTTTTGTTCTAGATCCAGGTGGATCTAGGGAGATCTGTTAGTGTCCGCACCTACAGATTAGTCTGATAACAAAATTGTCGACTCCACTGGGGATGCAACCCATTTTTGGTGGTTTTTCCTTGGCCATTTTCTCTTAACTTACCATTTTTCATTTCCATCAATCTGTGAGTCTTGAGGAGACCCTGATAGACTCCCTGAGTCCAAAAGTTCCTTCAAAAACTTTGTCCTTTTTCCAAATTTTGCTTATTTTTAGGCCTTCTCGCACTGCACCCTTCTGTAGCCTACGAGAACCACTAGAGTTCACATCCTGTTGTTCAGTCCAGTGCGAACTTCTCACACTCTGCTTGTGTCCAGCCTGCGAGAATCCTTGATTCTCGCACTGTACACCACTGCCTGCCTGCGAACCCCTTTGCAAATTTTTGGGATTAAGGTTTTTTGTATCCTCAGATGCCCAGATTTGTATGTGTGTCTGAAAAGAACTTCTTTGGCCAGTGATTGATTGTTTCTTGACTTCGGATTTTGTGAATGATTAGTCTTCAGAAATTGAAAGCTCTTCTTGTTCATTTTTTTTCTTAACTGTTACCTCTTGACCTTTTCTTAACAAGGATATAATCTCTGGTCTTGAAATCCGAGTGCTTGTTTGGTTGGGAGCCGGTGATCGGTTTAAAAGTTGGGATTAATTATCTTTTTCAATTGCTCATTACTTGGAAAATTGTTGCCCACATGCATTTGAAGAGACTAGTCTTGTATGCTTGTTATTTTTGTCTTTATTGAAAGATTGGTTTGGGTTTTTGTTGTATATTTCTTTTCATTAGTTGCTGGTTTTTCTTAGTTTCACCATTGTTGTGTGGTTTCTACTGAAAATTAAAAAAAAACATTTTTCTTTATAAGCAATTTTTTATTTCGAAAATATTGGCATTCAATTGTTGAAATAGAACAAATAGAGAATTTGCATTATTCATGATTCGTTGATGTTGCATTTCAAAGAAGATCATATATAATAATTCAAGTTGTTCCAGAAAACTCCTCTTTCCCTCCTGTAAATAGGATTCATAGAAAAAAATTTGGTATCATTCATTCCTATCTATGCATTGTTGGGTCAGAGTCTCACACAACATCGGTTTCATTTATGTCTCTTTTGAGTAACAACAGCCTTTAATAATATTGCACAATTTTTAAAATTTAACTAGTAACTCTTTTCTAGGACTCTATTACACCAACATTATCTAGGCTAGAGCTTTGGAATCGGCAGTGAGATACACTCTCCAAAGCACAAAACACACAATAGCATGCTGTGGTAAGGAGTGTCAAATTCCATTTGCAACATTTTGTCTTGGGAAGCCCTTCTCACACAAGGGTCAAACCTGAGGTCACATTGATATTAACAGAGTTATTCACCCTGCTTTGTTGATACCGATGTAGAGATTGCATGTATTATGGTGGTCACTTGAAGGTATACCCACAATGATGAGTGGAAGCCTCTCAAGCTAATTTCGAGCTAGATACCCTGCCCTAGCATGTGGATCAGACTGTCGACTATTCCCTTCGGCTTTATTGTTGTTGGTGGTAACCTTAGTGGTCGATCTTATTAGGGTCTTACACAAGGTGACTGTGAACGGGAAAGTCTTCATGGTACCTGGAATCGACGTTGGACAAACTTACTCAGGATCCTTGGAGGGTATACCCATGATTATGTGTGGGAGCTTGCACCAGGGTGTAAGTTCGTTAAGAAAGTCGTCAACATAAATTTTCCACCCTAGCCCAGCCTCTTCTTGTCTCGTCATTGTGACGTTGGATTTCATCACTAACTAGTGACTTCGGAATTATAAGGTCTTGTTTGCTTCATTTTCCTTCCTAGATTTTTATTAGCGCATGTTGGTTGTTTACCCAAGTTAACCATAGAATTTCCTTCGTAAGTTTTTAACTCAATCACAATTGGCCCTCCACGTTGTTCACGTAGAATGAAAGGCTTACCCCCAGAAAATATGGAAGGTTCTCAACCCTTTCCTACCAACTCACCGAAGGGCTCTCCTCAACAGAGTGAAGTCCAAGATGTTTCCACTCCACAAGTGGAAAGAACTAACTCTCTAGAATGGTTCTGAATTACTAATTCTCGAGAGGACTTTTGACTTCATCCCAACTCTGAGAGACACATTATGCATGTGAATTCTTCTGGAGACTTGGTTGTTCAGTGTTCTGGATCACCGACTGGACCTTTCCTAGGACCCAAGGGTCAAGATCCTTTTTGGAATACTAGCATTTTTAGATGGGATCTTTTTTACTCAGAAGCAGGCGTTAATATCACTGTCTCACCTGACCTACCCAAAACATCTGATGCAGACGCAGTACCTTTTACTACTGCTTATTATTTTCCTGGTACAGAAGCTCCACGAGATGAACACATCTTGACTCTACCTTTACAAATGGTCCATTATACAAATACTACGAGTCTTCACACTAGGATTACCACGACCATCCAAGCCCCCATTGGCACACCACTTTCGCCTAGAGTCACCTCGACACTTCCACCCAGATACCATGCATTTAATGCCTCTATTCTCACTCCTGTGCAAATATCCTCCGGGACTCATGGAAGTTCCACTCCTTCTGGGCACCATCCTCCTGGTTTCATTCCAACACTTTCTTCACCCCCTTTTAGAGTACCTTTTCCATCCTCTATCAGAGGCACTGATCCTAGTGGCACCATTCCGTCGTTCACACCAAATTACCAGATTTCTATTGGTGGAAAATTTCACCAAGGAGGCCCAACTCAACCCCCCCCTTGCAGGGAAAATCCCAATTGGGACACAAACCCCGATTAGAGGGACCACTGACCCCACCCTATGGAAAAAACATACCTCCATATTTGGCCCAGTATTGGAATCATCTTATACAACATAACCCTCACCCGACTGGGGGGAAACAACTTCCAAGTAGCTCCATCATACCCCCTGGTATAGTCCAACCCTATCCGGGTACATCTAATCCTATTTGGGGCTCGAATGCTCAATCCCACGCCCCCATATAAGGGTACAACCCTATGAGTTACATGCCTCCACACCAACCATTGAATCTACCCGGATCCTCGCATTATATGCAGACTACTTATGGTCCCACTGGTTTGCCGACGGGACTCCCTCCCCAAAGTCACCAATACCTACATGTGAATAGACAGTTACCTTTCTTAGCCACCCTCGATCTCCCGGATCTGTCGAGGATTTTAAATGATCCGATACGTCACTCTCCCCAATGGCCCACCATACCAACCAAAAGACCATCCGACATCCCTAAATTTGATGACAAACCGGGAGAGGACACGAACAATCATGTAATGAATTTTCACCTTTGGTGCTCATCCAAATCCTTGATGGATGACTCTATTTTTTTACACTTTTTTCAGCGAACCCTCACGGGTTCCGCTGCTAAGTGGTATATCGAATTACCATGAGGTTTCTTCGCCAACTTCAACACCCTCGCTATGGATTTCTTCACCCACTACAAGTTATCAATCCGCTATGAAACAGGGACTGATATTTTCAGTTCTTTCAAACAATCCAAAGCCACTCATATCTCCGATCACATTCATGAGTGGCGACGGAGACAACGTCTCATCAAACTTGAACTTCCTGATCAGTTGCTAGCAGAGTGGTTCATGAAATCATTCGAGGATGACATCGGTTGTGACATCGCTATGGGTGGAGTTGTCATAGAAGAACAAGCCATTAGTCATGCTCAATACCTTGACCTCATTTACTCACAAACAGGTACTCTTTATGACTTACTCCCTGATGCACCTCTTCCTTCTACTTCCGCCACTTCAACTACTCCTGCTGCTTCTCATGTAGCCGACAGTGTGATTGGAACTTTCCATGCCCAACCTCATTACGTCCAAATCTCTAACAACAACACCAAACCCATTTCTTATAATGTTCAAAATGCTCTGTCTCCTACTCCTCCCACTGGCAAGACTTCTGTGGTAAATGTTGTTCAATCTACCCCCACTGGTAAAAACAAATCCAGAAAGGGAAAGAGTAAGAATAAGGAGGACAAAAATAATTCACAAGTAGAAAGAACCAAAACACCACCTGTTGATGATAGGGATAAGCGCAAACCCTGATACCCTTGTCTTATCTATGGTGATGATCACTACACTAAGGATTGTCCATGATGAGTCGAGGTTACTAAGTTCCTTCAAGGGACCACGAAACCAACTACTTTGGTCGTATTGTCACAACCCTTCCCTTCTCAACAACAGGCCCAATTAGTCATTCATAACCAACCTTCCCCCTCCAATACATCCTATGTCTTAATGTGTACAGATGATTCAAAGAAAAATGACATCACACTTACCACTCGAGCCAAAGATTATTCTTCCTCTAAAGAAAAGGTTGATGCTATACCTCCTTCGTTGCTCCAACTATCTCCCACAACTCCACCTACCAACGGTCCTCTTCATATTGAATGACTGAGATTTGACACATTTATTCTCCCTCCTCCAAAGGGAATCATTCGAAAATCAGCTTTCAATCCTCATGCCCATGCTACCCAAAACTACAGTATTATTGAGCCCAAGCACCATCCACGATGTCAACCCTCGAAGTCCTTCAAAGTTGTCCCATACAATGGAAGGCATTGTTGAAAGATATTGGTGGAATCACCCCTATGGATACGAATTTAATAATTTTTTACTTGGAAGATCACATTCCAAGGTTACCCCCTCAACTCTCATTCCAAATACAAGTTATTGTCTCCGTAAAAAAAAATTGTAGAATAGTTATCGACAAGGGTGCCTCGACGTGTGTCATGTCTATTACCTGTTGGAAATCCATCGGCTCTCCTCCTTTGACTAAATCCCACAACACACTCAAAGCCTTTAATGGCTCTGATTTTAAGCCTTACGGTGTCCTCCCTTCGTTGTCGATTACGTTAGAAGGCAAAAAAGTCCAAGTGGAAGTGGAAGTCTTTGACACTCCTCTTGATTACAACCTTCTACTTGGTCGTAGCTAGATTGATTTCATGCACGCAGTTGTGTCGACTCTTTTCCATGTTGTGCGTTTCCCACATCAAGGAAAGGTAATTACCGTCAACCAATTGGCCTTCTTTAACTTAGATGCACATACCAGCAACATACCGTTCATTTCCAAACCCACCTGGATACAAGAACATCAGTGTGGGTCTTCTTAAAGACTCCTTGTTAATGGGTACCTTCCTCATCCCACCACCCGATGTTTCACATCCGTCTATCGCTTCGATCAACATGATCTCCACCTCTATTCATGGAACCCCTATGTCTCATGACCCATGTCTGGTACCCAACCCCGGTGATCATCTTCATTACGACAACAAAATTCCTTTGAGTCCGGTCGAATCTGCCTATCAGGCAATTCAATCAACAACCACTTCTACCCCCTCTCTTGGTGATTTATCTCCAGATCCTTTCTGTGTCATTTTTAACACGAACGATATGATTATGTTTATTATGGAAGACACCCCCCAGGACAATGGACATCATCGTTCCATCCTCTTCCTGGAACAACACACCATTGAGAGCTACCAACTGATCGCAACCCCGTCGATCATTGTCATCAGTTCTACTATTCCCAAGCCTACACACGATGTGTTTTCTGAAGGGACTTAAGAAATATCTCACCCACCATTCCCCTCGACATATCTATAAAACCTGGAATTATCGAAAATGTGCATATCAGAGCTTCGTGTTCCCCTGACGAAATTGTCACCTACAATTCGCTTTTCAAAGAATTTAGTGACGTCTTTCCCTGGATCTATGAAGAGATGTCAGGTATTGACCCTGACATCGTGATACATGAGATAAAGACATACCCAAATGCTAAACCCGTCCGACAACGCCTTCATCTGGTCCACCCACGTAAAGCAGTCGCTATCAAGCTTGAAGTCGAGAAACTTCTTCAAGTCGGATTTATTTACCCAGTGGCTCTCACTGACTGAGTTTCCAATCTTGTCCCGGTCGACAAGAAACAAGGCACAATCCACATGTGCATTGATTATAGGGACATTAACAAAACATGTCCTAAAGACAACTTTCCTACCCCCTTCGTCGACTAGATCATCGACGATTGTGCTGGAAGTGAATACTTCTCTCTGATGGATGGTTTCTACGGATATAATCAAATCATTATTGTTCCCGCGGACCAACACAAAACCATTTTTATTTGTCCTTAGGGCACTTTTGCCTATCAGAAACTTCCTTTTGGTCTAAAAAATGCTGGCACAAATTTTCAGTGCGCTATGTCTTATGCCTTCCATGATATCAAGCACATCGTGCAACCATATATAAACGAATTACCCACTCATTCCCTGCACTGTGTCAATCATCCAATACACCTCCCATCCATTTTCCTTCGATGTCGGTTTTACCATATACGCTTGAATCCTCACAAATGTGTTTTCTGTGTAGAATCCGGCCGACTTCTAGGCTTTATTGTTTCATGTCAATGGATCAGGGTAGATCCTTTGAAGGTCGAGGTGATTCTCAATCTCCCTCCTCCTTCTTCGCTTAACTAGTTACAAAGTTTGCAAGGGAAAACAAACTTTCTTCGTCGTTTCATCCCAAACTATGCCGAGCTAACTCTTGGATTTACATGACTACTAAAAAAGGGGTCTGAGTTCATATGGGATACCATTGCCAACAATGCTTTCGAAGATTTCAAATAGTCTCTAACACGTACTCCGCTTCTCTTCCCACCTGATTACAACCGCGATTATTTCCTCTACCTCGTAGCCTCGGATTACACCATCACTATGGTTCTCATCCAAGAGAATGATTCTCATGACAAACATGTCATCTATTACTTGAGTCAAATTCTTACGCCTACCAAAACCAAGTATTTACATGTCGAAAAACTGGCCTTGGCAGCTGTCCAAGTAGTTCAACGTTTCCAGCACTATATCCTCTCTCGCAAGACTATCGTAATTTCTAACTGCAACCCTATGAAACACATTCTCACACATCAATTTCTAGGGGGAAAATACTCCAAATGGATCATGATACTCCAGGAGTTTGACTTAGAATTTGAATGTGCTAAGTCTAATAAATCCTTAGTGTTCATCGAGTTGATATGCAACATTCCCTACTCTGAGACAAAAAATGTAGCAGTCGATTCATTACTTGATGAATCCCTTTTCCTTATTAGTTTCGATGATCTTTGGTACATAGATATCATCATATATCTCCAAACCCAAACTTTTTGGCCCAATTTGTCTAGTACTGACCATCGTTGAATACGCTACAAAGCCCGTTAGTATATTATCCTCGGTGATACTCTTTATCGTCGTGGGATTGACTCAGTTTTTCGACGCTGCCTCATGTTTGAGGAAGCTGAGAAATCCCTAAATGACTACCATTCTGGAGCCTGTGGTGGTCATATGTCTGGGTATGCTACTGCCCAGAAGATCTTGCGAGTAGGGTATTTTTGGATTTCTTTATTTAACGATTGTATAATTGTCGTCCAAAAATGTCACACTTGCCAAACTTACAACCATAAAATATGATCACATCCTGCTCCTCTTCACCCTATGGTCTCCGTTGGTCTTTTTGTGAAATGGGGTATCGATTTCATGACATGTCACCCTCACTCAGTCGGGGGGCATGGATACATTATTGTAGCCGTAGACTATTTTACGAAATGGGTCGAGGCGATGCCGACATTTGACAACATCGGAAAGACCACATCATTATTCATATTCAATCACATCATAGCTCATTTTGGTGTTCCTTAGGCTATCATCATTGATCACGGTAGCCACTTTAGAAACTTCATGATGTCCGAACTCACTGAAAAATTGGGTCTTCGCCATGAAAACTCAATACCCTATTACCCACAAGCCAACGGCCAAGTCGAAGCAATTAACAAAGTCCTCATTACCACGCTTTGACGAATGATAGGGATTCACAAAATGAATTGGTACACGATGTTGTTTTCAGCATTGTGGGCTTACCAAACATCCGTTAAGTCTGCTACTGGGTTTACACCATTCCGATTAGTCTATGGTCGAGAAGCCATCCTGCCGATTGAATGTGAGATACCCTCCCTAAAACTAGTTGTCGAATTCCTCCCAAACACTTCTGCCAAAGAATAACATCTATTGTATCTCATGCGATTAGATGAAACTTGTTGTGACGCTGCCCTAGTCATAGAAGCCCAGAAGAAACGCGTCAAAGCCCAATACAACAAACATGTCAAGCCTCGCATTTTAAGGTGATTTGGTTCTCCTTTACGAACAAGATTGGGATATGCTAGGAGCTGGAAAATTTGAAGCTATGTGGCAAGGTTCTTATATCATTAGACAATTTTTGGAGAAAGGAGCTTACGAGTTAGTAGACTACGATGGTATCCCTTTGAGTGAACCCAGAAATGGGTTGTACTTAAAGAAGTACTATGCCTAAGATCACCTATGCATGAGTACTTGTATTTTATTGTATCATACTTCTTGTGTGTTACTGTAGTATGATTTTTGTTATCTGGTCTCTGCCCTCGACCGCTTATGTTACGTTGTGTTTGGTTTCCAGATGTCGTAGTTTTCGCTATCCCACGTTGGCTTCAATGATGGCATTGGTCGTAGTACTCAGAACCTTGCTTTTGCTGCTTGGGAAATTTACACCCCTACAAATGAACTTATCACTCTACGAGGTGTGTGTCTCGGTCATGCGACCAACAATATTGCAGAATATAGTGCCGTTATAGAATTATTGATTGATGCTATTTCGCTCGGTATCCGCCACTTGGTTGTAAGACTTGATTCGTAGCTAGTAGTACTACAACTAAGTAATGTCTATGCTATTCTAAGTCCTACTGTATTACGGGTATATTTACGAATTCACCTCTTGGAACGTTATTTTGATTATATTGAGTACCAGCACATTCCTAGATGTCTAAATATATTGACTGATGCATTAGCTAACTATGTATTAGAAAAACATTTGGGCCATTTATAAACCAATCACAACACATGTATCACACAACACAAGATAAGCCGGTAGAAGCTGCATATATGTATATAATGATCAAAAGTATTTTACAAAAAGTTTTTGTCCAAGGACCAAAATCTCAAAATGTGAAGCTCATAGCTTCTACAAAATATCTTCAAGGGTGACGTTCACAATAACACATGACTGCTCGGGCCACCCTATGAAGAATTCGACTAATAGACTCTGACACGCTCACAGTGTGGCGCTGATAATGCCAAGGGATCTCCCCGATAGCCATATATGGAATGTCAGCAGTCACCAAGTTTTTCTCCACTGCCTCATAGTCTTCGTCATCCCATCGCACCACTGGAGCCACCTCTCCTCACCACTGAATAGGAGATGTTACTGGAGGTCGACATGGCCCCACATTTGTGTCATCAAAAAGAGATTTTTGATTAGTTCTTGGACAAACGTAAAAAAAAATTACATGATAAAAATTACAAAAACATTTAAAAGAAAAAAATGTGTACTTCTTGCCTAGATCACCCCACTTAGCATCCTTAAGTAGGGATAAATATGGATCCCCTCGGAAGTCCAAACCGACATATGCATAGTCATCACCCATCAACATCTGTGGCCGCAACTAGTCAAAGAATGAATCATTGTATTTGATGATGGGCCCAGCTACATGTCTGGCCATGAGGTTGCACCACCTCAGCATCCTTGGATCCTGTGGGGCCGGTAAACCCCACTCATCCTGTAATCTCAGCAATAGGACCCTCTCAATAAAGGACACCAAAAGTGATCCATACCCAAACTGCTTCAAGTCGCCCTTCCTGCATTTCGTCAATTGCCTCTTCATGCTGTGAAGAACTACATCCGACTAGTTGAAGACTCATGGCTCTATGCACTCTATGGCATATTGGAAGTAGCTCTGGAGATCCATGTGTGGAGTTGCACTCCCGGTCATGCGTGCTATAGTGAGAAATATGGTTCACATGGTCAAATCTTGGACCCCCCAAATAGCAACCTTTCCCTTTCTTCTTTCTGCCTTTGGAACGCAGTACTAGTGACAATACTCACTCATAGGGACTCTGTCACCTCGGCTACCGGTCAAGCTAGCGTGGTACCCACATCATGATAACCTTGTCAGAAAGTAGATATCCTCGATAGATAGGATCAATGTGTGGAATCCCACGTGAAACAACTATTGATCTACATCCCACATATGAATCAGGTACTCCAACAACCTGATTTGGGCCCTCATGCCTAGAATCCGGAAGAATTTCAAGAGCCCACAGTCTTAGAGGGAAGCAACGGCACCCAATTCATTCCCAGCAATGGAATCCTCTTCCTCATGTTCTCTTTCTCGCCACTCCATCATCGAGATGGTCAAATACCTGCACAAGAACCATAAGAGAAGGGTCAGCAACTCATTTCAAACCTTGGCATATTTTTTATTGAGCAAAAATCAAGTTGAATTTTCATTTTTCGGCCCCTGTAGGTACCCATTTAGCACAGTGAGAGATTCTCACAGGTGCCCTTAAGTCCACCTGTGAGAATCATGCATTCTCGCAGGTCCCGTATGGCTAGCCTGCGAGAATGATCGGGCGCAAGTTTTGGCCCTAAAACGAACCCAAAACCTTGAAAATTGCCAATAAAAACAAAAACTAAACCATGGAAAAGATAGAATATCAAGAGCTTACCTCGTTGACAAAAATGGTTCACCAAATGGTCGCTTGTGCCTCCCGTGATCGAGCAACGAAATTTGGGGGAAAATGAGGCGTTTTGGGCAAAGTTCTTGGTAAAACCACAATGAAAATGTTAAAAGCCCTTTTTACCCATATTTATTCATTTTTTACCATTTTTGTTGATTTTTATATTGTTTTATCCATCAAACCTAATGCCTAATAGTCCTATGAGTGTGACTTTTTGTAGATATAGATACTTTGAATTCCACACGAAGGAGTACGGATGTTTTTTCTTTTTGTTGCATGTACGATTGCTTTTTATGGTTTTTAGAAAAACCTCAAGTTCAGTCTTCATTCATTCTCGCGCTCGAAAATACATGAGAACGTAACCGAGTATACTTTTCTCTTCTTTTCGTACTCGTCATGGTAACACGAAAATGACGAATGCAAAGGAGCACCCTTTACGCTCTTTTCACACTCCATGAAAACGAAAAGATCACTTAGCGACCTTGTTTTGTTCACGCTCTTAAAAGTATCTGAACAAAACATTCGATGGCCGATAGTTTATAACTTTTTCGGTCCTATCAAACTATTTTACAAAAAAGGAACTGAGAGAGTTCTCTTTAAGTTCTTTTCATACTCTCAAAACATGAAAAACCCCCAAGTTTTCTGTCTTTGGACTCGTTAAACTAACATCGAAATACCCATAATGGGACCAAACCACTCCTTCCTAGGGTTCGTTAAACATACTCCGAGGGACTCATCCAAAGGATGAGCTTACATCAACAAGCATATGTTATCCTCCTCATTCTTGCGTAAAAATAAAGAGGTACTCGCCATAAATGGTGGGGGAAATTTTGGGAAAGGGATGTGTTTTCGTATTCATATTAATGGCAGTAAGTGTCACTCTTGAACATGACACCCCTTATTCATTATTTGAAGTCGATTTGGGAAATCCATTTGTCTCTCATTCGAATTCCTACAAGGTCATATCCTAGGTCGTCTCTGAGTTAGTGTTTCCAAGTTCTTCGTCATGTCATTCATATGTTCAAGAGAAGTTCATTCGAACCCTATATTGAGTCGACCATCTACAGTTGTCCATTCTTACCAAGTCGGCCTTCCCTGTGTCCATTTCGACCTATATTCATACTTTGTTTCACCTTCAAAATCTATTACTTATTTCGTGTCATTGATGGGGGATACATCAAGGCCCTCTTGTGATGAGTTTTGTTCCGTCGACTCCAACTCATTATCTAGAAACAAGACTTAGAAATTACTTGGTACCTTGGAACTTGCATGCCTCAATGGCAGGTTTCCTCGCTTTCGATAGTGGGTTTTCATTATTGACCCCTGATTGGGATATTCCATCGAATGTTCGAACTCAACTCATTTATTCACATTCGTTGGATTGTGCTAGTGTACCGTGGGAGTCATTGACATCAATGGTGATTTCCCTCGCACTTGTTAACAGTTTCATCAATAACCGGTAATCAAGTGGCTTCTACCATGTTTGACTTCAGCACATGTTATCACATGGCTAGATTCGTACATTCAGGTGACGAGATTGAAGACCCTGGGTCTCCTTTTTTGGTCCAGGCTACGATGGAGTATGTATGATTTTCAAACACATAGATCCACTTTGTATGTCACGTGACTATGTCATCTTAATTTGAGTCTTCTCGCATAGATCCACAATGTATTCTTGGTGGCTATGCAGTATTTTGAAGTCATGATTGGTGGCCATGACCTATGTTCATGATGTCATCCATCTGTGATCTGAGTATGGGTATGCCTACCTCAGAACTGGTATTATATTCTACAAATGATTGGTTGTTTGCAGGTTTCCGATTAGGTGCACTCCTGGTTTTTTACACACACACACACACAGAGTTTACAAAGTATTTTGGCTGTCACAGTTTCTGGCCTCATACTTTGGGGGGCATTCTATTAGACATGATTTTGGTCATTTTGGTGATGTCTCAACAGTGATGTATTCAAGCTCCCAATAAGGAATTTTTTCCTGAGAAAAGTGGCTCTTGTCTCCTTCCAAAAACATATTTTTAAGATGAGTTCACAAGCTGCCTATGGACTAGGGTGCAAGAATCCCTCATTATCATAGGCCACCCACACTTAGGGTGTGAACTTCTCGCAGTATGCTCCATACATATGGTGTGAACCTGTTTTTAAGCTTGGAAAGGAGAAGAGGCCTCGAGGGTTCTAGAAGGGAATCTTCTAGAAAATGAGTTGGCATTCGCATGGTTGTCATTCTACTAACTTTTTAGATTTGATGGGATCATCCTCATCCATGTAACCATCTCTCCTTCTCTTATATATTGAAAGGTTTCTCATGGAAAAGGTTAAGAAAGATTGAATGAAGAATTGGTGAAAGAATTGTGTGAAGAACCTTGTTTGGACAGAAGCTTGAAGACTCTATTTGGTCTATTAAGAGGAATTGGACCTTCTTCATGCAAGTACAGAGAAATTGTGTGTGTCGGAACCAAGGGTCACTGAAAGGAAGCTTGCAACATCAAGGCGACCAGGTTGTATCTTCTACTTTCAATTAATATGATACAACGACATGTCCCTTTCCCATAAAGTCACTCTTACTCTATTGTGTAATTCCTTGATCATATGCATAAGTTGACATTGAATATACTTTACTATCTTCACTTTGGTTGGTTTGTGTTGTCTTGGAATTGAATTCACGAGAGCACTGGAGTGAAGTGGGAACAACAGAGACCTAAGGAAATGATATAAAGGTATGTCACTTATTCCTTCCTATTAGTAGATTCAATGATTGCAACTTAGGGAAAGAGTCATGTCCTGTCCTATTTTGTTCTAGATCTAGCTAGATCTAGGGAGATCTGTTAGTGTCCACACCTGTCGATTAGTTTGATAACAATGTCGATCTAGAATTTCTTTGAAGATTCATTGTATCCTTTCTTTCTAAAGGATCTAGATTGAACTTATTCTCTTTGGCTACATGAAAATACACTGGGCACCCAAATAACATGAAGTGTTCAATCTGAAGCTTCATTCCGGTGAAGAATTCTTCGGGAGTTATGATTTTCAAGGTTTGGTGAAGACTCTTGTTTTGAACATATACTGTGTCATGCATGCTTTATGCCCATAGAATCATAGAAGGATTTTGATCATGTGTTATTTCTTTGGTTTCCCCAATGATGGTTCTATTCTTCCTCTTTCTCAAATAGTTTTGACTCCCTCTGAGTCAAGTGGCTCCCTCTAAAGGATAAACATCTCCCTTTGATCTTAGTATGTCTGGAACAAGAAAACAAGAGGAACCAAAACAAGAATATCTCCTAAAGGAGAATAATGAGTGTATCCCTAGAATCAAAACAATTTAAGGATTGTTGTCACAACTACAACACCTACTTGTAATGTAGAAAACTTTAGAAATATAGGTTAGAGGAATGACAATTACAATAATCAAACCTGGATTCTTCACTTCTAGTTTGTTGTTCCTTTGAATGCACTGAGATCCCTATTGATCCAAGACTTCATCAAAAGGTTCCTTCGTCCTACAATTACCCTCATGATAATGATACAAATAATATATATACAAGTGCATACCTAAGGGTGCTGATATGATTTCTCCAATGACACATGGTTGATCTCTGTCCTCTGACATATTTATGAAGGAGGTATGTCACAGTGACACCCTTTTGTATCACCCACAATAATTCTTCCTTTGAAGTCTTGTCTTCCAGGAACTAAGTTTGCTTGAATCGGCAAGCTTTCCTCCCATTGTGATTTTTCTCATTTTGAATTCTTCACAAACCTTTGTCAACTTGGCTAGTATACCTAACGACTAGGATAGGCTAGAAATTTTAGGTTTAGTTGGACTTATGACTGCCAAAAATAAGCCTTTGAAAGATAGGATAACACTAGTGAGCTGAAGATCTCCTTCAAGGAATTTTATAAACCTTAATTCTATAGTGTTTGCAGAAATTAGAGAAACCCTAGAAACCCTAGGGCCAAAAAATCAAAATGGTTAGAAATACAATCTGAAGGTTGATGAAGGTTTGATGAAGAAGGTCATACACTCCTATGGTAATTTTATCCCCAGCGTCCAGGATCCAAGTGCTAAAACACTAAAAAAAGGAGGTTCGTATGGATTTTCTGGAAATCCTAGCAGGGCCATACAGTTCTGCAAAAGAGGAGGGATGACTAGTAAAATATTGTAGCTTGTGCAATGGATTCTAAAAGACCTATGCTATGATACCATGTTTATTTTTCAATAATTTAGGTTAAGCATGAAGTTCATTCCATTTTGTCACTTAACCATAACCATAAATGTTGCAGCAACCAAGATCATAAGAAGAAGCACCATGCACAAGAACACAAGAAGTATCCTGGGAAACCCTTCTCAACAAGGGAACAAAACCCATCAAAATCCTTTTCTATATTATTCAATAAAAATACCTTCACCACCAAGACAAACCCTAGCACACAAGAGGGTGCTCAAACCCTAGAAGACTAGTGTTGATATTATGGTAGCTGCAGGAGGTATTTACCTCCACGTGTAAACCTGACGAGAATAGAATATTCTGGGAAGAAAGAAGAAACCCTAATGAGTTGGCTACTAACCCTAAAAGACATGTCGGCTCAAGAGGATAATTTGTATTAGGTTATTAGCCTCCAAGAGAAGAAGTTGGCCAGAAGAAATAATATATACTGAACAGATAGATACCCGGAATGAGAAGTCGGCCCAAGTAGTTAGCTAGAGTTAGTATAAATACAAGAGGATGGTCTTCATTCTGGCAGGCATTCTCAGAATTGTAGAGAAACACTTGTGGGCACTGCATTTTCCCAGTTTGTGCGTAGGTTTGGAGGAGAGTTGTTGTTGCAGCTATTGCAGCTAGCAGATTACACTTTGGCTTGGACTATCTCTTGGTTAGGGTTTGGACTATCTGATCAGCTCTTGTTTGATGCGCTATCATTGGGGAAAGGTGCGCTACTCTTTGTTTGGCTATCTAGCCTAGGGTTTTCTTCCGAAGTAATTCTCTGTCAAGGTTAAGGTGCTCAGAGGGTGGCTTCAACCTATGGTTGGGTGAAAATAGTGATATTGTCAATTGTAAATAGAGCACATCCATTATATTCTAATAGGTTATGGGCCCACACCTCCTTCATTTAGTCTAACAGTTGGAAGGAAACATATCCATAAGGATTTTAATCTCATTAAAGAACTACCGCTAGGTTTTCTAGTAGGAGCAGTCACCAAAGCACTGTCGCTAGGGTTACTAGCAGGTGCAGCTACAGAACCCCTAATCCTCTCATTGAGGCACCTTAAGTGAATGTATTGACCTAATTTCTGGATAGACCAATGCGCCCTATCCTAACGCATCTCCTGGTACTCCCAGCAAGCCAAGATGTCAAGTTTGAGTTTTTGGTCAAATCTAGGGTTGACCAAGTCAAAGCAGCCATGACTTACTCTATGAAGTCATAAAACAAGTTAGATGGAGTTTTTAAATTCAGAGTGTGGAAGACAAGGATTGACCTCATCCTTGCCAATAATAAAGTGTTGGATATCGTGAAAGGAAAGTTCATGGAACCAAAGTTTGAAGAAGGAAAAGAGAAGGAACCGCAGAATGTTGCAGTTATGGAGAAGTTCAAAGACGGTGACATCAATGCCATGAGTATGATAGTGGAATCTATAAAATACCACTTTATACCCTACATCTCCCATCTTGACTCATCAAAGAAGATGTACGATGCCCTAACAAACCTCTTCCTAGTCAGAAACATTGGAAAAGTAATGAGTCTGAAGAATGAGCTCAGTGACATGAAGATGAATGATGATGACCGCATAACATCATACTTTGTGAGAATCTCTCAGTTAAGAGATCAAATAAAATCCATTGAAGAGATCACTTCAGAGAAGGAATTGGTAAACATAGTACTCAATGGTCTTCCTAAGAGGTGGGATGCATTTTCCGCAAGCATGAACATAAGGAAGGAGTATACTACCTTTGAAGACTTTTGAATTGTTGTTCTCAAGAAGAATCAAGGATCAGTGCAAAAGAGAAACCCCAAAAGAAGTACGATGATCAAGCCTTCACAACAAGGTTCAAGGAATTTAGGAACAAAAGGAAGTTTGGCTCCAGGAAGAAAACAAATCAAGAGAAAGATATGTCAAGGATACAATGCTTCAATTGTCAAAAGTATGGTCACTACAAGAATCATTGTCCCGATTTAAGGAGAAGGAAGGAAACACACGAAGCATCAGTTGTCAAAGAAAGGGAACCCTCAAATAAATCCAAGCAGGACAAAACAAACTTCTTCTTCTAAGACAAGGTAACAATACGCTTCATAGTTCTTGTACATACCATGTTTTCAGTACATATCTTGCATATCTATTTATTAGAAGATAATATGTTCAAAGAAAAACTATACTTATGGAAGAACAACAAGATAAGGACTTCTATCACTATGACTATAAGACAAGCTGCAAGATAAGTTGAAACCAGAAAAAAACCTAGAAGAAGTAAAGACAAAACGAAGTCAGCAATCTAGAGGAAACTGGAGAAAGACTTATGACACCTTGCAGAAGGAAATAAGGATGCAAATAGAAGCGTGGATTATGTTAGATAGAGGGAGCCAACTATATACTTCCAAAATAAAAACATGCACTCGTACATGAAGCAAGGATTAGGAGGGAGATAATCCTATGATCCATTGAAGATGATGAAGTATATATCCATGGTAGCAACCATGAAAGGCAGTACATGTTTAGTTCAACCTTAGAAGTCTTATTCGAAGAGAAGCCTTAAAGTATCACTAGTTATCCATCCACATCCATGATCCTATGATGAAAGGAAGAAGTGGAATCTTTAGGGCATGGAATCTATAAGAAACTCTATGGACCTAAGAGCTAAAGAAAAACATGAGGAAGAACATGAAGATTCCAAGAAAGAAAGAGAAGCCAGAACAACCAGTCATTGTATCAAGAATCACAAGATTACCAGCCTGAGATGAAATCACTAAAAGAAATCAAGTAGAGGAACTGAAAGTTGTGATGAATAACAGTGTATGAAAAGATTTATGAATGTAATCATTGCGAGATCCAGAACTAGAGGTTCTCCTAGATGGAGGGAGAAGACTATGATGATTACTTGTTCCAGTAAACCAGACATACCTCTACATAAGTCATTATCTCATCCACAATATCCATGGGTTGAATTTCTACATCAGATGAATGAAAATATTGTTCTCCAGAGAAATTGAACAAAGAGCATATGAAGAGAAACCTCAAGACTTTAAGGCACACTAGAAAGTGACCCTTGTATGTAGATGGAAGAATATAACTTGGTGGAGAACCTCCAATGCACAGTAGAAGCGTGGTGAATATTTTCTATAATAGATATATTGTATCAGAATGATTACTCAGAAGATCAGAATGATGGATTGCAAATCCATGACAAATATCTCATAATGAAAGAAGAAGTGCCACATGGATATGTTCCAGTTTGACCCTTGCCACGATGTTGTGAGCTAGCAGGAACCAAGAGGAATCCAACAATGATATACTTTATTGATCAAAGCTACATGAAGCCTTCAAAGAAAACCAGTGTTCCAGATCGAAGTACATTTGAAATCAAGCATTACATTATCCATGAAGAAGTCCAGAAAGGAGAAAGTGGTTCTCCAATACATATCTCCATAGATGAGTAGATAAGCAGACATTTTGGTAAAGCCTCTGTCCAAGATGAAAAAGTTTGCATACTCAATATGGAGCTCATGGAGGCGACTTCCTTATTGAAAAAGGAAGAGATGACTCCCAAGTTGGGAGGGAGCACTGATGTGTTATTGATTGACGGACAATCATTTTTCAGTTCGAAAAATGGTTCAGGATGAGCAAATCCTTTCCAGTTTTAAAGTGGTTTGAGATTTATGACAGACAGACAGTTTCCAGTTCGGAAAATGGTCCAGATTCAATGGTCATTTTTGTAACGAAAGTGGTTCGATGGATTGTTGATGTACCATAGATAACGATTTCCCATTGTGGTTAGCATGGGGAATGGTCTAGGGTAGTCTATCTTCTTGAGGGTTACTTAAGAAGACTGGCCTGCCTCATCGGACAATGATTTCCCATTGTGGTTAACATGGGGAATGGTCTGTTTTGGAGGTTGGTGCATGATAGTAATTTCCTTAGGAAATGGTCCGAACACTCATTCCTTAGGGCGGATTCATTCTCTCTAGGTTGCACTTTGTTTAGTACTAGAGGAATGGCCTAGGGTGGGGAATTTTCTAGGTTCAACAATCAGGGACAAGCATTCCTTAGGGTAGACTCATTCTCTCCAGGTTTCACTTTGTTTAGTGTCGAAAAAATGTCCCAGGGTGGGGAATGGTCCAGGCTCAGAAATCAGGACAATTATTCTTCCTTACCTGAGAAGAATAGCCCAGATAGCTCATAATTGATGTTTTACCTTCTCAGGGGAGATGCTCTTCCAAGATCTCACAGATGTGAGTGGAATAATGGACCAAGTGGTTCAGTTTATATCATAATATTGTTTTTGTGCAGGTTGATATTAGATGATTGTTATGAAGACTATATGTCTCTAGACAGTATATGTATACTACTGTGGTGGATGTGTTCCACTATTTGTGACTATACGGCATTGATCAAGTACCTGTGTGCTACTTGGTGTGGTAGTGTACAATTGGATTGTAGTTGTGTACTACTATGGATAGACACGGTTGTGCTCTATTGAATGATATTGTTCTGATTGCCTTGAAGACTATCAGCAGTGTTGAAAATGATTATCAGCTAGATGGCTAATGAACAAATATTTCCTAGATAGAAAATGGTCCAGGAAATTTATTCTTCTAGGACATATGTCCATATTAGAAGAATGGTTCTTCTCTCACTCTATGGAGTGAGTGACTTATCCAACATCATGTTTGATTACTCAGATGGAGTATGGTTTTGAGAGATGATGTAGTTGATGACATTGATAGCGATTATGGTGCTCATGATCCAGTCATGAGATATTCTACACAACTATGTCGATGCTACCGGGTGAATGGTATGTTTGTGCTCAAGACCATTACCTGTAATACCTCCCTAGCTAGGAGAGAGTGTTGATATTATGGTATTTGCGGGATGTATTTACCTCCACATGTAAACCTGATGAGAATAGAATATTCTGGGAAGCAAGAAGAAACCCTAATGAGTTGGCTAATAACCCTAGAAGACATGTCGGCTCAAGAGGATAATTTGTATTAGGTTATTAGCCTCCAAGAGAAGAAGTCGGCCAGAAGAAATAATATATACTGAACAGATAGATACCTAGAATGAGAAGTTGGCCCAGGCAGTTAGCCAGAGTTAGTATAAATACAAGAGGAAAGTCTTCATTCTAGTAGGCATTCTTAGAATTGTAGAGCAACACTTGTGCACACTGCAGTTGCCCAGTTTGTGCGCAGGTTTGGAGGAGAGTTGTCGTTGTAGCTACTGCAGCTAGAAGATTATGATTTGGCTTGGACTATCTCTTGGTTAGGGTTTGGACTATATGATCAACTCCTGTTTGATGTGCTATCGTTGTAAAAAGGTGCACTACTCTTTGTTTGGCTATCTAGCCTAGGGTTTTCTTCCGAAGTGATTCTCTGTCAAGGTTAAGGTGCTCGAAGGGTGGCTTCGGCCTATGGTTGGGTGACAATAGTTATATTGTCAATGGTAAAATGAGCACATCCATTATATTCTAACAACTAGCACCCTAGAGAGGTGCACACTTATCCCAAGAATGTGTACTTGCTGAAATTTCCAAACTCACATGAAAGATATATTTTCACAATGGGTATTTTACCTTTACTTATACCAACTTAAACCTGTCAACAACAGTGTATATTGGCTCAATAGGGTCGACCTCTCTAAGTCACATTATTATTATTATTATTATTATTATTATATTAATATTAAACAGATTGATTATCGTATACATTTATTATTAATCACATTAAGGTGGGGCCGACCTGTACCCTTTACATAACAATTCATGTTACGGGCAATTCTGACTATTGAAAAATATATAGAAAAGGATGTGATACACCCACTAGTGCTCATCCACTAGGGGCACATCCATAGGGATTTCATATCTCTAGTTCACTACATTACGCAAAAGAACTAAATCTTCACACATTCACTTGTGCTCGTCCACATGCACATCCACTCTACAGATATTCTTTCCCACTGTCTCACACAAAAGAATCATCTGGAATCTTCTCATCAACTCTGCTGCTCAGAGGAGGCTAATATGTCATCTTCAATCTGGTTCACATGACGATGCACCAAACACTTTGGGATTTCACACATTCACCTTGTGCTCAGCCATAGGCATGTCTAACTCAACAGATTGCCTTTCCCACTAGATAATCATTTGGATTTCTTCTCAACTCTCTGAATGGAGGACATCATATATATCTTCCTAGCTTCGTCTCAGGGAGGAACCAAATACCCTTATTAGGGGATTTCTCTCAGGTTTGTAAGCTGAGAGAAAGACTCACATAGCTACAATGATCCACATCTCACAGGTTTGTAAGTTGGATAATGTCTCACATAGATGCAATCATCAACAATATGGTACTTAGATTCAGGTTGCAGTAACCACATGACAGGAAACATAGAACTTTTTTCTAATTTGGATGAGTTATTCCAAACCAAGGTTACACTTGGAACAGATATCCAAGTTATTGTCTTAGGCAAAGGCAGTATAAAAATTTTAACCAAACAAGGAGAAGAAAAGGTTATGTCTGATGTATATTATGTTTCTGGTCTGAAGCATAATTTGATGAGTACAGGGAAATTGTTACAAAAAGGATACAAAATACACATGGAAGATAATCAATGTGTGATCATGGATAAATGTCCAAGCAATCTACTTATTGCAAAAATTTGGATAACAAGTAACAGGATGTTCCCATTGACATTGAATCCATCCAAGAAGAAGAATACAATGCAAACTATTGGTAAAGGAAAAAGTGTGTAGTCAGACACTGCATTTACAACAACAAGTGTGTGTAGTTCTAATGAAGAAAACAATGCGTGCAATATCAAGAAAGGAGAAAATGGCATAGAGATGAAGACAATATTCCAATCTGAAACACGGGATGATTCATGTCTATGGAATTTCAGATTTGGACATTTGAACTTTGGAGGTCTGAAGATGCTACACACAAAGGATATGGTAAAAGGCATACCATTGATTGAAAAACTAGAAAGGATATGTGAAGGCTGCATATTTGGCGAGCAACACAGAGAATCATTTCAATTTGGCAAGTCTTATAGAAAAAAAAATCCTCTGGAAATAATACACTCATACATTTGTGGACCAATGCAAACTCCATCTATAGGAGGAAGTACTTATTTTCTCACATTCATTGATGATTTCTCAAGAAAGACATGGATTTATTTCCTAAAGCATAAATATGACGCATTGGTTTGTTTTTAGCAATTTAAATCACTTGCGGAGAAACATAGTGGTTATTTCATCAAGTGTCTAAGAATGGACAGAGGAGGAAAATACATTTCAAGATAATTTCAGAACTTTTGTAAAGTTCATGGAATCTATAGGCAATTTACCATGTGATACACACCACAACAGAATGGTGTCACACAGAGAAACAACATAACCATCATGGAAATGGCGCGCAATATGTTGACATCCAAACATTTGTCAAATGAGTATTGGGTTGAGGCAGTATCAACTACAGTACACATCTTGAACAAATTTCTGAAAAAGAGTGTGAAGAATAGAGTTCCTTGGGAGGCCTGGACAGGTTCAAAGCATAATGTATTGCACTTAATTTTTTTTGGTTTCATCACATACGCACATGTACTAGATGAACTAAGAAGGAAGTTGGAAAACAAAGGACATAAATGTATATTTGTTGGGTATTCTGAAGAAACAAAACAATACAAGTTGTATGACCCTGTCACAAGAAAAGTCATAATCAACCGCGATGTTCAGTTCATGGGGAATGAAGCATGGGATGGAAGCATAGAAAAGACAATAAAAATTATTGACGCGATGGAGCATGATGACACAGAAGATGAAATGGTTCAAACACCATGCACATGTCATTGCACAGGCCCATTTACATCTAGCACTTCAACGCAAATGATCGCGCAAAATACTCCAGTAAGAATAGTAGGTGTACAATCTACACCTAGAGAGTAGCAAACACCAACAAGTAGTCGAGGTAGTTCTACATCTCCAGATCCAACCTTAGCAAGTTTGTTACCAAGAAAGACAAGAATTATGTGCAACATATATAATGAAGATGCAACAAATTCATTTTCATTTTTTTCTCTGTTTTCACAAATGGATGATCCATTAACCTTTAAAGAAGCTATCAAAAATGATGTATGGGCATAAGCCATGGATGAAGAAATCAGATGCATAGAGAAAAATCGAACATGGAATTTGGCTATTGTAACTAAATATAAAGATTTTATAAGTGTCAAGTGGATTTATAAAACCAAGCAAGATGTAGAAGGAAATGTATAGAAGTACAAGTCAAGGTTAGTTGCAAGAGGCTTTACACAACAACCTAGAATTGAATTCAATGAAACATTTGCACCAGTTGCGTGCATGGACACAATAAGAACCGTGTTAGCAATTGTCGCACAGTACAAATGGCCGGTTTATTAGATGGATGAAAATTCAACTTTCTTGAACAGAAACATAGAAGAATAAGTATATGTGGAACAACCACAAGGTTATGAGGTTCCAGTACAAGAAGACAAAGTATACTTGAATAAAGAACTGTATGGATTAAAGAAAGCTCTGAGAGCTTGGTACAGTTGCATAGATTCCTATCTCACATAGAATGGATTTCAGAGAAGTGAAAATGAACCAATACTATACATCAAATCAAATCAACAAGGTAATGTGTTAATTTTTTTTTTATATGTGGAAGATTTAATATTTACAAATAACTTTGGCATAGAATAATTCAATACAGTCATGAAGGATTAATTCAAAATGACTGATTTAGGGATTATGAGATAGTTTTTAGGAATAGAAGTGCACCAGTCCAAAACTGACATATTTATCTCATAGTCCAAGTATGTGCATGAAATATGTTGAATCAAAAGCAGCACCAACACCTGTCATAACATGATTAAAGTTAAGCAAGGAAGATAAAGGGTCCAAGGTAGATCCCACACTGTTTAAAATAATGGTAGGAAGTCTTATGTATATCATAGCAACAAGACCTGATATTATGTATGGAGTGAGGCTAATTTCAATGTTCGTGGAAACTCTAAAAGAATCACATTGGAAAGTAGGAAAGATAATCCTGAGATATGTGAATGGAAAAATTGATTTTGGCATTAAGTACTCCACCTGAGATGATTTCAGACTCATTGGATACACTAACAGTGATTGTGGAAGCACCATTGATGAGAGGAAAAGTACCTTCGGGTACAAATTTCATTTTAGAATAGGTATTCTATCATGGGAATCAAGGAAACCCATAGTGACACTTTCTTCAGCAGAATAAAAGTAAGTTGCAGCTACAAGCGCAACTTGTCAAGAAGTTTGGATGAGAAGAATAATAAAATATTTGTTGCAGGAACAATAGGGACCAACAACAGTATTTTGTGACAACAATTCAACCATCATGTTATTAAAGAACCATGTGTTTCACAAGAAAACCAAGAACATTGATACAAGATATCATTTTATCAAAGAATTGGTGAACATTAAAGAGATCTGTTTAGAGTTTTGCAGGTCAAAAGAAGAAATTGCAGAAATTTTCACAAAGGATTTAGCAAGAGATGCATTTCAACATTTGTGCAGTAGATTGTTGAGCACTCAACACACCCTAAAAAAGCTTTATAAAATTTTATCACTTTTCGGTACCACTTTGTTTTCTTCACTGTCTAAATCGATTTCACTTTGGGAAATGGTTTATCTTTGTTTTGTTTTCATGACTCTTATCATCAAGTCATATTTGTTTTAACTTGTGAAACCTCATGTCTAAAATAAATTCACACCCAAAGTAAGGATCAACAACTAACACTTCACCTAACGCACCAAGGTTCAGCGTCCGAAGTATTCAAGCAAGTAAAGGGACCAAATAGTAACAACACTCATCGAGCGTCGATCCCCATCGGTGTCGATAGAAGGTGGAGTTGGTTTGTGTAATTTAGTCACCCACATTTTCAAGAGATAGCCAATCCCCTTCGGTAGGGGAAAAATATGGAAAGGATAGATATTAACAAAAGACATAACAAAATCACCGATATACGATGACCAATGCGCTTCATCAGGGTCGGGGAAATCCAGAAAAGTTAAGAAAATCTTTTTTTCCCGCACCAAGAATATCATTGATCCCCGATACGTTTTTGACATCGTGACGTTTTCGAGAGAGTTGATTCGAGAGAACTTGGGTAAATTTATCTACGATCCTTGATACCTTTTCGGCGCCAATAATATAGGACTGGTTTTAAAATGTATAGCTTTAAGAAGGTCCCAATTTCGATTAACATGAATAAATCAATATGCCCATCTCGAAAGCCATGTGTCTTTATCATGTAAGGGGGTCAGACAACCTATTGTTATCCCAAGTCATATTAAGGTTCCCTTGGGTCCTAGCCATGCCTCCTAGTCCTCTTTTCCATGTCTTCTCCATACGGAAATATCGATCAACGTCAGAGCTTTTGCAAGGAGGTATCAACGAAAATGTTGGAAGCACAATCTCAACCCCCAATCCACCAACTGAACGAGCAAAATGATGAGATGTTTGTGGCATAAGATACGATCAGATTTGGACATTTAATAGACTAGTTAATTCCTGATCCCACATTTATTGCTACCTTGTGCGCCGATTAAACAACAACAATTTGAAATCATCGATAGATCACATTACCACCTGCGCCTGCGGCATCAACCCGTGATGAATTTAATTTTAAAACATCCTTGAATATTTTGCGACATATTTAATGAAATTACACTCATAGCCCGAATTGAATGGTTGATGTGACAAGGTAAGTTCATCCCTGTTTAAATCTCTAGAATAGTGTTTGAACCAATTCATTCTGCATGCAAGTTGAATTCTAGAGAATCTGAAGGAGAAAAGTGAGTGTCTCGAGACTGTATTGACCCTCTGATTATCAAAACGAGGTTTAACAATTTATAGAGGTATGTTTTCAAGTTTGTCAATCTGTTGGCCATAATTTATATACGCATCCAATTTTCTTTCATAGAATGTAAACTATGCTATAGCTACAGGTACGATGCCACCGAGAAACCCAACCACCAAAATCTCACTGAGAGAACCCAAGATGAAAGAAGCTGAAACAGGATAAGGTTCTTATCCAGGGAACACAAGGCAGTTGGAGTACACTCCTAGGGCAGAGCCTATCATTAAAACATCAACAAAGAAAGCTTTTGTCCAGCCTATGGCCTTTGGTGATACAGAAGAAAGCATTGGATCCAAATTAATTCTCCCGCGGTGGGGGGACCTGTTCAATAGAATTATCCGAGAAGAATATCGAGAGTATATCCCAAATAACGACCCAGACGTAAGGGCTCTCGATGACCAGGTGTTCTCAAACATCTGACGGTCGTATTTACACATGGTGGCCAATAGAACCCTAGTTTTCCCTTGCATAGAGGTTCTAAAATGGTTGATCGACCATATGGACAGACATAAGTTCTTGATAAATGACGAGAATGGAGGGTGTGTCGAAGTTTTCCTCTCGATATAAGTCCAGAAATACTACAAGCTCAGGGACCCAGAAGAGTGGCTCAACATGGAATTTGTGGTAAAATTATATGAATTCCATGACACCAGCCAGCTGATGGCCTCATGGTGGAAGGAGGACAATAATTTCACTAATCGGAGCAATGGCTACTATGGGACGATTAACCTAAGGAAGCCATACATTTATTTGATGGCTCTCATATGTTGGCTATATGGAGAAAAGGATTGCTCCAAGTTTTCAGAAGCATGGATTCCTTTGGCATACACAATGGTGATATCTGGAAGCATCTTTAGCTGGGGAGAAATAATTTCTAAACAAATGAGCATCTATGTAAAGCAGGCTTAGAAGCCAAAAGAAGGAGAAGCACCCACTTTCTACATGGCCTCTTACCTGGTCGATGTCATGTGCGCAAGGAATGTCTTCGCCGACATGAATTTAAGATAGCATTTTGCGGAGCTCTCAATCCACGTCTACTTCATCATATTATGGGAGAACAAGTAAAAAAAATCTTCCGCTCTCATCTATGATGAATTCATCACCCGCATCCATTTTATCATTTTTAAGAAGGAATGCCCACGATTATCAACAACAACCAATAAAATGGTAGAAAAGGTAGGCCATTGGTATTTAGACGAATGCTCCACCTACATCAGGGTGTTCGGGGCCACCAGAGAACCATATCTCTTACCCGCTCATGTCCCATACCGACTCATTGTGGGATAAATTTGTTATGAGACCATCCTACAGGGATATAACGCCACATTCGTCAAAGACAATAAACGAGCGTTCATACCCTATGGTTTTCATATAGGGTTCCATCTAGTGAAGGATACTGCTCAATACAAACAAGAAGGGCTTATCCAACTAGAATATAGATTCTCGACAGGTTGATTTTGCAAGCACGACCTTGAAGGCCTGGTCCTCCAACATGCTTCACAAGTATCATCTTATTGGCCATATGCTCATGATAAGTTTGAGGATGAAATTTTCATAGAGTGCGCCCAGAACTTGGACGAGGTGGTGCAAAGGATGGAAAAACCAAAATAGACCAGGTTCAAGGCCATGAGCATGAATGAATAGGTGAAAACAATAGAAGAGTCGGCTCAAGAGGCCCTCAAAGCCAGGGAAAAAACCAGAGCAGTAAAGACAACAGAGGCACATAGAAGGGGATTGATCTTGCTAGAAAGGGCATAGAGAATATTTGATCAATTGAAAAATGACCTTGATTTGATATAAATGATGAGGATTCCCATTGATGACCCAATTGAAAGACGAGGATAACTAAGTGGCCTAGAGATGATGCAGCGTGAATAAATCACCGGGTCAGAAAATCCTGAGTGCCACCACCACGGATCAGATCACTAGGGGAAATTTCAACCCAACCCGAGATAGTGAGGACATCAGAGAGAAAAAGTGTACCAAATCCCTTATTCTATTTGATAACCGTATACGATGATGAGGTGTCCCTGGTCACTCTAGTGTAGATTACAGAGGAGAAAGAACCTAAGAGAGAATCCACCCAAGGTCTCAATGCTCCAATTCAGAGTCATTCGTAGAGAAAGCATGAAGTAGAAAGTGCCTTAGACACTAATCCACTTGACATAATGGGAACCTCAATGGATAGCTCAAGGGATGACCTAGGAATGGGAATATAGGAAGA
Organism: Picea engelmannii; assembly: GCA_009831015.1. Classification (NCBI taxonomy): domain Eukaryota; kingdom Viridiplantae; phylum Streptophyta; class Pinopsida; order Pinales; family Pinaceae; genus Picea; species Picea engelmannii. The sequence continues at coordinate 1,822,434 of ML777273.1, forward strand.
AGAAATCCCACAACAAGAAATCCAAATTTCAATGGACGATTATCAAGTAAGTACTGAACCTGCCCCTATTTCCTTAGTTTTGGCCAGTACATTGCCATTCGATTAGAAGCAACTAGAGGTCGATCCATCGGAATATATAGAAGAGGTTTAGGAACCTAGCCTTGAACAGATACACACAATCAAGAGCCTGGGAAATACTCTAACTTGGGGAGAACAACAAATCCCTGAACCTGTTGGTGAGGTCACATATATACAAGAAATCGCTTACGACTGGAAAAGGAAATCCATCATGAAAATAAAAACTAAGAAGAGGAGGCTTACATTGGACAGTTCAATCCTCATCACCACAGAGGATAAATTGATCAGCACAGAGCATGCAAGATGTCCAAGATTATCGGTGCAAGGATGGTGATCACAGATGCCACCCTGGATAGAGAAAGGAAATTTGAAGAGGAGTTGGTCGTTATGCTAAAATAATTGGAGCATCTGCACCATTTGGAGAAATACTATCAGGACTCCGCACAAGCCACGGTATTTTCGAGAAGTAAGTTCCAAGATTCTTATGGAAAATTCATGAATGAATGACACATTTTCACTATAGGGATAGCTGACTTCCAAGAAGACACCCTTATGGCGATAGAGACTTGCAAAGACGTGGAAATATGGTACAAGAAGTCCCACCAAGTAGTGGAAAGAATTGATTACATCAGCGTGGTTCAAAAGGGCCAAGACGCCGAAGAGCATGATGTTCAGGGTGCTAAGACAGGATAGCATATATCATATAAGGAAGGTGACTTAATACTGGGTGAAAATGGCCCAAGAACCTCAGTGGGAGATTCAAGAAAAATGGGTTGATTACGAAAGGAGCTAGGTCAAGATCAATCGGGAGATGACAGACATCGGTTTCCTAGAATTCGGCTCACCTGAGGACTTTGTTGAATTGCATGACATAGTCAAACAACATGCAGAAAAAGACTCGGAATGGACTGCAGAGATAGAAAAGGTGGAAAACATGGCACCAGTTCAAGTACAGTAGTTCTTGGAGCACCCGATCAAGGCTTGAAAAATATTACAACAGTTAAGTGTCAAAATAGTTAAGTATTGGGAACGAGAGGTAGAAGTAAAGGAGATACTTTTGGCCCCGATGGACCAACGCAGATTCCCATATGCCAAGACATGCGAGGAACTCTTCGTCAAATGGTTAGAGTATGAGAAGAGTCATACACTTCAGTGAAACCATTCGATGACTCTTAGAAGACAGAGAGATGGAAGCGCCATGTGGTGATGTTTTGTTTAACTTAGCTTGGAATTTTGATACTTATTTTAGTTAATTCTCTGTTATAAATAAGAGGATTAAACTTTTAGAAAGGGTCGATGGTGGTGGAAAAGAACCTCATTTTTGGAATTGTAAAGAACTATTTCCAAACTACCTTAATTGAGCAGTCATGTTTAGGACCAGAGACAAACTTCTATTTTTTTTATCAAAGGCGTGTGTGATTGGATATAAGGAGGAATTACTTCCGACTTTATCTCATGAATGGATGTTGTAATGAGTAAGATTTTATGAGTTTATTGATAAGTTAGTTGATTCAATATTTTTTATAATTCTTGTCTCTAATGATGGAAAACCAATTGTTGTGTTAATGTGTGATTATTGATTAGAGCTAAGGAAACTAATTTTCTTGCCATCATTTTATTGTAGGTATGTTTTGTTTCAATAATTATATCTTAGTCAATAATTGAAATACCAGCAAGTTGATGTATTAGTACTAGGCTTTCCGCATGTGTGAAAATCTTTGTCAGCATGATTGAGCACAAGGGTTATCCCGAGCTCAGCCTTCTTTAGTAGTTAATATTTCCCCTTTTTTACTCAACTGGTTTATACCAACACCTATCTTTTTATCAGACCCATCTAATAAAATAAAATACAAAAGAGAACGTTTAAACTGAAGGAGAAAATTTCATAAGAAGATATCATGTCAATCACTACGTAAAGCCCATCGATTATTTGGCTAGATCGACAGATCTGGAGAACCTTTCCACTATTAAACGTTGCAGAGTCTAATTGGGCCTTGGTGGTGGGTTTGGTTCCTTCTATTGAGTTAAAGGGATTTAGGACCCCTCAATACAAATGGCGCTAGAAGGAGGGCCTAAATGAATGAATGGCTAACAATATATATGATATAATATTTCACACAACCTATAAATTCAAAACAACCCATGTGCATGGCTAGTCATTCTCAAGACAACCCACATACATTGAGTACTCCTGAAATGAGTAACTCACCCCAGCAAGAGGAAGAACATTTGTTCCCTGAAATACCTTATGCTCTTCCCCACGATGAGTTGAACCAGTTCAGAAGAATCACAAGAACTTATGCCTGGAAAATTGGAGCACTAACCTTATCTCTGTTACTTCCTTGTAGAAAACAAGTAAGCAGACCAGTGGTCGACACCCCCGACCAGGTTTTTGTTCACATGGTAGAAGAACTGAGTGATTTATCCCTCACTGAGATAGAACATCCCCTTAATCTAATCCTCAAAACACCAGCTGGTAACCACTCTTAGCCCGACAATTTTCAATCTAACAAGGAAGGGTTTAACTCGGATCACCCAGCCTTAGAGTCAGATGACATGGAAGATAAAAATGATCATAATGAAGAAATGGAAAACCCACCTCACAATAATAAGCCTTGGTTGGCTAGAGATGTGTTGGCAATCCCTGGACGAGTACATAACCTTCCCCGACATCCAGAAAATTTACTCCCTAAATTTGACCGTGAAACCTCTGGATTTCCTGAAGACCATATCAAAAAGTTCATACTAGCTATTAGACTGATGTATGTCCAACATGAAGATGTAGTATGAAGGATTTTCCCCTATACCTTTGAGAATTCATCCTCCACGTGGTATTTTAACTTGCATGTAGGGTCCATAACTAGTTGGACGAAGTTTCAAAAGGATTGTTTAGACAAATTCGCAGAAGAAACCACTACAAGAGATTTGATGGTTGAGTTGTTTCCTACCACCATGAGTTCAAAAGAAAAGGTTAAAGACTTCAATCAACGATTCACCACTATCCTAAAAAAATTCCAACCTGAAGCTAAACCCACTAAGGAGTTGCAAATTGAAGTATATGCTAATTCTCTCCCTGCTTCTATTTCCATGTTCGTAAAAATGGCTACCAAAACAAATCTAGCTGAGAATTTTGAGGAAGACAAAAAAATTAAATTCTAGATGAATGGATGTAAAGAGGGACAAGTCTCACTAGTTAAGAAGGAAGCTTAACCTCCACCCAGGAAAGGACTCTTTTTTACCAAACCCCCTCAGAGATAAACAAAACAAGGTCCCGAGAAAGGTAAGTGGAGACATAGAATACCTACAATGGATGATAAATAAGTTGTCAAATGAAATCATAGACATGAAAATAAGTGCAGGGGAAGGAAACGAAGTCCAAATGCCCTATAAACCATTTTTTAAAAGGAACCCACCATTCAAAGCAATTGAACCTCCCCCAACCAACTTAAACATTGACTTGGGAAATGTAGCATATGACTCTTTTTGTACCTATCACCAAGAGAAACATTCTGAAAGAGACTGTCCACAATGGGTGCATGCCATGAATTTGATGGCCAATCAGGTCCTAGTTGAAGTTTCCCTTACGGAACAATCAAGTGACTCAACAATGAATATTGATGATCAGGAAGAATTTGACCTACCAAAAGAGATAGCCATGTTGTTGTGGGATCCTGACCTACCAATTCCTTCCGATGATCTATTTGAGGTTAAAGAACCACATGTTGAGGTCTTGGTTGTGAAAACACAAAGTAGGGGTCATTCGGTCTCAGACGACCTTACCATTTCCCAATCTTTGAGAGGAAAACCAATATCCGAACACCCAAAAACACCCTTTGTCTCCCAAAAAAATCCTATAAACATCCATACATGAGAATCGCCCAAGGTAGACTACAACATAGTAGAAGATATAAAAATATTAAAAGCAAATGTATCGGTCATGGACATGTGTAGAATTCCCTAGCAAAAGGACTTTCTATTACAAGCCTTGAAGATAGTAGAGACTCCAATAACAAACACTAATGAAGGGGAAAATACAACCCTCACAGATCTAATAAACAAACCAACTGTAAACGCTTGCTCTAAAGATAAAAAAGGAAAGCCTTTTGTCCCACCGTTCCTCTTAACATTTGAAGTCTTCAACCAAAATCTCCATAATTGTTTAGTTGACTCAAGGGCATCTTCTAATGTAATGCCATTATCTATTTGCAAGAAATTAAACAATCCCTCTCAAAAGTGATAAACATGTGATACAACTAGACAAAACCCAGGTGAAAGTTATGGGAGAAATCAAGGATGTCATGATCAGAATGATGACACACACAAATTTTGTTCAAGTAAGTGACATCATTGTAGTAGATATACTAGAAGCCTATGGACTACTACTTAGTCGATTTTGGTCTTAGAAGTTGAATGGATACTTTAGCACATAATGCGCTCACCTTTGGTTTACATTAAAGGGACACGTGAACATGATTAGGATCAATAGGAAAATGTATCTCAAACATACTGTCACCGATTTAGAAGACCTCAACGAACCCTCTTCGACAGATTTCCCCGTGCTAGGAAACTACTCTTGCGATTCCAATTTTGGTAATTTCTCCCCTTTCTCATCTGATGTTCCTCTTACTCAAAACTCTGAAATGAATTTTCAAGAAAATGTACCAACAGTGGCAGAAGAAACCCTCGTCTGTCAATAACCTCTGTTGGAAACCACAGAGTAAATAGGTGGAGAGGAGGAAATTGGTAGGCAAGGAGAAGCTAATGGTTTTCACTCACAAGTTTGGACCTTGTACTTTTATGGATATAAGTCACAAGAAGGATCAAGAGCGGGGTGTATCCTCATTGATCTGAAAGGTAAAATGAAATTTCATGTCCCGTAGACTAGAACTTGAATGCACTAATAACACCGACAAGTATGAATCTTTAGTGAAAGGACTCAAGAAAGTCGTAGACTTAAATGTTAAAGAACTAAAGGTTTTCGGAGACTCCAAAATCATCATTAGGTAAGTAAGGAATACTATACATTGCATCTCTCCCCACTCGAGGAATTATCAACATGGAGTGCACGGGCTAAGAGAACATTTTGAAGCCTTCAACATTACAGTGATCCCTAGAGAAAATAGCACTCTTGTTGATTCCCTGGCCATTGTTGCCTCTAGGATATCCCCTTTAGAAGACTATGAAGCCTCCTGGTTCACTGTGGAACTACTCTACAAACCATCAATTCCCAACAATATTTCTAATTGGAAGGTCTTTGAAGGAGTTTAACAGATCATAGACTTCTTAACTAATCAAGAGAATTTTAAATACTTTTCTATTGATGATGAATTATTCCAAGAGAATCTACTAGAAAATGATCCCCATAAGAAAAGAGCTGAAACAAATTAGTCGAATGACAAACCAAGGTTTCACACAATACCAAAAGGGGTAGCCAATTTGGAGAACCTCTTTCACTTAAGGGAAAGATTTAAAGGGTTAAAAAACACAAATACAGGGAGTTCTTGTCCCATGTAAGAGACTATAAATATAGGAACCTCGGAGAACCCTAAGAATATAAATCTTGGCAAGACAATATCTAAAGAAGAAAGGAAATCCTATCTCAAACTTTTTAGAGAATATCAATATGTTTTTGCATGATCCTACTGAGATCTAAAGACTTATGAAACTCACATCATTCAACACACAATATCGTTAAAACCCAGAGTAAAAGCTTCCAACATGAGCTCTGGAGGTACCACCCATCTCTAGAACCCCTCATGTGTCAAGAGTTAAAGAAATTACTACATGCTAAAATTATCTTTCAGGTTAGACACTCTGCCTGGGTAGAAAATTTGGTTCCTGTCAGGAAAAAATATGGGGAGATATGTCTGTGTGTGGATTTCAGAAACATCAACAGAGCATCCAAAAAGGACAACTATCCAGTCCCACGGATGGAGCAACTCTTGTAGACCGTGTTTGGTTCAAATATTTTCTCCCTGCTAGATGATTTTTCAGGTTACAATCAAGTTCTAGTTTCAGAGGAAGATCGATTGAAAAATACCTTCCGAACAAAGTGGGGAACCTTTTCTTATAAACGCATGCCCTTTGGGTTAATCAATGAAGTTGAAACCTTCCAAACGGCCATGGACGTATCTTTTCGGGGACTAATCAACAAATGTGTACTAGTATATTTGGACGACATGACTGTGTATTCAAAGAATCAAGAAGATCACATCCAACACCTAACCGAGATTTTTGATAGGTATAGGAAATACGGTATATATTTAAACCCTAATAAAACTATCTTTGGTGTCGAGGAAGCGAAACTACTAGGTCATATTATATCTCAAGCGGGGATTCACATAGAATCGGAGTGAATTAAGGAAATAGCTCAACTTCCCTTACTCTACAACAAAAAGGCTATGCAATCCTTCTTTGGGAAAACAAATTTTGTGAGGAAGTTCACCCTCGATTTCATTGAAACTATCAAACCCTTACAAAAAATGATGCACAAAGATGTTGAATTTAAGTGGGATGACGAGTGAAAAAGTTTTTTCAGCAATATTAATACCGCGATATCTCAAGCTCCATTGTTGCGGAGTCCCGAATTTAGCATAGATTTTTTCCTCTATACTTTTGCCTCCTGTTAGCACTCTGTAAATTTTGCCCGGATGATAGACAAACGACAGAGGTTACTGTTTCAACCAACTTTAGAGTTGGCCACTAGCCTTCTCAAATCAGAGAGGGCTCTCTCGTGTCACTTGATATTTCTTTGGAGATCATTGGCTAGATTTGGTTTGTTTTGGGGGTTTTTATAAAGTTGCTGGAAAGGAAGGGGAAGGTCACTCAGGGATATGGAGTTAAAATTATGAAAGTGAATGAAAACAATGACTGGACGATAGAACTCTCCAGAGGATAAAGGATAAATGAGGCAATGAATATGAGTTGTAAAGTCGTATTTAAGAAGGGTGTAAGAGGAAGGATAAAACAAATAACTGCATCAGAGCATTACTTAAATGAATTCTGAATTAGTTCAGAAGAAATACACATAGTTTAAATTGCTTAAGACAAGAGCATCATAACATGAATTATGAGCTTCTAACTATCCAATTTAAACAGAAGACAGTGAAAATGGAATAAAAGAACACAGGAAATACGTACAATGAGAGAAGACAACAACCATATCACCACCATTAGAATATTTTCATAGAGACTTCAAAATCTTCTGCATATGTATTCAATTCAGCCCCAGAAAAATTACAGTTTAGTTCAAAAACAACCAAAAGGTGCCCTTGCACTTCTGCCAACATTAATTCATTCGAAACTTCTAGTATTTATACAATTCGAGTTTTTCATGACTAGAAATTGATTGCAATAGCTGAACTGAAACGTTTCAACTTCTAAAACTGACTATAATAAAATCAACTGAAAGTCTCTGTATGTGAACTGATTTATAATGATTAATCAAAAACGCTTCGTAAACTAACGACTAATTTTTCTGACTGCTCGACTTCTGTCTTCATCATTTCTCCCTCTTGGTCCTCTGTCGAACACGCTATCCTGGTGACACTTGGAGGCTATTAGCTGGTCCCCAGAAAATTGCATTTTGTCATGCCTAGCCAAACTATCTCTTTCCATTAGAAATCAAAAGGGATCTCGTATTTCATAATTTATTTGATCAAAATCTCGAGGTCAATGCAAGAGGCATAAGTCATGGCCGATAGTCTGATCTTCACTATCTTGAACTGATTTAGGATTTCAAAATATGTGGTTAAATATTCCACCAGGTTTGTCCCCTTCATGTTTTCCTCCAAGATTTCAAACTTGGAGTGATCCATTTTTCATTGGGCGAGGTGAGATTTGTACTCTTCCTGATCATATAATTTCCCTTTTCCATCCCAAAATGACGGGATGCCTTTGAAGACCAACTCTTCAAACATATATTTGAATTCTTGTATGCTCTCCTCCATCTGCATGGCCTTGGTCGTGACTGATTTAAGAAGATTATGCTTGGCAATGAACCTCATGGCCCAAATGATCAATGAGGTCTTATCTTTGACCCCAATGGTCTGAAGTTCAGTAGTGGGAATGGAATTCAACAGATTTATAGCATTCTGGGCCCACTCTAAGGGTTTCTTTTCTAGCATTTCACTCACAACAGTGCATCTGCTTCTGGCTGTGATGGCCATGCTGTCTTTGTCATCGATAAAATTCAAGTATACCCTGAACTTAGCAACTTCAGTAGAGATAGAGTCCCAAATGACGTGTTTGGCCCCCTACAATAGTCCTTTTCCTTTCAACCTTGTCTTCAACTTGTCTACTATTTCTTGTAAAGATTGATTTTCTTTCTGAAACTGCGCTATCTTCTCATCCTTTATTCTTATTTCTTGCTACAGCTTCTCCATGCCTCCCTTAAGGCTCTTGATTTCTTATGCCTTCGGGCTAACTTGGGACATAGCCTAAACCAATCCATCAGTGCTTTGATCTATTTCTACAGTAGAGGGTGAAACAACAACCATGTTTGATACTCCTGTCTATCCTTGTGACCAATTCAACTTTTTCTTCTACAGTTGAAACACTTTGGCTTTGTAATACAATGCTTCTAGTCGAAATGTCTCTTTCTCATGCTCTAGAGAACCCAACTCTGTTGTTTTTGGATGCTCTGTGGTAGACATATTTATCCTTTTTTTCATGCTTTGAATCATCTTGTCTTTCTCTTCTAAAGAATATTTCACTCCCCGAGGGCCTTCAGATTCTAATCTCTTGACTTGAGTTTGCCAAGATCTGTTGAATGCTTTCTCTTGTCTCAACTATCCATCCATCTTAAGTGCATGAATTGTCAACCTTGAAATTTTTAAGCTCAAACCCAGGTAATCTAAATACATCATGTCACTGGTGTTTCTATGGAATTTCACCTTATCTGGGGCACTGATGTTTTCGTAATGCAGCTTGACCTCAGACACTTTATCATCATCTGCAATTGCTATGTTGAGTGTCTTCTTATCTATATCTCTAACTGAGAACATAGAAGATCGATTTTGAGAAATATTTTCTACCTCAGGTATCAACTCCCTTATTTCACTCATGGCCAATATTCCTTTCACAACATATTGCTTTGCTAAATCTTCTTTAGATTGGTAGACTGCTCTAGGTGCTTTATCAACAATGTGTTTTTTGCTACTGAAATCTCTTGAGTTTCTTTCACTTTGGGGCATGATTATTTTACCAAATTATTCCTTGTTGGTGCCACTCTCCACCATATCCATACTTACTTTATCCTTGGGTTCTTCTTCCTCCATATCTACTATCTGTGGGGATTGTTTGATCTTTATCTTATTGGGAGCATTTTGCTGACTGCTAGTGCCTAGGGACTCCAAACTGCTTCTCTTTGTGTAGACAGTTAATTTAAGAACTTGGAATCTTAGCTTCTGAGGGGTCTTCTATGTCTGAGTCTTCTGTAGGGTTAGTCCCACTTGTTGTGTTTAAGCAAGTTGCAAGATGGCTTCCATATCAGCACATGTTTCCAAATTAGCCAATTTGTCAAAACCTTCCACATACTCATGTTCATAAGGGCCTTGTTTTCTCATCAATCTTATTTTAGATATGACCTTATGTGGATCATATATTCTCCCTTGTAGATGTGCAAATCCAAACTCCTTGAGTTTCGTCTGGATTTGAGGTAATAAAGATCTAGTCTTCACAACAAATGGTCCTATGATGAAAGGAAATTTCAGGTTGGACACCTTGTGCATTTTCAGGAAATGTTTTGTCTCTCAGATGATTCTTTGCCTGATGAACTCCAGGGAAAAGACTCTAGGTGTCAAAAATATAGGGAGAATATAAGGTGCCTCTTGACAACCATATACCCAAATTACTGTAGAATGGATGAACAACACCTAATCTCCTACTCTATTTTCTGAATTTGGTTGTAAGTAACTTTTCATGTCCTCCAGAACTCTTGGTAGTCTAGTGTTGAAGATCAAGTTGTAAACTATGGACATGATCTTATTTATGAAAATGAGCATTATGATTCTTTTGCATTTGGTGGATATGAATGTTGCTTCAGGGAACTCCTTCTTATTTGTCTCTAGGAACATTTTCGGCAAGTATGTGTAATGTTTGAAGTGCCTCAATGATTGGAAGTTCACTAGCTGTTTGTGTACATTGTCAGCTATGAATTTATCAAAACTAATACTGACTGACTGACTGGACTTTGACTAAAAAAAGGTTAACAAAAAACCTAACATGACCTCAAATACATATTTGTCATTATCTAGACCTAAAACCTAACTGAGTATGGAACATGCCCATGAATCTCGATAACCATGGCATTTACATTCATTGGCAGGGACAGACTCTCAGAATACTGCTCGGGTTTGACAATTGTCTACAAGAATAAGTTTTTTACCTCGGGGGGGCATTCCTTGTAAACTGTGACTAGTTTTTCTTCATTGAAGGGTTTAGACGTCATGGAAAGAGACTCTGGTATGTTGAGGGCATATCGAATAGACATTCAATCTATTCTACACAGGACCTCTGACCCTAACCTACTTAAAACGACCTTATCTTTATGTGAGTATTGTTCAGCGCACCAGCCTACGAATTCTGGGAATGGGAATGAGACTTCGATGATGTAAGGAACTATGGAGGCCTGGATCACTTCAAGAAAGGGTAATTGTCTCCCTACATGATCTGACAAATTGGCTCTGGACACATAGATGAATGAGATGGTTATTTTAGTGTCAAACACATCATAATCCCTGTCAATTAGGGCTTCTTCGCTTGGCAGGGGATCTTGCTCTATTATGGAAAAAACGACAGGATCCATGGTGATGATGAAATATACCTGTGAATGAGAGGAAGAAGTGAGAATTTGGTGCATTGTTGAGTTTGGGTTCGACTGGAGCGGTTGCACCACTTTTTATCTTTCAAATGATTTGAAAAAGTATAAAATAACGGCAAAGGTCATCCTTCTTATATATGCCTCCCGATATCGAGGATGAGGCAAATCAGTTTGGGGTAGACTGATTTCCACCCCGATATGCATCTAGTCTTGAAGTGAAACCATGGTATTTTCATCGGCCCACTTCCAAATAATTAAACTCTATGCTAGTTTTCTGCCTGATATGGCCCTTGACCGTCGTTCTGAGGTACCTAAGATTTGGGGCCCGTCGTGTTCCGTCAAATCCACACCTCCACTAGATTTATCCCTTTTCCTCTAGGTGTGGCCCCATCCTCCATTTTATCATGTCTCTACACCAGTTTATCCCCTCACTAAGTCTTGAGACTTGGATTCCATCAAAAATTTGTTATGGTGATAACATGGGCTCCAACTAGGGATGTTATCCTCCCTGTGAGGTAGAAAAGAATGGTATACTGAGTAGCCTACCCATTGGGATGTGAATCATTCTTGCAATCTTAAACCACCAACGATTTATTCAAAAACTCAAAATCGAGCCCGCATAGCTCAGGGCCTTCGCCTTGGGCTTCAACTATGTCGCTTTTATTTCAATTTCTTCATGCAAAAAGAAAAGATGAAAATGATTATGTACAATGAATGGAAGGGGTGATGATGGTTTAAATGATATAGTGTTTGAGGAACCTTCCATTCACAGGCCCTCCTCCAATGATGTCTCCATTACTCTCCTGTAGCAGGTAGGCATTATTTCCATGATATGTTGCAATGTTGAACGGTCCTAGCCATAGATAGTCAAACTTCCCATGCTTTCCCTTATCTTCATTTTTGGCATCCCATATTAATACCCAGTCTCCTAGTTTTAAGTCATCCTCCTTGGTATGCCTGTCAAAATCCTTCTTGATATTGTCTTGGTGCAACTGAGCATTGTTGAAATCATTTTCCCTGGTTTGTTGGACACTGATTAGTTCATCCTTCCTTCTTCGAGTTGCATATGTTTCTGCATCTTGTTCTTGTAACAACCTCATCACTGGAAATCCTAATGTAGTACAAAAAATAGCCTTTGTTCCATAAACAATATGAAAAGGTGATTTTGTGATAGATCTCTTTGGGGTGATTATGTTGTCCCATAGTGCATGGATGAGCTTTTTGTGCCAAGCCTTTTTATTATCTTGCAACAGTTTCTTGATAATTCTGACTAAGGTTTTATGTGAAGACACATCCAACCCATTTCCTTGAGGGTAATAAGATGTAGAATGGACAAGGGTGATATTGTAATCACTGCAAAATTTCTCTATTTTCTTGGACTTGAAAGCTACTACATTATCTATTATGATCTTTATTGGGCATCAAAACCTGGACAAAATATTGTCTTCTAAAAATTGGATGATAACAACATTTGTTGCCTACCTGGTGGGAACTGACTCAATCCACTTAGTGAAGTAATATGTTGTTGTTAGAATCCACTTGTGCTGAGCTAAGGATTTTGGATGTATTTCTCCTATAAAATCAAGGCCCCACTATCTGAAAGGTGCCTCAACAAAGATGGGTTTCAAGGGCAAAGGCTGCAATTTTCTTTTCCAATCAAAAACTTCACATTCATGACATCTTGAAACCTCTTGATAGACATCAGGAAAAATTCTACGCTAATAGAACCCAACCCTCAAAATCTTGTGCACAGTGTGTTGGATTACTGAGAGGGGGGGTGAATCAGTAATAGCATAATTATAATCCTTTTTCTTCAAATGTTATATCAATGTAGAATTATTATCCAATAATGAGTAGTAAGAAATAAACAATCACACACATACACAGTACACCAATGTTTTACATGGAAACCCAAATCGGGAGAAAACTACAAAATGCTTTTTCTTATATGTCTTGAAGAATTACATTCATTCGAAGCACCAACTTTCTTTGTTTTCCAGCTCCAACTGGAAGGAGGCTCTAACTCCCTAGTTTCTCAGGCTACAACCTGAGGGAAGCTCCAACTCCCCAATTCTCTGGCTACAATCAGAAGGAGGCTACAACCCCCTATGTTCTCTAGCTACAACCGGAAGGTGGCTACAACCACCTGTCCTTGCCCCGTTCTGCCACCCTGAAGTGGAAGTAGAATGATAGAACCACTGTCACACTATCACTATGATATATACCTCTATAAACATGTACCAATAAATATTAACCATGCATCAACCTATACCTCAACCTGTAATCAACCTGTATCATAAACAAGTGCATCAATCATGCACCAACCTGTACCAAACAACCTATAATCAACCCGTACCATACACAAGTGCATCCAACCATGTAACAAATACATACCAATCATGTTTCAACTACTCATCAACTATGACTCATCAATATGTACCAACATCATCAACTATACACCTCATGTATGTGCCAACTCATCAACTACTTGTCTCAACCATGTACTCAACATGTGACTCAACCAAAAGCCCTCATCAATTTCATCATCCAAATCTGATTTGTAGCTCTGTAATAGACCTGGTATATATGATCACATTCTTGCAAACCTTCCTTAACGTTAACAACAAGAGACTAGCATTTTCATCAAACTTTTCTTTAGTCTCACATTCCTAGTTTTGGATTAGTTAACAACCCTAACTTGAAGTAATCATAACTTTGTACCTGTAATGTATAAATATCTGAAACTGATACACAATGTTTTTCAATGTGTTTTATGCAATTACTCCAATTATCACTACTTGGAACCTCTCAGAAAATGAGTTATAGAAAAAATGGCATACCTTATTGAATTCTGGCTTATTCTAGAGAGCGACCTTGTATAGTGTTCCCCGCATGGAATATTTGTTGAATTTATATGAAACTGTTAAAACACATACTAAATCCTATACCCTAACCAACACATTTGGTCTCACTGAATTTGGATCTGTTATGAAGAAGTTATAGCGTTTTTACCCGAAACACCTGTTTTTGACTAGTTTTAGGACTAGACACAAACCCTATTTTCCATGGAGTGTAAATCCCAAAATACAACGACCCACAAGCTGAATTTTTTTTCATAGATACTTGGATATGTTTTCTCAATGGCATATAAATTTCACGGTCTGAATCATTATAGAAAACAAGTTATAGCGAAAATGGTGAGATGACCTTATATAAATAACATACCTTAGAAAGCACCATCAAAAGAATTTATCCTTCCTTGTATTTCGGCCTTCTTTTCTTCACCTTCCCTCAGAAAATTGTCTTAGATATCCTTGGTTACCTCATACACCTATAGATATTCAATATTCTCAAGTGTGAGTAAAATGAGAGAGCCTAGCCTCTTATTTATACTCTCCAAGTAGCTTCCTTAAAAACATCTTCTTGGTCACTTTTCCCACTTTCCTTATTTTAGGGTTAACCCACTTCTAATTTATCCATTAAATTTATTATTTAAATAATTTATTTTTTATTCAATTTGAATTATAGTACACTCATCACTTCACTTTATTATTTACCTTCTAAAATCCCTTAAACCACTTTGACTACTTTGACCTTTTGGGGCTTCTAGATGACATGTGAGGGTCCTCCAACTTCGTAAGGCCATAACTCTCAAACCGTGAGGAGTTATGTGACTTTCCACATACCACCAGAAATGGCATGACAAGCACTATCCATATAGGATAGTTTCCCTGGATAATTCACTGTCCTTCATCTCATTATTCCACAATTAATCATAGTTTCTCTTACTTCGCAAAGCGTCTTTCCGTTTGGGATTTCACCATAAGGGGACCGCTTAGGAGTTCATCCATATTTACTTCTTATCAAGAATGAAAAAAAAATAATGAGTCATATTTACATCAAACAATATTGGGTCCATTACCCAAACCTTTGTGCTATGGGGATTTCTTCAAGGGTTGACATTAATGACAACCAACCTTAATCAACAATCTCCCCCTTTAGCATTGATGGAAACACTCTGATGCAATACTAAAATCATATCACTCATGCACCCCCTGGAACCATGCCTCTGTAATATGCATCTGATAAATCTTCTCCCCTTGGAACCATGCCTCTGTCCTCTACATCTGATAAATCTCTCCCCCATTGTCATCAATGGAAAAGGTATCTTTCCATCCGGGGCTGCTCCCCCTGACTGAGATTTCCTCGTATGGTGTTTCCTTATGTGCATCTAAGACATATAAGATAAGCATTCAAAAAGCATTCAAAAATCATTCATTTTGGAGTAGAAATAACTCCAAGTCTTTGGCAAAGATATTCAAAGGCTTCCCATGGAAGTGGTTTTGTAAAGATGTCTGCCACTTGTTTTTTTGTGAGCACATACTCAACTCTGATGTTCTTTTATGCAACCTCTTCCCGTAGAAAGTGATACTTGATTAGAATGTGCTTCATCTTGGAGAGCATCACCAAGTTTTTTGAGATACTGATGGCATTTGTATTATCACAATATATTGGAATGGGCTCATCATACTCAACCTATGTATTTGTCAAAGTTTGTTTCATCCAAAGAACTTGTGTACAACATGTTCTTGCTGCAACATACTCTGCCTCGGCTGTAGATAGAGATACTGATGATTGTTTCTTGCTTAGCCATGATACCAAACACTCACCTAAGTAGAAATTTTCTCCACTGGTGCTTCGTCGGTCATCAATACAACCTGCCGAATATGCATCTGTGTAGGTAATAAGTGATGGATCTTTTCCTTTTGGATACCATAATCCAAAATCTTATGTTCCTTTGAGATGTCTGAAGATCCTCTTTACTGCTAAACATATGATTCCTTTAGTTCTTCTTGAAATCATGCCAACTGTCCAACTGCCTGCATTACATCTAGTCTGGATGTTGTCACATATAGTAGGCTACCAATCATTGACCTGTATTTCCTCTGATCTGCAAACTTCGAATCATCATCTTTTCTCAACTTACAATTGGTTTGCATGGGATAAATGGTTTTCAATCTTCCATTCTGAACCTCTTTAGCATTTTTCTGATATACTTGGTTTGAGAAATAAAAATTCATTGGTTGCTTTGACGTATCTGAAGTCCTAGAAAGAAGGATATTTATCTAAGTAACGACATTTCAAATTCATTATGCATGTCTTTTGCAAATTTCTGGCTTAGCTTGTCATCATCACTACCAAAAATAATATCATCAACATAAACTTCAATTAATAAAATATTACCTTGACTTTCCTTGATGTAGAGGTTGTTGTCTGCACTTCCTTTTCGGAACCCTTCCTGTTGCAGATACTTACCAAGTCTAGAGTACCATGCTCTAGGAGCCTGTTTTAGACCATACATGACCTTCTTTAATTTACACACATAGTTTGTGTTTTCTTATAACTGAAATCCTTCTGGTTGTTCAATGTATACTTCTTCTTAAAGTTCCCCATTTAGAAAATCTGATTTTACATCCATCTGATATACTTTAACATTTTTGGAGCATGCATAAGCTAAAAGAAAATAGATTTCTTCCATTCTGACAACTGGTTCAAATGTCTCTTCAAAGTTGATTCCTTCAATATGTGCATATCCTTTACATACCAATCTATCTTTGTTCCTTGTAACCTGTCCATCTTCATTCAATTTATTCCTGAAAACCCATTTTGTGTCGATCACATTCTTATTCTTTGGTCTTGGAACCAATTCCCAAGTGTCATTTTTCTCTATTTGATACAATTCTTCATCCATGCCCTTATTCCAAAATTCATCCTTGCTAGCTTCTTCAAAATAGTTTGGTTCAATTGTAGATAAGAGTGCTAGGTGTGTTTATTCTGGTGAACGGATTTTTCTTCTAGTCTCAACTCCTGCATCTATGTTTCCAATAATATGATCTGAAGGATGATTCTTCTGTACTCTTTTGCTATGTGTCTTTGGATATACTTGTTGAACATTCTCTTCTGCTTCTGTCAGATTCTCTTCATCTTCATCTTCCTCTTATACTTATTTTTGATATTCTTCTTCGAAAATTTGTTTCATTGATTTGTTTTCTTCTTCCTTTGATTTTGGTCTGCCTGTTTCATCAATTGTTACATTGATGTTTTCCACAACTTTGTTTCATCTTAGATTATAACACTTGTATTCTTTCCTTGTACTTGAGTAACCAACAAGTATTCCTTTGTCCACACAAGAGTCAAACTTTCCCATTCTGCCATCTTCTCTTTTGATGTAGCATTTTCTTCCAAAAACTCTAAAGTGCTTCACATTTGTTGGTCTTCCTTTCCATAGCTTGTAGGGAGTTTTATCAGTGTTGTTTCTGAGCATTACTCTGTTTTGAATGTGAACTGCTATATGCACTGCCTATGTCCAAAAAATGTCTGTCAACTTTGAATCCATTATCATTGTTTGAGCCATTTCTTGTACTGTATTGTTCTTTCTTTCAAAAACTCCATTCGGTTGAGGTGTCCTAATGATGAAGAATTGCCTTTTTATTCCATGATTGCTGCAATAGTCCATAAATTCCTTTGAGGTGAATTCTCCTCCATTATCCGATCTTAAGCATTTGATTCTTGAATCCATGTCATTTTCAACCATCTCCTTGTAGATCTTGAAATTTTAAAAAGCTTCTGACTTGTTCTTGAGAAATCAAACTGCAGTCATTCTTGTATAATCATCAACTGATAACATAAAGTATCTCTTACCTTTTAAGACTTTTGTTGTAGTTGGTCCAACTAGATTAGTATTCACAATTTCCAATGGTTTTGTTGTTGAATATTCCTTTGATTTGAACTTGGCCTTTGTTTGATTTTCTTGTTGGCAATGCTTTCATAAAGTGTTGGTTGGTTTCATGATCTGGGGCATTTCTCTTACTGCTTCTCTTTTGTTGACTTTGACAAGGTTATCAAAATGCATGTGACCCATTCTTCTATGCCATAGCCAACTTTCATCTTCCTTTCTTAGACAACACCTTTCATTTCCAATTTCGCTTAACACATATATATTGTTTGAAGTTATCCCAGCTGTAGCAACCAATTTCCCTAAACCTTCTTTTCTTATCTCACACTTTTGTGAATCAAAAGTAACTTTATGACCTTGGTCACACATGCGAATCACACTTAAAATATTATGTTTCATATCTTCTACTAGTAGAACATTTTCTTCCTTTTCATTCTTATTCCCAATTCGGACTGTGCCTTTTCCAATGATTTTGGTTGAATCATCATTTCCGAAGGAGGCTGATCCATATCTTTCCTTTCGTAATGTAAGAAACTTGTCTCTATCACCTGTCATGTGTTTTGAACATCCACTATCAACATACCAACCATGTTTCTTCTATTTAGCTTGTAGAGCGACTGTGCATTCTTCATTGCTATATTGATCTTTCTTTCTTATCCATGTCATTTTCTGAGGTTCTTGTTTGTGACTCTGTTGAGGTTCTTTAGGAGGGACTGTCATTCTGCAATTTTTTCCCATGTGTCCAAAATTGTTACATTTGTAACATTCCACTTCAATGCTCAAAGATTCAAATCTGTTGTAACTTCTTCTCTGTTTTTCACTAGGTCTTCTTGAATAACCCTTTTGTGTATGGCTCTCAAAGTAGTTATTGTTCATGTTGTTAGCTCTGCAATTTACATCTTTATGTCCAAAATTATTACATGCATAACATAAACCAAAAAGTATAGTTTGATACCTGGTAGTTGAATATCTTTTGAAAGGAGGTGCTCTTATGAATCATTTTTCTTCTTGAGGTCTGTCTATCTGTTGTTCATTCTGAAATCTGAAACTTCTCGGTGGAGGATTGTCCCTGTAATCTTCCTTGTATATCTTTTTATCCCCTTTGATTGTTTCTGCATAGATTTTTGGATTTGTTTCTTGATCTGTTGTTTTGGAGCTTGATCCCTTTTCTGTCTGATTGTATCCAAGTATGGACTTGTCAAGATAAGATTTTTTACTGTTGATAATGTCATCCAGAACTTTTGAGCTATTCTGCATATTTTTATTTTGAATATCTTTTCTTAGTGTGACAATCTCTGCTTCCAGGTTTCCAATGATCTCGTCCTTTCCTTATAGTTGTTCTTTGAGTGCTTCTTTAATTCTTTTATTTTATTCTATTTGAACCTTCAATTTTGTGATCATTTGTTCTAGTTCTTGAGTGTCTTTTTTATTATCTAGTTTTGCTTGTAGTTTCTTGTTTTTCTTCTTTTCTCTTCTGATAACTTCTATGGCACTCATTAATTCTTCTCGGAAGTCAACTTCTTCCTCTTCAATTTATCCTTCATATTCTTCTTCGGAGTCTTATTTATCAGAGTCTTCTACTGCCATGAATAGAACTCTCCCTGTTTCATTGTCACTGACTTCATCTTCATTTGATGATGAGATGTCTTCTTTGGTGCAAAATATTTTCTTGAAAATGTTCTTTGTAGTTCTTTTACCTTTATATGTTTGTCTGCTTTTTGAGTAACCTTCATTATTCATCTTTTTATTATGAGGACATTTGTTAGAAAAATGACCAATACCATCACAATTAAAACAAATTAAAGGAAGCTTACCTCTATACCTACCATTGGTTCCCTTGTTCAGTCTTTTGACAAAGTTGGCCACTTCTTCATCATCTTTCGAGACGTCATTGTTGCTGTTATATTCTTCTTATTTCTTTTTCTTTTGCTTTGATATTTTGGATGCTTTGAAGGCTTCTTCTTTTACATCTAGATTTTCCTGTTCAGTTCTCATCTCATATGTTGTGAAGATTCCATGCAATTTTTCCATGCTTATTGAATTTAGATCCGCTCTTTCTTCTAGTGTTGATATCTTAGGGTTGAATCTCATAGGAAGAGATATTAGTAACTTTTGAAAAATTACAGATTCTTTGATTTCTTCTCTCAATCCTATGATTGCATTTACTATTTCATCGAATCGTAAGAAGTAGGCTGCGATATATTCATATTCCTTCGTTTTTAGTTGTTTGAACTAACCTCTGTAAATTTGAAGCTTTGTTGCTTTGACTTTTGAATCTCCTTCATAAATATTTCGAAGTTTGTCCCAAATCTCTTTAGCAGATTTACAATGTGCAACTTTGTTGAATACCATATCACTGAGACCATTCAAAAGTGCATTTTTGGATTTGGAATTATTCTCACTGAGTTTCACTGCTTTGTCATTTGTTGGTGGAACTTTTGGTGTTGTGTATCCATCTACAATTGATTTCCAAACTTGAAATCCCTATGCATGTATATATGTCTTCATACTTATGCTCCAAAAAGCATACTTATGTCCATCAAACAGTGGTATTCCATTTTTATATGAGTTGGTACTCTCCATGATCTACCTTTCAGTGGTTAAATCGATTTTCGAAGGAACCTTCTCTGATACCAATTGTTGGATTACTGAGAGGGGGGGTGAATCAATAATAGCATAATTATAATCATTTTTCTTCAAATGTTATATCAATGTAGAATTATTATCCAATAATGAGCATTAAGAAATAAACAATCACACACATACACAGTACACCAGTGTTTTACATGGAAACCCAAATCGAGAGAAAACCACATAATACTTTTTCTTATATGTATTGAAGAATTACATTCATTCAAAGCACCAACTTCCTTTGTTTTCCAGCTGCAACTGGAAGGAGGCTCCAACCCCCTAGTTTCTTAGGATAAAACCTTAGGGAATCTCCAACTCCCCAATTCTCTGGTTACAACCAAAAGGAGGCTACAACCCCCTATGTTCTCCAGCTACAACCACCTGTCCTTGCCCCGTCCTGCCACCCTGAAGTAGAAGTAGAATGATGGAACCACTGTCACACTATCATTGTGAGATATACCACTATAAACATGTACCAATAAATCTGAACCATGCATCAACCATGCATCAACCTCTAATCAACCTGTACCATAAACAAGTGCATCAACCATGCACCAACCTGTACCAAACAACCTGTAATCAACCTGTACCATAAACAAGTGCATTCAACCATGTACCAAGTATGTACCAATCATGTGTCAACTACTCATCAACTATGACTCATCAATATGTACCAACATCATCAACTATACACCTCATGTATGTTCCAACTCTTCAACTACTTGTCTCAACCATGTACTTAACATGTACATCAACCAAAAGTCCTCATAAATTTCATCATCCAAATTTGATTTGTATCTCTGTAATAGACCTGGTGTATATGATCACATTCCTGCAAACCTTCCTTAACTTTAAGAACAAGAGACTAGCATTTTCATCAAATTTTTCTTTAGTCTCACATGCCTAGTTTTGGATTAGTCAACAACCCTAACTTGAAGTAATCATAACTTTGTAGATGTAATGTATAAAGATACAAAAATAATACACAATTTTATTCAGTGTGTTTTATGCAATTCTTCGAGGTGTCACTACTTGGAACCTCTCAGAAAATTAGTTATAGCAAAAATGGAGTACCTTGCTGAATTATGGCTTATTCTAGAGAGCGACCTTGTAGAGAGTTCCCCGCATGAAATATTTGTTGAATTGATCTGAAAATATTACAAAGAATACTATAGAATACACCCTAACCAAAACATTTGGTCTCACTAAAGTTTGATCTGTTATGAGGAAGTTATGACGTTTTTACCCAAAACACTTGTTTTTGACTAGTTTCAGGACTAGCCACAAACCCTATTTTCCACGGAGTGTACCTCCAAAAATACAATGACCCACAAGATGGATTGTTTACCACATATACTTGGATATGTTTTATCAATGGAATAGCAATTTCATGGTTTGAAACATTATAGAAACAAATTTATAGTGAAAATGGTGAGATGACCTATAAATAACATACCTTAGAAAGCACCATCAAAAGAATTTATCCTTCCTTGCATTTCGGCATTGTTTTCTTCACCTTCCCTCAGAAATTCGGCTTAAGTCTCCTTGGTTACCTCATTACCCTATAGATATTCAATATTCTCAAGTGTGATTAAAATTAGAGAGCCTAGCCTCTTATTTATACTCTCCAAGTAGATTCCTTAAAAACATCTTCTAGGTCACTTTGCCCACTTTCCTTATTTTAGGGTTAACCCACTTCTAATTTATCCATTAAATTTATTATTTAAATAATTTATTTTGTATTCACTTTGAATTATAGTACACTCATCACTTCACTTTATTATTTACCTTCTAAAATCCCTTAAACCACTTTGACTACTTTGACCTTTTGGGGCTTCTAGATGGCATGTGAGGGTCCTCCAATTTCGTAAGGCCATAACTCTCAAACCGTGAGGAGTTATGTGACGTTCCAAATACCAACAGAAATGGAATGACAAGAAATATCCATCTAGGATAGTTTCCCTGACAAATTCACTATCCTTCATCCCATTATTCCACAATTAAGCACGGGTTCTCTTACTTCGCAAAGTGTCTTCCCATGAGGGCTTTCACCATAAGGGGACCACTTTGGAGTTCATCCATATTTACTTCTTATAAACCATGAAAAAACAATAATGAGTCATATTTACATCAAACAATATTGGGTCCATTACCCAAACCTTTGTGCTACGGGGCTTTCTTCAACGGTTGACGTCAATGACAACCAACCTTAATCAACACAATGGTTTTCCAATATTGGTGCCCTCCACAGTCACCCTTATGAAATTATTTGATGGTCTTCTCAGCTTCTTCTTCCAACAAACAACTCAAAAAAATTCCCCCTGGATCCTTCCAATATAGAGACTAATTTACTATACAAAACTTTTCTTCTTTCAGTTTTAATAATCTGGCCTTTGTTTTACTGAATTTGGGAGGAGCCTGGAAATTCCTCAATACATAAATGATGTCTACATACCATGGGGAGTCAAGAAACTTTTGGGATATTTGAGGAATTTTGTCTTTCTCTACACTTGTTGACAAGTCATTCATGAAATTTATCCCTAAAATATCACAATTGGTCTGTGCCATTAGCTTCACAAGCCCATGTCCCTTGATCAACTTGGTGGGCTTGATCTCAAGGTCATATTCTAACATCACTGCTATCCATTTACCCATCTTTCCTTCAGGATCAGATTGGGTTAGGATGTCTTTCATAGAGCTACTGGGCACATAAGTAGTAGTATGGGAATGCAAGATGTGAACTCTAAATTCTTTCAAGGCTTTGACTAGTGTGTATGCTTGCTTCTCCATGATATAATATTTCAACAGGGCATCCCTCAATGTCTTGATGTAATATGCTATGGGCTTCTCAAAATTATGCTCATCTTTCTGTAGTAAAACACCAAAAATTGTGTGCTCTGAGGCAAACAAGAACAATATGAAGTCCTTTTCAAAATTAGGGTTGGCCAGTACTGGAGCCTTGGTCATTGCCACTTTGATGTATTCAAAGGATTTTCTGGCTTCAGGGGTCCACTTTATTTCATTTACTTTCTTGATCAGCATGTTGGTAATATACTTTATGATTTCATCCAAGTTAGCGATAAACCCTCTTAGAAAAAACACTTTTCCCAGGAAAGATTGTACTTCTTTTTTACTTTTGGGTATGCCATTTTTTAAGATTCCCTCAACTCTGTTGTGATCTACCTTTATTCCCTCTTTTGAAATAATGTGGCCCAACAACTTTCCTTCTTCCATAGTGAAATTTGACTTCTTAGGGTTCAAGGAGATTGCGAACTTTCTACACTTCTGAAATTCCCTTCTTAGATGATTGAGGTGTTCTGCATTTGAAACAGAATACACACTGATATCATCTAGGTAGATAACAATGAATTTTTATTTTTCATCAATAAAAGCTATGTCCATAGCTCTTTGAAATGTTGCTCCTACATTCATGAGCCCAAAAGGCATCTTGGCATACATGAACGTTCCCCATGGAGTTGTGAATGTTGTCTTTTCCTGATCATCAGGGTGCACCATAATATGATTGTATCCAGAGAAACCATCCAACATTGACATTTTCTGAGAACCCACCACTTTCTGTAAAATGTGGTCCATATTAGGTAGTGGGTAGTTATCCTTGAGAGATACTCTGTTCATATTTCTGAAATCCACATACAACTTGATTTCTCCACTCTTTTTTCTGACTGGCACCATATTTTATACCCATTTAGAAAACCTCGGGGATACTATTATCTTGGATTAAAATAACTACTTTACCTCTTTCTCAATCAAGGGCAGCAACAAAGGGTTTATCCTTCTTCGTTTCAGTTTGAAAGGTTTGTGATCTTCTTTGATTGGGATCACATGTTGGATTATACTGGTGTCATAAACTTTAAGAACATCATAGCTCCAGGAAAACACATCAGGGAACTCTTTCATTAATTTGATATATTTCTCCTTGACTTCAGGGATGAGTTTTCTGGACATCTTGATGATCTTGGGATCCTCCCGAGTCCCAATATTGCAATCTTCTACATCGCCTTCATTTACTGTGATTTTTGGACTTCTAGCCACATCATTATTATCAAAGAGTTTCTCCAATGGGACTAGACCCTTAGGAATGATGTTGCTCTTTAACTGAACTATGTCTCTGCCTAAAATCTGATTGTCAAAGTACCCATCCTTTGTGAAAACGGCTACATCTACCTCTTCATCACAGTATTCTTCATCAATGTTCACATTCACAAATTCATTCTCCATCTTGAGGAAGCTTTCTATTTGCTCGTCATCTTCAAAAACCTGCCAGTACTTAATATTATCTAGTACTGCTAGTCTATATTTGACCTCAACCTCATATTTTTTGTTAGGGAAGATTGGAACTTTGAAAACTACTGCAGAAGTAGCCAAGGCATTAGCAATTTAATTCTTCCCTCTTGGAATTACTGAAAGATTATACTCTGGAAATTTTTCAAGGAGATCTAGCACTAGGTTCCTATATGCCCTCAGTTTGAGATTATTTTCTTGGTATATGCCTTTGATTTGATTGATAATTATCTCAGAGTCTCCATGTTCAACTATTCTTTTGGCACCCAATTCTTTCAAAACCTTCAACCCCAATATTAATGCTTCATATTCGGCCATGTTATTCGTGCACTCAAAAACAAGTTTGTAAGAACATAATTTTGAACTTCCATTGGGGTTATTGATCCATATGTCAACCCCTACTCCCTATCTATAGGCACCTCCATCGAAACTCATATTCCATATTTGATCTTCTGCCTTATCCTATTGCTCTGAAAAATTCTCAATCTGCTGATTAGATCTCTCTTTGTCAGGGATATCAATTTCTGGCTCTTTCTCTTCAAAACATAGGTCATTGAAGAAAATGGAAGACCCCAACTCAGTTTCTACAGAGTATATGGGATGATTACTCGGCTATGACTTGTTTTTGACCATATATTTGAGCAAGACCTCTTTGTGCAACCTTCTTTCTTGACGAAAGACAGGGATGGTGGCATATGACATGTCCATATGGAGAGTCCCCTTTAATTTTGTAGGACAACAACATGCCAAACTTGGGAGGAATGTTAACAACCACTACATCCATAACCATTTTCTTTGCTCAGATTTGTGCTAAAGATACCACTATATATTTGATAAGACCTAGCCACTTCACCTTCTTGGAATCAAAAGAGAACAGGTCTTTGTAAGTCCTTGTGATGTCGAGGCATAGTTGCTCCATGACCACCTTGGGCATCAAGTTATGAGATTCTCTTGAATCTAGTATAGCATTGTGCAGAGTCATATCATGGATTTTCAAACTAACATAAAAAGAGGGAACTTCTTCAACGTCATTATTTTCCTCTACGCACGGGCCAAACAAGATGGCTTGGTGATCATCTTGTATGTTCAAGGTATCATAATTTTGTTTCATCTTAAGCATCTTGATGATCTGATTTCTATATTCGTTGATATTGATCAATTCATTGAAGGATACAAAATTTTTAATCTTGGCCATCTCACTTTCAAAATTAAAAGAGGATGAGGTCTTCTCTACCTCTTTGGTCCCTGTTTCTTTCCTTGCTTCTAGTATTTTCTTCCGGGGCTCTTCTTTCTGCTTTCATTTGTCCGCAACATCCTTTGCAGTAGAATCCTTTGTAGCATAATCCTTTTTGGGCTGACTTGAAGAGGTTATGTTACTTTGAGCTTCTTTGGCGGGGTTTCCTTTTGGAGGATTTCCCTTTGGGGGGTTTGAAGGTACTTTTGGATTTCGAAGATTATATTGTCTTTGGAATTGCATGACGACATTTTACAATCCTGTTTGGTAATATTATCTTTCCACTGATAACATTTCATCCTCCTCTTGCATGAAGATCTCACTTGCATCCATGAACTGGTCATGTTCTTCTTTAGTAAAAAATACCTATGTTTCTTTATCATCACAACAGTTCATGTTGTCTTCAAAATATCCATCATATTTCTCATTTACATAATTATTTTGAAAGGGATACCTTATTTGTTTCTCTCCCTGATTCCCTTGATTTCCTTGATTCCCCTGATTTTCTTGATTTCCTTGATTCCCCAGATTTATTTGTCTGATTTGTGGGATTGTTGGTCTCCTCAGATTTCTGGGTGGACCATCAGCCTGTTCTCTAGGGTTAGGCCTATTATATAAGGTCATTCTCTCCATCATTCTATTCATGGTTCTCATCATCATTTCAAACCTTTCTTATGATGTTTGTGAGGTTGAGGGTTGTGCCTTATCTTGAGCTTTGTTCATGTCTCTGTCAGAGTTAGATTTGATCTTTCCTGAGGCCATTAAATTTAACTCAACTTCTATGGCATCACTCATCATATCATCTAATGTAGTAGATATTCATTCTCTCAATAACAAAGAAAAATCACTTTCAAATGAATCAGCATATCTGAGTTGAGCAGCTTTAGGGGGGGGTTTACCTCAGTAGGAATAAATTTATAGAACTTTAGAAATATGGCTGAAAAATCCTGCACGGTTTCATTGGGTGATCTCCTCATGTTTTTATATTGAGTTAACAACTGAAGGGGATTTTTATTTTCACCCCATTTTGCAAGAAGGCTAGTTTCAAAGGCCTCAAAATATATGATACTAGCTACTGGAAGAGCTATGAACCACTTCCTCACTTCTCCTGCAAGACTTTGTGCAAATAGTCTCATTTTTCCATCTTCAAAATCCACTTCTTCCGAGTTTGAAAAATCATTGAACCAGTCTAGATGTTTTTGGGTTGACACACTACCTTCAACATCATACAGTTTGATCCTTAGATTATATTCTTGAGGTAAATCATGTAGCTGAGAAGGAAGTAAAAGAGGAGAAAATATAGCTGTCATGGTTGTTGTGAGGGGTTAAAGAGGATGTTGGTTGTGAATCACTATAGGCTTCACAAATGTAGCTAAAATCAAATCTTGGAACCTCTTTTTGTCAAAGATGACCTCGTTTAAACAAGATTCATATTTAGTTATGAACGAGGTTTGTTCAAATTTCACATCAAAATCAAAGTCTTCAATGCTTGTTAATCCATCTTTGGGAAAGGATAGATATCAGTCTAAGCGTAAAAATGGGGTTACTTGTTTTTCTTCTATTTTATGTACAAGCTTTTCAGGATCAGGCACAGGGGTTTTTTGGGTCTAGGTTTCTTCTGCTGTGAATTTTCTTGGGAGCCAGGATTTCTAGCTCAGACTACTTGGCGCAACTGGTCTCTTGGTAATGGCATCGCCAAGGAAAAAATAATCTCAGCCAATAATTTATTTGATCCACTGTCACCCTCAGGGATAAAAACTAAATATTTAAGTAGTTCTTCTCCGAGGGAATATTTCTCTCTCGTTCCTCGACAATGATGCCAAAATGTTAGCACTTTGTAAATTTTGTCTGACTGATAGACAAACGACAAAGGTAACTATTTCAACCAAATTTAGATCTGGGCACTAGCCTGCTCAACTCAGAGAGGGCTCTCTCATGTCACTTGATATCTCTTTGGAGATCATTGGCTAGATTTTGTTTGTTTTAGGGGTTTTTATAAATTTGTTGGCAAGGAAGCGGAGGGTCACTCAGGGCTATGGAGTTGAAATTATGAAAGTGAATGAAAACAATGACTAGCTGGTAGAAATATCCAGAGGATAAAGGCTAAATGAGGCAATGAATCTGATTTTTAAACCCGTATTTAAGAAGGGTGTAAGAGGAAGGAGAAAACAAATAACTGCATCAGAGAATTACTGAAATGAATTTTGAATTAGTTAAGAAGAAATACACATAGGTTAAATTTCTTAATCCGAGAGCATCATAAGATGAATTCTGAGATTCTAACTATCCAATTTAAACAAAAGACAGTGAAAATGGAATAAAAGAACACAGGAAATATGTACAATGAGAGAAGACAGAACTCATATCACAACCATTAGAATATTTTCATAGAGACTTCAAAAGATTTTGCATATGTATTCAATTCAGCCCCCAAAAAATTACAATTTAGTTTAGAAACAACCAAAAGGTGCCCTTGCACTTCTGCCAACATTAATTCATTCAAAACTTCTAGTATTTATACAATTCAAGTTTCTCGTGACTAGAAACCGATTACAATAGCTGAACTGAAATGTTTCATCTTCTAAAACTGACTGTAATAATTTCAACTGACAGTCTTGGTATGTGAACTAATTTACAATGATTAATAAAAAAACACTTTGTAAACTAACGACTAATTTTTCTGGCTGCTCGAATTCTATCTTTCCCATTTGTCCCACCTGATCCTTTGTCGAACACACTATCCTAGTGACACTTGGAGGTTGTTAGCTGGTTCTCGGAAAATTGTATTTTGTCCTTCCTAGCCGCACTATCTCTTTCCACTGCAAGTCATAAGGAATCTCGTAGTCCATCATTTCTTTGATCGGAATCTCCAGGTCAATGAAAGAGGAATAAGTCATGGCTGGTAGTCTGATATTCACTGTCTTGAATTGATTTAGGATTTCAAAATCTGTGGTTAAATATTCCACTAGGTTTGTCCCCTTCAAGTTTTCCACCAAGCTTTCAAACTTGGAGTGATCCATTTTTCATTGGGTGAGGTGAGAGTTGTACTCCTCCTGATCATATAATTTCCCTTTTCCATCCCAAAATGATGGGAGTCCTTTGTCGAACAACTCTTCAAATAGATCTTTGAATTCCTCTATTCTCCGCTCCATTTGCATGGCCTTGGTCGGGACTGATTTAAGAAGATTATGCTTGGCAATGACCCTCCTAGCCCAAATGATCAATGTGGTCCTTCCTTTGACCCCAATGGTCTGAAGTTCAGTAGTGGGAATGGAATTCAACAGATTTATAGCATTTTGGGCCCACTCTGAGGGTTTTTTTGCTAGCGTTTCACTCACAACAATGCATCTGCTTCTGGTTGTGATGGCCATGTTGTCTTTGTCATTGATAAAATTCAATTATACCCTAAAATTAGCAACTTTAACAAATGTAGAGTCCCAGATTACATGTTTGACCCACTGCAACAATCCTTTGCCTTTCAACCTTGTATTCAACTTGTCTACTCTTTCTTGTAAAGCTTGATTTTATTTCTGAAACTGGGCTATCTTCTCAGCCTTTATTCTTATTTATTGTTGCATCTTCTACATGCCCCCCTTAAGGATCTTGATTTCTTCTTCCTTCAGGATAACTTGGGACATAGCCTGAACCAATCCATCAGTGCTTTCCTATGTTTCTACAGTAGAGGGTGCAACAACAACCATGTCTCATGGTCTTGTCTGTCCTTGTGACCAATCACCTTTTCCTTCTCCAATTGCAACACTTTGGATTTGTAATTCAATGCTTCTTGTCGAAATTTCTCTTTCTCTTGATCTAGAGCGGCCAACTATGTTGATTGTGGATTCTCTATGGCGGTCATATTTAGCCTTTTCTTCATGCTTTGAATCATCTTTTCTTTCTCTTCTAAGGAATATTTTACTCCCTGAGGTCCTTCAAATTCTAATCTCTTGACTTGAGTTTTCCAAGCTCTGTTGGATGCTTTCTCTTGTCTCAATTGTCCCTGCAGCTTAAGTGCATGAGTTGTCAACCTTGAAACCTTTAAGCTCAGACCCAAGTAATATGAATATAGCATGTCATCGATGTTTCTGTGGAATTTCACCTTATCTGGGGCACTGATGTTTTCATAATGCAGCTTGACCTCAGACACTTTATCATCATCTGCAATTGCTATGTTGAGTGTCTTCTTCTCTATATATCTGACTAAGAACGGAGAAGATCGATGTTGAGAAATATTTTCTACTTCAAGTATCAACTCCCTTATTTCACTCATGGCCAATCTTCCTTTCACAACATATTGCTTTGCTAAATCTTCTTTAGATTGGTATACTACTCCAGGTGCTTTATAAAAAATGTGTTTTTTGTTGCTGAAAGCTCTTGAGATGCTTTCACTTTGGGGCATGTTTATTTTACCAGCTTCTTACTTGCTAGTGCCACTCTCCACCATATCCATACTTACTTGCTCCTTGGGTTCTTCTTCCTTCGATTCTACTATCTGTGGGGATTGTTTGATGTTTATCTTCTTGGGAGCATTTTGTTGACTTCTAGTGCTTAGGGTCTCTGAACTACTTCTTTTGGTGTAGACAGTTAATTTGGGAACTTGGAATACCAGCTTTTGAGGGGTTTTTTGTGTATAAGTTTGTTGTAGGTTTAGTCCCACTTGTTGTGTTTGAGAAAGCTGCAAGATGGCTTCCATATCAGCACAGGTTTCCAAATTAGCCAATTTGTCAAAACCTTCCACATACTCATGTTCATAAGGGCCTTGTTTACTTATCAATCTTCTTTTAGATATGACTTGATGTGGATCATATATTCTCCCTTGTAGCTGTGAAAATCAAAACTCCTTGAGTTTAACCAGGATCTGAGGTAAGAAAGCTCTAGTATTCACAACAAATGGTCCTATGATGAAAGGAAATTTCAGGTTGGACACCTTGTGCATTTTCAGGAAATGTTCTGTCTCTGAGATTATTCTTTGCCTGATGAACTCTAGGGAAAAGACTCTGGGTGTCAAAAATATAGGGAGAAGATAAGGTACCTCTTGACAACCATATACCCAAATTATTGTAGAATGCATGAACAACACCTAATCTCCTACTCTATTTTCTGAATTTGGCTGGAAGTAACTTTTCATGTCCTCCAGAACTCTTGGCAGGCTAGTGTTGAAGATCAAGTTGTAAACTCTAGACACGATCTTATTTATGAAAATGAGCATTGTGATTCTTTTACATTCGGTGGAGATGAATGTTTCTTCAAGGAACTTCTTCTTGTTTGTCTCTAGGAACATTTTTAGCAAGTATGTGTAATACCTAAAGTGCCTTAGTGATTGGAATTTCACTACCTATTTGTGTACATTGTTAGCTATGAATTTATCAAAACTAAGACTGACTGACTAACTAGAATTTGACTGAAAAAAGGTTAACATAAAACCTAACATGAACTCAACTACATATTTGTCATTATCTAGACCTAAAATCTGACTGAGTATGGAACATGTCGATTGGATCTTGATAACCATGGAATTTACATTCATTGGCAAGGGAAAACTCTCAGAATACTTCTTGGGTTTGACAATTGTCTACAAGAATAGGTTTTTTACCTCTGGGGGACATTCCCTATAAACTGTGACTATTTTTTCTTCATCGAAGGGTTTATACGTTGTGGAAGGGGACTCTGGTATGTCCAGGGCATATCAAATGGATGGGCAATTTATTCTACACATGACCTCTGACCCTAACCTATTTAAAATGACCTTTTGTTCCTATGAGTATTGTTCAGTGCACCAGCCTACGAATTCTGGGAATGGGAATGTGAATTCGATGGCATAAGGAACTATGTAGGCTTGGACCACTTCGAGAAAGGGTAATTTTCTCCCTACATGATCTGACATATTGACCCTAGACACAGAGATGGGTGAGATGGTTATTTCAGTGTCAAACACATCAGAATCCATGTCAATTAGGGATTCTTCACTTGGAGGGGGATCTTGCTCTGTTACAGAAAAAATGACAGGATCCATGGTGATGATGAAAAATACCCGAAAATGAGTGGAAGAAGCGTGAATTTGGTGCACTGTTGATTTTGGGTTCGACTGGAGCGGTCGAGCCACTTTTTATCTTTCAAATGATTTGAAAATGTATAAAATAATGGAAAAGGTCCTCCTTCTTATGTATGCCTCCCGATATCAGGGACAAGGAAAAGTAGTTTGGGGTAGACCGATTTTCTCTCCAATATGCATCTGGTGGCACCATGTGGTCTTGAAGTGAAACCATGGTATTTTCATTGGCCCGCTTCCAAATAATTAAACTTTGCACTAGTTCTCCGCCCGATATGGCCGTTGACCGTCGATATAAGGTACCTAAGATCTAGGGCCCGTTGTGTTCCATCAACTCCGCTCCTCTGCTATATTTATCCATTTTTCGCTAGGTGTGTCCCCATCCTCCAGTTTATCATGTCTCTACACCAATTTATCCCCTCGCTAAGTCCTAAGACTTGGATTCCATAAAAAATTTGTTATGGTGATAACACCTCCAACCAATTGTTAGCTATAGTATTGACTCATAAGGATGATGAAAACAATGAGGTGTCAGTCTCATTTATGAGCACTAATCTCCAAGGGTCCAAACTAAATTACCCTGCTATAGAAAAACAAGCTTATGTGTTGTACAAGGAAATAAAACATTTCATATCTTACATCCTAAAAAACCACACCAAAGTCATTATGCCTCATCCTGCAGTCTGATCCCTATTCACTCAACAGTATGTGGGGGAAAGAAGAGGAAACTGGATGGAAGTGGTCCATGAATTTGATCTAGATATAAAACCTGCCAAACTGGTTAAAGAGCAAGGATTGTATAAACTGGTCATTGAAGCCCAAGACCAAGTAAATCAAAACCCCGGGTGGGAGAATGAATTGAAATTATGGTGTAGTGAAGCTTTATATGTTTCCCCAGGGCTGGAGTCTTGGTATGGGAAACTAACTTATCTGTTTCATCATGGGACTTGACCACAAAACCTAGACCCTAAGGAAAGGAGAGCTCTCAGAATAAAATTGGCACAATATCGCCTCATAAATTCGGTGATCTTCCATGTTAATTATTATGGGTTACTTTTAAGATGTATTTAACGTGATTATGCAAACAAGGTCCTGAAGGATCTCCATGATGGTCCTGTAGGTGGAAACTTTACAGGGAATACCACCGCTCACAAGATACTGAGAGCCAACTATTATTGACCTAGTCTTTTTAGAGACACTCACACACATGCTAGAAACTGTAAAACTTGTCAAATGAGCGCATGGAGGGAAAAGAGAGTAGTTGTCCCACTCCAAGATGTGGTCGTCTCTAGACCATTCGAGCAATGGGGGTTATATGTCATAGGATAAATTACATTGATTTCTGTAGAACAACATAGATACATACTGACTTCCATGAACTATTTCACGAAATGGGCAGAGGTCGTCCCTCTGACTGATATAAACGAAAATGTGGTAATCCAATTCATAGAACAACAGCTGATCACAAGGTTCGGTATACCTTCCGTTATTGTTTTTGATAATGCTGCTTGTTTTTCTTCCACCTTATTAACATAGTTCTCTCTAGACAAAGGAATCATAATAAGATACTATACAAACTACTATACACAGGGGAATGGAGTGGAAGAATCAACCCACAAGAACCTAGTAACGGTATTGAAGAAAACAATTGCAGACAATCAAAGGAATTGGCATAGTACACTTCATAGCGGCTTATGGGTGGATAGGATAACACCCAAGAAAGCTATAGAGAATTCCTCATACTTCTTGGTATATAGACAAGAATTCATTCTCCTGAATGTGCTATATCTTCCATCTCTTCAAATTGCTCAGGGTTCTAGAGGACAACCCTCATCAGTTATTCAATATAGAATTGATACCCTCCTCATGCTGGAAGAAGAAAGGGAGAAAGAAAAATCAAATTTCATTGCTCATCAATAGATAGTTAAAAGGTGGTTTGACAAGCATAAGGCCAAAGAGAAGAATTTTGAAGTAGGAGACTTGGTCCTGAAATGGGACAGAGCGAATGAGCTGAAGGGAAAACATTTGAAGTTTCATAATCTATGGCTTGGACCTTTTTAGGTAGCCGATAAACTTGGGGCATGCATCTATCAGTTGCAATATATGAGGGGGGAACCTGACACGCTCCCAATGAATGGCCAAGCCCTAAAACAATATTTATGTTTAAAAAAAATATAAACAAATGTGTGTGTGTGTGTTTTGATGATGTTTTATTTTTAGGTAGGATGATTGCAGAGTCCTTTATTCTTGTTTTCTTGTTGTAGTATTTTTTCGCTTTGAATATTGTGTTTCGAAAGGCATTGGTTGACCTTAATTCATACAGTATAGAAAACTTTGTTCCTGACTCATGCTTACATACAACACAAGAAATGTTGGGTGAATTGGTGTTGCCTTAAAGGGGTTTTGTATCTAACCTTTGCAAATAAACAACCTTGGAA
The DNA here is from genome assembly GCA_009831015.1 of Picea engelmannii. NCBI lineage: Eukaryota > Viridiplantae > Streptophyta > Pinopsida > Pinales > Pinaceae > Picea > Picea engelmannii. The sequence goes on from ML777273.1 coordinate 1,856,721, forward strand.
AGTGATGAAGTTTCTGTTTGGTGGTCTGGTAAAACCTAAAAGGGAAAGATGGTAAGCTGGAAAGGACCACATGTACCTCAAGATAGAGCTAACAAAATTTCACCTTAATCATCTCATTTTTTCAACTAATAGATGTCCTCCTCTCCCACTCGCTCAGGGAATTCTACCGAAATAGATCAATTATATCAAATGAGTGCAAAGTAGGAGAGAGTATGAAGATAACTCTGATGGGTCTATGGATGCTCGTTGGAAGTGGAGAAAGGACTGTGACATTGGGGTGACTCCGTCGAGGCTATGGATGCTCACTCGCAACGACGCAACACCACAACAAGTGAATGATGATAACCAAAAGGCCTGGTTCTAGTGAATTCTTTACTTGACTCTTGTCAAAAGAGGGCATGGGTCAAGGTTAAAGGGAACGAAGGTGGAATAAAGGTTGAAACCCCATAGGCAGGACCAGGTTCACGAACCAGGGGAATTTCAAATGCAAGGATAGAAGAGGCTCTAGTGGAAAAAACCAGTTAAGTTCTTAACCAGCTTTTGCATCAGATGAGCCCCAGGAAGGAACAAAATTTCTTCTTTCTCCCAGTAAGTCACCATTTTTTTAGCACTCAACACACCCTAAAATATACTTATAAATTTTTATCACTTTAGGGTACCACTTGGTTTTATTCATTGTCTGAATCATTTTCACTTTGGGAAATGATTTAACTTTGTTTTGTTTTCATGAGTCTTATCATTAAGCCAGGTTTGTTTGAACTTGTGAAACCTCATGTCTAAAATAACTTGACACCCAACGTAAGGATCGACAATTAACACTTCACCTAATGTGCCCAGGTTTGGCATTAGAAGTATTCAAGCAAGTAAAGGGACCACACAATAACAACAGTCCTCGAGCGTTGATCCCCATCGGGGTCAACAGAAGGTGGAGTTGGTTTGCGTAAGTTAGTCGCCCAGAGTTTCAAGCGATAACCGATCCCCTTCGACAGTGGAAAAATACAGAAAGGATAGACATTAAAAAAGGACGTAAATAAATATTTGATATCCGATGACCGATGCGCTTCATCGGGGTCGGGGAAATCCAGAAAAGTAAAGAATTTTTTTTTCCCACAACAAGCATATCGTCGATCATTTATACCCGATGAATTTTCAACATCGATACTTTTTCAAGAGAGTCAATCTAAGAACACTTGGGTAAATTTATCATTGATCGTCAATCCTTGATACGTTTTCGGCGAGAGCAATACAGGACTGGATTTTAAAACGTATAGTTTTAAGAAGGTCCTGATTTTGATTAACACAAATAAATCAAGATGTTGATCTCGAATGCCACGTGTCTTTATCACGTAAGGGTGTCGGAAGGCCTAGTGTCGTCTTGAGTCATATTAAGGCTCCCTTGGGTCCTGGTCACGCCTCCTAGTCATATTTTCCACGTCAGCTCCATGCGGCAAGATCGACCGATGTCGGAGCTTTTGCAAGGAGATATCAATGGAAATTTTTGAAGCATAATCCCGACCCCCGATCCACCAACTAAATGAGAGAAACAATGGGATGTTTGCGGCATAAGATACAATCAGATTTGGAAATTTAATAGACCAGTTAATGGCCGATCCCACATTTGTTGCTACCTCATGCAGTGATTAAACAACAACAATTTGAAATCTACGATAGACCACATTACCACCGGCGCTCGTGCCATCAACCCACAATGAATTTAATTTTAAAACATATTTGAAAATTTGGTGGAAACTTTAATGAAATTACACACATCACCTGAATTGAATGGTTGATGCAACAAGGTAAGTTCATCCATTTTAAAATATCTAGAACGGTTTTTGAACCAATTCATTCTGCATGCAAGTTGAATTCCAGAGCATCTAAAGTAGAAAATCAAGCGTCTCAAGACTGTACTGACCTGCTGATTATCAAAACCAAGTTTAACAAGTTGCAGAGGTATGTGTTCAAGTTTGTCAATTTGTTGGCCATAATTTATATACGCATCCAATTTTCTTGCACAGACTCTAAACTATGTTATAGCAGCAGGTATGATTCCACCAAGAAATCCAACCACCAGACGCTCGCAGAGAGCACCCAAGCTAAAAGAAGCTGAAAAAGGAGAAGGTTCTTCTCCGGGGACTGCAAGGTAGTTGGAGTACGCTCCCAGGGTGGAGCTTGTCATTAAAACATCAACAAAGAAAGATTTTGTCTAGCCTCCGGCCTTTGGTGATAAAAAAGAAAGCATCGGATACAAATTAATTCTCCCATAGTAGGGGGACCTCTTCAACAAAATTAGTCGAGAAGAATACTCAGAGTATATCCCACACAGCGACCTGGGCATAAGGGATCTCGATGACCAGGTCTTCCCGAACATCCGATGATCATATTTACACATGGTGACCAGCAGAACCCCGATTTTCCCTTACATAGAGGTTTTGAAATGGATGATCGACCATACGTACAGACATAAGTTCTTGATCAATGATGATATTGGCAGGTGTGTTGGAGTTTTCGTCCTGACAGAAGTCCAGAAATACTACAAGCTCAGGGACCCAGAGGAGCATCTCAACATGGACTTCGTGGTAAAATTCTATGAATTCCATGACACTAGCCGATTGATGGCCTCATGGTGGAAGGAGGACAAGAAGTTCACTAACCGAAGAAATGGCTAGTATGGGATGATTAACCTGAGGGAGCCATACATTTATTTGATGGCTCTCATCTGTCAACTATATGGAGAAAAGGACTGCTCAAAGTTTTCAGAAGCATGGATTCTTTTGGCATACACAGTGGCGATCTCCAGGAGAAGCTTCAATTGGGGAGAAATAATTTCTAAACAACTGAGCATGTGTGTGCAATAGGCTCAGACACCGAAAGAAGGATAAACACCCACTTTATACATGTCCTCTTACCTGCTCGATGTCATGTGCGCAAGGAGTGTCTTCACCGACATGAATTTAGGATGGCATGTTGCAGAGCTCCCGTTCCATGTTCACTTCAACATACTATGGGAGAACAGGTACGAAAAATCTTACGCACTCATCTGCGATTCTTTCATTGCCCACATCCATTTTATCATTTTTAAGAAGGAATTCCCAAGATTATTCGCAACAACCAAGAAAATGGTAGCAAATATAGGCACTGGTATTTAGACGAATGCTCCAAATACATCAAGGTGTTTGGGGCCACCGTAGAACCACATCTCCTACCCTCTCATGTCCCATATCGACTCGTTGTGGGACAAATCTACTATCAGACCATCTTGCAGGGCTATAACTCTACATTGGTCAAAGACAAGAAATTGGCATTCATACCCTACGATTTTCATATAGGGTTCTATCAGGTGAAGGATACTGCTCAAGCCAAACATGAATGGCTTAACCAACTTGAATTTCGGTTCGCGACATGCCAATTCCTAAAGAATGACCCTAAAGGCCTGGTATTGCAACATGCTTCACAAGTATCATCCTGTTGGTCGTATGTTGATGATAAGTTTGAGGACAGAATTTTCACAAAGTGCACCTAGGATTGGGACGAGGTGGTGCATAGGATGGCCAACCAAAACATGACCATGTTCAATTCCATGAGCATGGATTAATAGGTGGAAATAATAGAGTAATCAGATCAAGAAGCCCTTAGAGCCAGGGAAGAAATCAGAGTGGTAGAGACAATAGAGGCACTAAGAATGGGATTGCTCTTGCTAGAAGGGGCACAGAGAATCATTGATCAACTGAAAAATGACCCCAATATGATAGAAATGACGAGGATTCCCATTGATGACCCAATCGAAATTCAAGGAGAACCAAGTATCTTAGAGCTTATGTAGCTTGAAGAAATCACCGGGTCAGAAAACCCTGAAGTGCCACCACCACAGATCATATCACCAGGGGAAATTTCAACCCAACTCGAGATAGAGAGGACATCAAGGAGAAAAAGTGTACCAAATCCCTTGTTTGATTTGATAACCATCTACAATGATGAGGAGAGTTCAAATGTGTCCCTCGTCACTCCAATGCATATTACAGAGGAGAAATAACCCGAGAGAGCATACACCCCGGATCCCTATGCTCCAGTTCATAGTCGTCCGCAGAGTGAGTATGAAGTAGAAATTTATTTAGACACTAATACACTCAAAATATGAGGAACCCTGATGGACAGCTCAAGAGATGAGCTAGGATTGGGCAAACAGGAAGAAGAAATCCCACAACAGGAAATCGACATTTCAACGGATGATTATCAAGTAGGTACCGAAACTTCTCCTGATTCCTTAGTTTTGGCCGGTACCTTGCCATCCGATGAGCAACAACCAGATTCCAAGACATAGAAACATATAGAAGAGGTTCAAGAACCCGGACTTGAAAAAATACACACAGTCGAGAGCCTGGGAAATACTCTAACTTCGGGATAAAAAAAGATCCCCAAACCTGTTAATGAGGTTGTCAATATACAAGCAATCTCTTACGACGGAAAAAAGTAAGACATCATGAAAACAACCACTAAGAAGAGGAGGCTTACGTTGGATAGTTCGATCCTCATCACCACAGAGGATAAATTGATCAACACAAAGCATGCCAAGATGTCAGAGCTTATCAGCGCAGGGATGGTGATCAAGGATGCCACCCTGCATAGACAAAGCAAAGATGAAGAGGAGGCTTAAGTTGGATTGTTCGATCCTCATCACCAAATAGGAGAAATTGATCAACACAGAGCATGCCAAGACATCAGATCTTATCATCGCAGGGATGGTGATCAAAGATGCCACCCTGCATAGACAAAGAAAAGATGAAGAGGAGTTGGTCGCTGCGCTAAAGGAGTTGTAGCATCTGCGCCATTTGGCAAAATACTATCAGGACTCCACATAAGCCACGGTATTTTTGAGAAGCGAGTTTCAAGATGCTTATGGAAAATTCATGAATGAATGGCACCTTTTCGTTGTAGGGATAGCTGAATTCCAAGGAGAAACCCTTATGGTGCTAGCAACTTACAAAGACGTGGAAATATGGTACGATAAGGCCCACCAAGAAGTGGAAATAATTGATTACATCAGCACGGTTCAAAAGGGCCGAGACAATGAAGACCATGGTGTTTGGGTGCTAAGAGACAACAACATAGATCGGATAAAGAAGGCTACCAAATACTGGGTGAAAATGGCCCAAGAACCTCAGTGGGAGATTCAAGAAAATGGGCTAATTGCGAAAGGAGTTGGGTCAATATCAATCGGGAGATGAGAGACATCGGTCTCCCAGAATTCGGCTCACTTGAGGACATTTTTGACTTGCATGACATGTCAAACAATATGAAGAACAAGACTCAACATGGATTGTAGATGTAGAAAAGGTGGAAAACATGGCACTAGGTCAAGTACAACAGTTCATGGAGCACCTGATCAAGGCTTGAACAATATTACAATAGTTAAGTGTCAAAATAGTTAAGTATCAAGCATGGGCAGTAGAAGTAAAGAAGATCCTTTCAGCCTTTATGGACCAACACAGATTCCCATATGCCAATACATGCGAGGAAATCTTCATCAAATGGTTAGAGTATGAGAAGATTCATCCACTTCAATGAAACCATTCAATGACTCTTAGAAGACATAGATATGGAGGCGCCATGTGGCGATATTCTTTTTAACTAAGCTTGCACTTTTGATAGTTAATTTAGTTAATGATTTGTTATAAATAAGAGGATCGAACTTTCAGAAAGGGTTGATGGTGGTGAAAAAGACCCTCATTTTTGGAATTGTAAAGAACTATTTTCGAACTACCTTAATCGAGAAGTCATATTTAGGACCGGAGACAAACTTCTATTTTTTTTTATCAAAGGAGTGTGTGATTGGATCTAAGGAGGAATTACTTCTGACTTTATCTCATGAATTGATGTTGTAATGAGTAAGAGTTTCTAAATCTATTGATAAGTTAGTTGATTCAATATTTTTTATAATTCTTGTCTCTAATGATGGAAAAAAAATCGTTGTGTTAATGTGTGATTAGTGATTAGATCTAAGGAAACTAATTTTATTTCCATCATTTTATTGCATGTATGTTTTCTTTTGATAATTATATCTCAGTCAATAATTGAAATACCAGCAAGTTGACGTATTAGTACTAGGCTTGTCGCAGGTGTGAAAAACATTTTTTGCATGCTTGAGCAGAAGGGTTATCTCGAGCTTAGCCTTCTTCAGTAGTTAACATTTCCCCCTTTTTACCCAGCTAGTTTATACCAGCACCTATCTTTTTATCACACCCATCTAATAAGAGAAAAAAAAAAAAGAGAACGTTTAAACTGAAGGAGGAACTTTCATAAGAATATGTCATGTCAATCACTATGTAAAGCCCATTGATTATTTGGTCAGATCAACTTATCTGGAGAACCATTCAACTATTAAATGTTGTAGAGTCTAATTGGGCCTTGGTGGTGGGTTTGGTTCATTTTGTTGAGTTAAAATGATTTAGGACCCCTCAACATAGTCTTGGAGTCCGTGCAGTAACAGATGAGTGACAGTAGAATGAAAACTCAATGTTTGATGTAATTTTCTTTTGTAATCCCACCTACTTATAATTAAGGGGGGTGTTGGAAATTGTAATTACAAGTCAGTGAGATATTTACGTCTCCATCGATTTATCTGTCATTAATTTTTTCAATTAGTCGAATTGTCAATGACAGTCTGACAGTCTGCAAGTGCAAACTCACATGGTTACACAAAATTTAGCCGGTAAGCAGGAGAGATAGAAATGGAGCCTATTTCTATCTTCTTTAATTAAATTAAGTGGTTGAATAATTAGTCACAGTTATAGTAGTGTTTAATGTTGAATTTGTTCTTAGATTCTGTAGGAAGTCTTAGTCAGAGTCTATATAAGTCTGAGTCATTTAGTTATTCTGATGATGTAGTATGCAGAGAAGAAATAGAGGTAAAGAAAATAGCTGAGAACCAGAAGCAGATGAGGAGTGTAAGAAGTCTGGTTCTATAAATTCAGCAAAATAAGTCATTGGAGTTGAAGCTCATCTCTGTCATAGTATTCTATATTCGTGCGCAGTGAGCCTAAGTTTATTAATATCAATAATTTTGTGTATTGTCAATTTTTTGTCTTATTTCTGAGTTTATGTGCTAAGAATAGCACTATGTTATTCTGCATTCATAAATCATTTCATTAAGTGTGTGTATTCACAGCGTGCAACAAACTGAGTAGTTTGTGCACCGCGCAGTGGATTTGAGAACTATGTCACGTAGCCTGTTTGGTGCGCAATATTTGAAACTGCATTGTGCAGAGTAGACTATGCGCATCATCGATCCGAAATCCAGGATGTCCAACGTGGCCTTAGATATTGCAAATAGGAAGGTTGAATCGATTATGTTTAGGGTATTTCTTGAGGTACACAGATAAATGGATTAGGGATACAAAAATGGAAGAAATGTATAGAATTCAAGATGAATTAAAATAAGAAAAGGAAGATATTAAAAAGAAGGTTGAGGAGATATCTAAGATAATATCCCTGAATGAATAAATCATTAAGGAGGTTAAGAACCTAAAGCAAGAAAAGACTAGCAAACGAAAGTGGGAAAAAGATGAATCAAGAGAAGATTTGAAAAAGAAATATGAAGAGATATGTAGATTATGAAGCCATAATAAAAAACTATTGGATGAGGTTAAGAGATTGAAAGAAGAAAAGAAGAATTGTCAAAATAAATCAGAAAGAAGAATCTTAGATGAAGAATCTACCAAAAGACTGCAAGAGGAAATTTTCAAGGAGGTTGAGGAATCCTTAAATACAGATGAGGTAAAGTTAGAAATGCAAACCAGAATTGAAGAAGGACATCAGAATTTGTTAGATGGGATCACATTGCAGCTTCAAAAGGAGAAAGAAGACAAGATTCAAGAAGGTCAACAAAAGATACTTGAAGAAGTTGAACTCCATCTAGAGGATGTACATGCCAAATATGATGATATTATCTCGAAGGCTCACTAGCATATTTGGCCCATTTTGTGACGGTTGTTTTGATGCTATTGTGACATTATGTCATTGATATGGCGACGAATTTAGAGTCTCTGAAACGTCGGTTTAGGTGATGTGGCATTTGCGAAGAACTTGATCAACCATCGCATAAGCGACGATATAGGCAAACAATCTCAAACCAACTTTTCGTCTAAATTGAGACAACAACTTTTATAGTTAAACCAATGCATCAATAGAAGTCGTCGTCGCATATTCGACGACAAATTTTTGTTGTTTATGTAGCTAAACCGATGCAACAATAGAAGTTTCTATCGCATATTCGACGCCACTTATCGTTGTTTATATAGTTGAATCATCACATCAATAGAAGATGTTGTCGCCTATTTGACAACAACTTTTTGTTGTTTATGTAGCTAAATCGACGCATCAATAGAAGTTGTTTTCGCCTATTCGAAGACAACTTTCCATTGTTTATATAGAAAAAATGTTGCATCAATAGAAACTGTCGTCACATAGGCGACGACATCTTTTCAATGTTTATATAGAAAAACCATCACATCGATAAAAGTTGTCATCGGATATGGGACAACCAAAATTTATTTAGAAAAAAAAAACAAAAAATTATTTTGGGCATCAATTTTGATATTATTATTAATATTAATATTAATATTAAATCCCAAAGGGTATTGCATGAGCCCCATATTGATTTCACAAAGCCTTGGGACTTCTTTGATGGAGCTTATCAAGGCTCTCCAAAAATGTGTGGGGGTGGAGTCATACTCTTTTTAGATCATTACCACTTCTTCTCCTTAAAATATGGAGCAGGACTAGGAGAAAATAACATGGTTGAATTTTACACCCTCTAGATGTTGATGAAAGTGGCACTTGAAAAAAATATTAGGTGTTTGCAATTTCTTGGAGATTTTAAGTTGTTGATGGATTGGGATAATGGAAAATTTAATATTACATATTTGGTCTTGGACCCAAACATGGCACTATGCTTGGAGAAAAAATCTATGTTCAAGGAGGCCTCATTTTTCCATATCTACATGGATTTTAATAAAAAATAGGATATGTTGTCAAAATAAGCCATCATGATACAAGGCTCCTTGTGGGAATGTGAATACAAGGACAATGCTCTACTAGAAGCTAATCAATTGTCTATGTTTGATGTTTGGTTGATAGGTCTTGGGGTAGATATAGAATTATGTTTTTTTGGAGGTTAAAGACAATTCTAGTTATGTTAGGTTTTGTCTAGATTGATTTTGTATGGCGATGTACGAATCAGATATGGATCTCTTTTGGAAGATGAAATGTATATGTCTAGGTTAGTATCAGGGAAGATGAACTGAGCCAAAAGGCTAGCTTATGTGTATTTTTATTTCCTACTGAGATATCAAATACAATGAGTTTTTCTTTGGAATATATATA
>ML777273.1:1873367-1884263 GCA_009831015.1 Picea engelmannii
CCTTAAACATGGTTGGCTCATTAAACACAAGGTCCAATTAAATTCCACCACATGGAAATGCAACATCAACATGAATGAACTTGGAAGGACTAGTGGATATGATGTGGACTAATGATTAAATGTATAAAGAGATCTCTCTCGGGAATCCTTATAGGATCCATGTCTTGTGTTCTAACACCTCCCATATAAGAAGAGCCATGTCTCGTGTTCTAACACCTCCCATATAAGAAGAGCTATGCATCTTTGATATGGATGGAGGAGAAAAGTATTGAGGGAGCGCCCCAAGTGAGCCTTGATTGAATTAATTGGATTCTTGATTTAATGAGACTCCAAATATGGGATCCTCTCTAGTTTTCCTAATTCCCTTCAATGCATCTCTTTCTTACCACATTGAAGTAATTCTTCCAAAAAACATGTTTCCACCAATCCACTCTTCCCATGATCAGCCTCCAAAACAATTTTCCTCCCAATGCTAGATTTAGGAGAAAATGATCTCTAATTATCAAGCCTCCGCTATCTTTGCGGGCTCTTAACAATGATCAATTGATGAGATGAAAGTTTTTATATTTTTCCTCGCCAATGTTTTTTTGGAGTACTTGCTATTTTATGCATTATCCCAATGGATTCTAGCATAGTTGAGCATTAAAAAACCAAAAGGGATATAATAATTAATTTAATTATAATGATGCACCTATCTATATTTAACCATTGTGAACCCAACTAGTAGAACTTGCATTTTATTTCATCCAAGATACTCTACTAGGACTGAGCCGAGGAGTTATTAGAGAAAGAGACATACCTACATACTTGAAGGAATACCATTTCTCTTGAAAAGGGAATTGCAAAATCTTTGAAATTCTTTGAAGATTGGTTATGTGCAATTGATTTTGGAAATGAGCTAGTGAAGGGATATGAAGCACACAAATGAGTTGATTTTCCTAGAGACATTGATTAGCGATCAAGAATATGAAACATAGATGCATGCCCTCCAAGCTACAGATTTTTATAAGAGACTGTTTTGATCACATCTCAAGGAAGTTTCCAATACCATTACCACCTAAGTGAGTGATTGACCACAAGATTAAACCTATTCCAAGAGTTGTGCCACCCACTAGTGCACCATATAGTCTCTCCGGGTCAAAGAAGAAGGAGTTAAAGTGACAACCAAAATAATTTATAAACAAGAGTTACATTTGGATGTCATGTTTACAATATGGAATATCATCTCTCTTCCAACTAAAATTGGATGTAACACTCCCATTGTGCATGCAACACTTTGAGAGTGAGGAAACACTATCTAGAACCTCTGCTAGTAGATGCATTTGAAAATATTGATAATGGGCATGTTGAAGAAGGAGCAAGTATGGAAGTGGAAAAACAAGTGACAAGGAGTGTTCGAAGAGTTGAAATAAAAACTTGTGACAATTCTGATATTTCAACAACTAGACTATGTTAAACCATTCTAAGTTCATATGGATGCTTCAAAATTTTCCATTGGCGATGTTCTCATGTAGAATGGTCACCCTTTGGCATATGAAAGTATGAATCTCAATGGTTGGGAACAAATATATTTGGTCCAAGAAAATAAAATTATAGTGGTAGTATATTATTCGTAGGGATGGATGCACTACTTGTTGGGCATGTCATTTGTGGTGAAATGGAAAACATTTCTACAAGCTACTTTGAGTCACGATGGAAGTTGTCACGAAGGTAGGGTTGTGGAAAGAATTACTTTTCTGAGTTTGAGTTGAGCATTGAGTATTTCCTTAACAAAAAAAATGTGGTGTCAGATTGATCCGTCGGATCTCAACATATGTGCATGTAAAAGCAATGAATGCTTATCATTAGTTTGCAATTTGATTATTTAAAAGCATTAATATATTTATTAAATGCTGAAATCTGCAAACTGAAAGCAATAGAAAGAGAATATGAAATAGAAAACGAGAGACAAGAACAAAAGAGTTTGATAATGGAGTTCACCCCCTTCACTGGGCTACATCTCTGGGTCCCTCTCCAATGGGTACCGATCCATTAATATCTTCAAAATGGTACAAATGGCACTGGAATCTCTGCAAATCAACTTCAGCAGATGCAGAACATAACGCTGGTCAAAATCCCTCAAGACCTCCTCTCTTGAAAATTACAAATTGGCCTTCAAAAAGGAAAAGAAAGCCAAATAATTACAGAGAAACAGACGACGTTAACACAAACAACATCTGAATATTCTACAACAAAACGCTCTGTGGCGCAATGGCTAAAACTTTTGGTTATATAGTTGCAGGTCGCAGGTTCAAACCCGACTTTGGCGCATTTAGTTCTATCTCTGCACGATTCTAATAACAAAATAATATATTCTGGAATTCTAAACAAAGTCGATGCTCCAGACTTCATGGCTAGTAATGTGGTGATAAGGCGTTGGTGTAAGATTAGGTCGCGGGTTCGAATTCCTCGCGCATCTGTTTTAGCATAACTTTTATATGTTTTTTATAACAATATACTATTGTTAACCCGCCAGTATACATGCATAGTTAATATATGGTTTAAACCATATATTCGTTGGTTCACAAATCTCGTGGCTTATGGTATTTGATATGATTTATGTATATCATATATATTATATGATATCGGCCTCATAATAAACCGCCCATTGTTATAACAAACCTCCGCTAGATTGATAGTTGTTGGCACATTATCCAGGACGACCGCTAAACTAGCGGTCAGCTATATTTTTTTTTAGCCAACATTTCTACATTACATAATAAATATATTAATGCGCATATTCCTTAATGTATTAAACCCACAGTCTAATGGTTAAAGCACTTGGTTAATAGAAACGAGGTCGAGGGGTCGAACCCCGGCGAGCCTCTTCCATAAACTTTTTTCCATACTTGGCCAATTTGGAACTGCCACGTGTCACTAGGTCAATCTGCCACGTCAACACCCCTGCACTTTGACTTTGACTTTGAAGTGATTTTTGCATCGTTGGATTCATGTTGACGAGCTCTACGCCATTGTACCATTTATTTCCAATTTTGGATCAGTCAAATTCTCAATGAAAAATGACCCCCTGGATCATTCCTCCCCATTGAAGAGATTTTGGACCCCAAAAGCCTTTTATGCTGAATTCAAGAAAGAACATGTTCGTCTCACTTGTCCTTTATCTTTCATCCATTTTTCTTGGAACCTGTACATTTGTCTCATCACAACAGTAATCATAACTGCACTGACGTTACTGAGCACATTAATCCCATTAATTATCACATCTACATTCACTATTGCTGCAATCAACCATACACTGTTGAACAGTAGAAAGCTCAATAACAAAACTGAATATAAAGACGTGAAATAGAATGCACCCACATCATGCTTTTCCTTCCAGACAGGAACAATGTTCATCATAGTGTTTCTATGCATTGACACTTCCATTTCATGCTTAGGATTACTTTCTTCCTTAGTTTTCACAGATACTAGTGTCAAATTCTTGCTTGCATTAACTACCATTTTCAATTGTCCCGTAGTTACAAAATATCTATTGCTTTTAATTGAATGAGAATGCACAATGTATTCAATTCCTTCCTTAAACAGACGATACTAATTTTGCTCCCTGTAAAAGATAGCCTTTCTATCATATAAATACGGGCTTCCCAACACAATCCCACAGATGTCTAATGGCACCACATCAAATTCAACCTCATCTATAAACTTAGATGTTATTGCAAACTTTAAAATGCGTTGTTTTGTTACTTGCATTATTTTATCTTTGCACACCCATCCCAATGGATAAGGCTTCTTATGTGGTTGTGTTTCCAATCCCAATTGTTTAACAATCTCTTCTTAAATTAGATTAACTTGAGATCCACTATCTATGAGTGTGTCAATCTTAGTTTGTTTTGAGATAACCCTTATGTGAAACAATTCACTCCTTTTAGCATCTTCCAAATCAACATGTTTTTTAGAAGTAGAAACACATGAAGAACCAATGCTAGAATTATTCCCAACAAGAGCTTTACCTTTCAAACCCACAACTGTTACCTTCGTTTCATCATCGGAATCTAATCCAAGATCTTGAACGATGGCTGTGGCTTTTTGCTTTCCTTTTGGAACCTTAAACCATTCTGGTTTCAATTCTGGATGCAATATCCAACACTTTGCATCATCATGTCCTTTCTTCCCGCAATGTGAACAAGAAGGCCTTTCTCCTTATTCTTTTCTCACAGTAGCTGTTTTCTTCTCCTTCCACCTTTTATTGCTTTCTGTTGGAGGAGCTTCTTTTGTTGCACTGAAATTCATGTTTCTTGCACCTGCTTCAATATGAGTTTCTTTTACACATACTTCATCAAGATTAGATGGATTAAACATAAGGATTGAATGCCTTAAATGCGAATGTAATCCACCTATGTATTTTAATAAAGTTTCTTGTGTATAAAGAGGAACACCAAGAACTAAAGCTCTCTTTCTGAACACTTGTGTGTATTCTTGTACATTTTGYTCCTTACCCTGTCTTAAGTTTTGCCAATCCATAACAACTTGTTGCATATAACCCAATGGATAAAACTGTTTCTTTAAAGCAGAAGTAAACTCATACCAAGATGACATGATTTTACCTTTCTTCAGCAAATCCTCTTGGGTTTTACTATTCCACCAAACCAATGCAGTGCCTCCCATTCTAAGAGTGGCTAACTGAATCTTGGTAGTGTCATCCAAGATTTGTTGAATCCTGCAATACACTTCAATCTGCTTTATCCAATTATCCATTTTTTCTGCATCAAGTTCACCATTATACATAGGCAATTCAAACTTGACATCCAGTTTTAATAAAGGCATACTTGCATTTGCATTATGAGGATTATGAGAAGCATTGTAGAATGAAGAGAATGGATTTGTTTCCGAGAGGATCACCATCACCTCCTACTCCTTTACCCTTTTGTTTTTCTTCATCTCGTGATGAACCTTCTCCTTATTTTCTCTTTCTTTTGGCTCGTTCCTCGAGAAGGAGTTCCATCATGGATTTCATGCTGATAAAAGCCTCCAAAAACTTTGTTTCAGAAATTACAGGTTTCTCTCTTTCATTATGTTCTTCTTCGCCTCGTGGAGAAGTCATTGTTTCTCTTGAAATTGTCCTCCTTGAACCAATTTTAGGATCACCTTCCACTAGCTCTCCTTCACCAAGCTTCAACCTGGACCTGGTAAGAATTCAAAAAAACTATGCGCAAACAGTCACCTGCTCTGATACCAAACCTTATCCGTCGGATCTCAACATATGTGCATGTAAAAGCTATGAATGCTTATCATTAGTTTGCAATTTGATTATTTAAAAGCATTAATATATTTATTAAATGCTGAAATCTTCAAACTGAAAGCAATAGAAAGAGAATATGAAACAGAAAATGAGAGACAAGAACAAAAGAGTTTGATAACGGATTTCACCCCCTTCATTGGGCTACATCTCCGGGTCCCTCTCCAATGGGTACCAATCCATTAATATCTTAAAAATGGTACAAATGGCACTGGAATCTCTGCAAATCAACTTCAGCAGATGCAGAATAGAATGCTGGTCAAAATCCCTCAAGACCTCCTCTCTTGAAAATTATAAATTGGCCTTCAAAAAGGCAAAGAAAGCCAAATAATTACAGAGAAACAGTCGACTTTAACACAAACAGTATCTGAATATTCTACAACAAAACGCTCTGTGGCGCAATGGCTAAAATTTTTGGTTATATAGTTGTAGGTCGCAGGTTCAAACCCAACTTTGGCGCATTTAGTTCTATCTCTGCGCGATTCTAATAACAAAATAATATATTCTGGAATTCTAAACAAAGCCGACGCTCTGGACTTCATGGCTAGTAATGTGGTGATAAGGCGCTGGTGTAAGATTAGGTCGCGGGTTCGACTCCCTCGCGCACCTATTTTAGCATAACTTTTATATGTTTTTTATAACAATATACTATTGTTAACCCGCCAGTATACATGCATAGTTAATATATGGTTTAAACCATATATTCGCCGGTTCACAAATCTCGTGGCTTATGGTATTTGATATGATTTATGTATATCATATATATTATATGATATCGGCCTCATAATAAACCGCCCATTTTTATAATAAACCTCTGCCAGATTGATAGTTGTTGGCACATTATCCAGCCGGCCGCTAAACTAGCGGTCGGCTATATTTTTTTTTAGCCAACATTTCCACATTACATAATAAATATATTAATGTGCATATTCCTTAATGTATTAAACCCACGGTCTAATGGTTAAAGCACTTGGTTAATAGCAATGAGGTCGAGGGGTCGAACCCCGCCGAGCCTCTTCTTATAAACTTTTTTCCATACTTGGCCAATTTGGAAATGCCACGTGTCACTAGGTCAATCTACTACGTCAACACCCCTGCACTTTGACTTTGACTTTTTAGTTGTTTGTCTAGAACTTCAGATGGCCATAACGTCTCCATACGAAGTCCGTTTGAAGTGATTTTTGCACCGTTGGATTCATGTCAACGAGCTCTATGCCATTGTACCATTTATTTCCAATTTTGGATCAGTCAAATTCTCAATGAAAAATGACCCCCTGTATCACAAATGTGTTGAGTAGGAAGGTTTAGCCTACAATGATTTGGTTGGAAGCTATACAGTTGGAAGTTTAATACTGAAGTCTAGATTGCTAATTATTTTGTGCAGCAGATCAAGGAATGTGTGAAAAATGACGAAGTCATAAAGGATATCATCAAGCAAGTGTAATGATGGAGGACAAGAATGTTCTCATTGAAGGACTTGTTGTTCTTCACTAATGGAAGGATATATGTACCATGATGGGGAAAAGTGAAGAATGAACTCATTAAAGAATGCCACGGCCCTTTGTGCATTGGATATCTAAGCCAAAAGCAAACCTTGGATTTGTTTGAATGAGGGTTGTATTGAAGTGCAGTGCACCAATATGTGAAATAATACATGCACACTTGCCTCTTTTTCCAATAATAAATAGTAGATTTGAAGTTAGCGACAAGTGCACATCAACACCTTTCTATTCTGAGGTGGTCATGGTTAGTGTATTTATGGATTTTATCCCACAACTTCCAAAAGAAGGAAGTTATAATGGAGCGATAATGGTGGTTGAAAGGTTATACAAATATGAAGCCTTAACACCAATGAAATCTCCTTGTATAAGGAAAACAATTGTTGCATTGTTTTACAAGCATATCGTGAAATATTGGGGCTTGCTATTGAACATTGTGTTGGATAGAGACACAAGATTTGCTGACTTGTTTTCGATAGATCTCTTCAAGTTTATTAGAACGAAAACTATGATGGTCACCATTGACCCCTCTCAAACATACAAACAAATTGAAAGGATAAATGTCTTGTTCGAGGAATATCTATGGCACTTTGTGTATACTGATCAATGGATTGGTCAAGACTATCGGATGTGACTCAATTTTTTAATAATACATAGAATATTTTGATGATGCAACAAAAGCATTATCATCTTGAAAAATATGGACAAACTAAGAGGATAGATGACTTGTTGGAGGATTTTTTGTGGCATTCCATGTGCAATGATCAGTGGATTCATTGTGCTTTTTGTGTGTGGCTCAATTTTTTTACAATGCACAAAAGATTTTTACAACTTAGGATAGTCCATTTGAGTTGGTAACTAGAAAAAAACCACTTATGCCACATGCGGTGTTAGTTGGGTATCATGGTTTGTGCCCATTATGAATTAAGTTCCTTAATTAACCATAATGCTCAATTGACCAGTCCAAGGTTCATTTGGTGGAGGTAGCCGAGCGAATGAAGAGTTGGGAAAACAAGGAATGTCAATCATTGGAATTTCAAGTTGGTAACAAAGTACTTCTATAACTTAACCATGATCAGTGCAAGCCACCCCCATGAAGTTTCAATCATTAGTACAAAGAATTAAAGGTCTAATGGAGGTTTTGGACCAAGTAAGAAAGTTATCGGAAGACACTTCTAGAGACTCTAAAGTATTACAATATAGTGTTCCATGTAAGCCAAATCAGGGCTTGTACAGTTGACCTAAAGGACTCTATAGATAAATACGTGCTAGGCTAGAAAAGAGGAATTGTTTTTTCCTCCCAACCAGAAGGATTTATGAACATAACATAGCATTGAATCAATGAAATAATGAAAAAATGAAAAAATGTTGTTGTTGTCACCCGGATCGAATCAAGGAAAAATGCTAGATATCATTGAAATAAATGTTAGGGTAGCTTAAAGAACATACAATTATTTACCTCATTTCCCTTGACAGTCTCACGTGCAAGTCTCGGTCTCAGTCTCAAATAACCCTTGATTCCCTTCTTTCCCTCAACAGTCTCATGTAAAACTCAGTCTTAGTCTCGAATGGCCCTCAGTCTCAGTCTCGGTCTCCACAGGTCGCGAGGTTTCTCTCTCCTCACCTCAGTCTCGGTCTCTCTCTCCACAGGTCGTGAGGGTTTTGATCAGCAACTACAGTGGGCAGAGAACAAAAAATTCATTGGAATAGATCTCCTCTCCAACCCCTCCCTCTTTTGAGTCTTTCAAATTTTCGAATCAAGTATGAGGTCGGGTCCACATTCGTGTTTCCAATGTCTTTCACATTTGTTTAAGTTTAATGTGGTTCAACATTTGATAATATATCGTTGATATGCATGATTTATTTCCCCCACTTGACCGTAGAAAGTGC
This sequence comes from Picea engelmannii, assembly GCA_009831015.1. Taxonomy (NCBI): domain Eukaryota; kingdom Viridiplantae; phylum Streptophyta; class Pinopsida; order Pinales; family Pinaceae; genus Picea; species Picea engelmannii. Next base: position 1,882,053 of record ML777273.1, read on the forward strand.
CTTAAGTCACCCATCCCCTATGCATAAGAACCTATTATAGTACCCACATTCTTCTTAGAGGCAAAAAGTTACCTCTAAAGTGTCTTTTTTATGGTTTGAGTTCATGTTCATGGCTAATAAGCCTTTGATATCCATTTATGGTGTAAGTCCCTTGTTTTCCTCCCTTGATTATGGTCAAGGCTCTGAGACCCATCCTTACTATAAAAAAACTCCTAGATTGTGGCACATTAGATCAATAATATTAATTAATTAGTGAATAATTCCCTAGATTTCTCCCCCAAACCATGGTATGAGACCCACCTATCATGCAAAAAACATTTTAATGGAACCCATATCCCACTCTAAGGATATTGACCTCCTATATAGGGATTTTTTTGTGATTAATTTGTAGCCTTGTGCATGGTCGTTAGTCCCTAGAATATGACATATAGGTCCTAAATTATTTATATAGAACCACAAAAAAACTCATAATATGAAATCAATGAAATTTATATTCCATATCTAGCTCAAGGACCATCAAAAATTCCTCAGATCACCACACAAGACCATGGATGGGTGAACAAGTTGTCATCAAGAGCCTTGAACAAGTACTCAAACCAACATAACATAACTTAATTGGCCTTTAAGAAGGATATAGGCATCATGATTAGGCTTTGTACATTGAAAATGAGTGTAGAGGCATAAACATGTCAAGTTGGAAACAATGGCCTAAAGCCCTAACTAAACCTGCTCGAGCTCATGAACCACCATCGACAAAACCTAAAAACCATGACACGAGTCCTCTCTAGGGCGTCTTTGGCATCCAATAACTTGAATATGGGTGACATTATGAGGTCTTCTTGATCATAATGGATGGGTATTAGGTTCATGACTATAGTCCACTTTCATTACAAAGGTCCACTTTAAAGGGTCTATGTTGTGGTGTAAGGCATTGATTGTGGCACAATAGATCAATAATATTAATTTAGGGAATCATTCCCTAGATTTCTCCCCTGAACCATGGAATGAGGTGGACCATGCATTGTCAATATTGGTTCCATGGATCATCTTTGTCTTGCCTAAAAAAGGCAAAGGCCTCATATAAACTAATTTAATTGTGCATGGAGGAAGCATGTCAGGAAAGCAGATAGTGAGTTCAATGATTGGTGATGAACCTTCAAAAAGATTGACCTAATACATAATTTTTAAAGGAAAATTTAGATCCAAAATAAATAGACTTTTCACCCTCAATGATGTGAATGTTGCTTCAAGTGATTTCATGATTGGTGGTTCTTTTTCACTAATTCGAATAGTTTGGGAAGAAAGGGAGAAGGTAGTTTCAACTCTTACAACTTAGTATTAGGATGATTTTATCTAGAGAGGATTAAAATTTTCTTGTGACTCTATTTTGACATGGAAAGTAYGAMATTMTAACMTTTCABATATRGGTAGATACATTCTTRDWYTTTTTCTTAAAAATGAACTTCAGATGGAGAGATCTATGAGATGGGGAATTTGAACATGGACATCCCAATCTAGTCTTACAAGAGAATTTGGAATGGTTCAATTGGATTGTATTGTCATATAAGAAATTCAACAAGTAATAATTGTATAGTCTTAACATTAATGTATGCATTCCTAATTTGGATGAATAGCTCTTGCATAATAAAGGTAAGAAAAAGGGCAATCTTTAGTATTCTAGTATTCCATCCACTAAGAAAGGTAAGAAAAAGGTCTCTAGTATTCCATCCAATAAGAAAGGTAAGAAAAAGGTCAATGAGGAGGATGTGGTTATTGGGAACAAAGGTCACAAGGTGCGCATATGTGAGTACATGTCCTTCTAAAGAGTCCCACATCGTCAATGAACTAGGGTCCTTTGGCATGAGCTATCATAGTGTCATCTCCACAATGAGAATTTCTATAATGAAGAAAATTATAACATGTGTACTCAATCATACATTATATTGTTTAGGAAAGATCCATAATATTTGGAGATCCAAGATTGGAGGTATTTTTTCTTTATCCATAAGCGACATGGAGGAAACCTTCTTAATGTAAAAGGATGACCAAGTTGAGGGTTTACCTAAGCGAAAGAGATTATTAAAGGGGGTGACCTTCCCATGAGAGGAGGATCCTTTAAGAATGTTGATATGTTATATCTACATGTTGCAACCCTCAAATACTAGTCAATAAGGGAGTAACATTATATGGCATTGAAATAACTTCAAGACT
>ML777273.1:1896913-1915101 GCA_009831015.1 Picea engelmannii
ACATCTGTATCATCATATGGTTCTGAAACGATGTTGAAAGGATTGATGATATCATCATCGTCATCAATGTCATTTTCGAGCATATTTTCATCGACATCATCATCAGGAATTGCAATATTGTCTCCTATGCCTAGATCATGATCGTCTTCATCTTCTTCTTCTCAGTCACTAACTCTTCTAAAGGAGTGATCCTCCAATCCAATTGTCTTTGCATCGATTCTCCCTAATTGCGAAGGAAGTCCACTTCAACTTGGAGCTAGCCAATTAACATTCGATGTTGAGCCAGGGTGTCAAGAGTGAACGAAATGGTCAAGCCATGAGAGTTGACCTTAATAGAAAGACTCTGGGTTGAGGTAAAATTATCTTCCACATACACCTCCACCTCCTCTTCTTGGATCTGCATATGCGCTTTTCCTTTGGCCATGATTATATTCGAGGTTTCGGAATCATTTTCAGTAGTTAATGAGACTTCCACCAAGAGATTACTGACTGGGCTTTCCAACACTGAATTCCAACCCCCGAACAACCAGAATTTCAAGAGAAAGATAGAGCTTAATTTCTTCCCACAGAATCCACTACAATTTTTTGCTAAAATTCTTGTTTGAATGAAAAGAACAGGCGTAGAACCAATTAAAACGGAAGATTGAGAGGCAAGACTTACAAGAGGCCTAATGCACAAATGGATTTGTAGAGGAGCAGGATTCAACCACATATGAGATCGAGTGAAGAAGATGCCCCGGGGCTTTCCACCAAATGAATTCAACCAATCAATAACTAATCTCCTGAGAATTCACCTTTGAGAATTCTGATTTTCAGACAAGATGGTTGATTTTTGCACCTTGGATATGAGATAAATAACTTGAATCCCATTATGATATTGAACTTGAAAAGAAATCATACATGCTTTCACGATCCTATATAATTTGCAACGCTCCAAGAGTCCAAATGTATCTTCCATGACCTATGCTTCCAAGTGTTACATCAGATCTTTTTTTCATACCTCCTCTGTGCTCATCAGCAAAATCATCATCGGAGGGGGTGGAGCATGCTCCCATCATACTTCCTATGATAAATTCATAAAGGTTGAAGTACCATCACCATAGAGAAGGGTCCAATTCACAGCCAGAAGCATGATTATCAGACAACGCCACCAGACCATCCCCAAGAGAGAGAATTGGATGAGGCATCTTCTCAAAATCCCTCGAGTTCTTAAACCTGGAGTCTGGGATTGCATGTCATGTCGATGTGTCCTTGCCTTGCTAACATCTAAGTGGACCCTACAACCCCCAAACCTTTTTGATATTTATGCCGTTAGGGGGAGGCCAAAAATTTTTTCCTTCCTTGGAACCTCAAAGAACCAGGAGCCATACCAATTGCATTGTTTGCCATTTTATCTGCTTCTTGATTATTTTCTCTTAGGACGTGAAAGAATTTGGGTGTGGTATTGACTAGGAGAAGACGTATTCTTTCAATAATTCTCTTTATCTTAGCATCTTTGGGAACAGACCCTGTGGCAAGGTATCTAATAGTATTTTTGGAGTCCCCCGCGATAGAAATTTGGCTAATCTGCTTTGCCTACATCAAAAATAAACCTTGGTTCCATATCTCGAGTTCCTCTAGGGTCCTACAACACCCCTCTCGCACCTATTGTAATACCCCTAGGCTGAACCCAATTGTAAATGTAAAATGCAAATGTAATCAAGCTGGTGATTTGTTTGATATAATTTTTGTATGCACCTTTTATGGCATAGTGCATGCATATACTGCGCACTAAAATGATGAAGTGTGCACATTCCAGGATACCCTGCGCAACAACTTAAGTGCGCGGGATTTTGAGTCCGGGGAGCCTTTGTGTATATGTTTTGTTTTATAGGCTAGTGAGTCAATTATTATAAGCTAGGAGGCTTATGTTTTGTATTAGGCCAAAGAGCCTAGATGATAAAGGCCAGTGAGCCTATTTTTGCATGTCTTATCATTAATATAAAATAAATCGTTGCGCGCAGACCGACCACGATAAAAGAGTATAGGGGACTAAACTCCACTAGTTAGGGAAAGTGGGGGGGCTAAAATTTAAGACAAAGGGCCAAGCTAGGGATATCAAGCCAAAAAGGAATATTATATTAATATTCCTTAAATCATAAAGTATGGAAAATTATTTTATCCTAAGTTCTAAGGATGGGGACAAGTGGCCCAAAGTAGCTCCCAACATGAAAAGTGTCAAGTTGGGAACATGCATACATATAGTTTGGACTTAGTTCATTTTCCCATCACTTAGTCATCCATTCAATCATTCCATGATCATTCACTCACTCAGTCAGTTGTCCTCCGTACCTTCGTGTCACTGTACCTAAACCTGTATCCATACCCATACATGTTTGTGTACTTGTTTAGATTGGGAGTTGGACTGAAGAAGCGGGTTGTCAAGCCCGTGGGATATTGAAGAGGCGGGTTGTCAGGCCTGTGAGCAATCTCTCAAGGTGAGAGAATTGTTGGGAATTGATTTTTGAAGGTGATAAACTGCAACTACAGGGCTCTAAGACTTCCTATCCCGCTTGTTGTTGAAGCCCAGAAAGGAAGTGGGGCAGCCGAGGGACTATTGAGCAGAGAAGAGGCACACTTCTTAGGGTGGGACATGCATGTGGGGAATGAGGGACTGTAGGCTATTAGTCTGAGCTGGAACCTGTGACGAAGTCTTTCCTTTTGTCTATGATACATCATCTTGGGTAGGAATCCCTTTACTCGGGTGGAGTTTAGTCCCATCTCAGGGGTGACCCATTGCTGAGAGTGATGAGCAATGTGGTCTAAGGATGGGAGGTTCGTGAAAGGTCTGCACGCAGTTAGTGATATTCTTACCAAGATAAGTGTCAATTGTGTGTTAATTTATATGTTTCATTATTATTTATGTGTTATATTTATGGGCATTTCATTTCTATGTTGCATGTATATGCTTACTGTCATTTCCATATGAATCTATGCATTTACAGTATGTATTTATCTGTTTAAGTTTTATATATAAAGTTTTGCAAGAGTCTCTGTGTGTATATGGTTTTAATTGCATTACAGCTCGAAAATTTTATGTGGCATAGCCCAGTTGGATTGCGGGGATGTTACAATGTGGTGTCAGAGAATAAAAGCATTTTCTAGAGGAGCATGGCCCGACCTGGGTGGTCGGGGATGTTACAATATGGTATCAAAGCTTCAGTTTTCAACACTAATCCTGGATGGGATGAGAAAGTTGAGTTGACGTGAAATTTCACAGAGGATTGATTTTGAAGTGGCCAAATTTCAAGTTACAAAGCATCCATGGTAAAAATTAGAAGCAGTTGTGTGGAATTGGGGAAAAGCCCCAATTTATGTTGTTAAATTCATGGGAAAATTGAGAAATTTGGCCAAGTGATGAGATATTCTTGATTTAATATCTGTTCTAGCAAATTCAGACCTAGAATTGATCGAATTTGAAGTTACAGTGAAGCCATGATAGATGGAGTGAGATTAGTTGATTAAAATTATCAATTTGTAAATTGAGTTTGGGAAACATTTGTTCCAAAAATGTCAACCCACATCGATTTGTTATTGCAGAGGTTGAATTGGTGTTATCGGGGTGAAATTGAACAAATTTCATAGTTGCAGAATGTCTACGGTAAAAATGGGGAAAAAGTTAGGAAAAAACCCCAATTTTTGTAGTGGAATTCACGAGGAATTAATGCGCATAAAAATGCATGATCTGCAGTGAAAAGCTTGTGATATGTGGAAAAATATTGGCATGTTGGTGCACACACTAAAATTTGGCGCTGCATGGAAAAATATTGGTGTGGGGGCACGCACGCTAAAATTTGGTGCTTCACGGAAAAATATTGGCATGCTAGTGCGCGCGCTAAAATTTGGCACCATGCAAAAAAATACTGTCGTTCGGGCGTGCGCTAAAATTTGGTGCTCTACGGAAAAATATTGGCGTGCGGGTGAGTGCGCTAAAATTTTGTGCTACGTGGAAAAATATTGGCGTGCGGGTGCACGCGCTAAAATTTAGCAATGCATGGAAAAATATTGGCATGCGGGTGCGCACGCTAAAATTTGGAGCTGCGTGGGAAAATGTTGGCGTGCGGGTGCACACGCTAAAATTTTGCGTCGCGCAAAAAAATATTGGCATGCGCAGTGTGCACAGGCATAATAATGGCACACGTGGTGTGCACAGTATTGGTGGAGCGCAGATGAATTTTGTTGGTGCATGCACAATGTGGGTATACGTTGTCACGCGACAATTTAGTTAATGGTGTGCGCAAAGTATTGGTGCGCGGTGGGGGCGTACTAAAATTTGGCATGGTGCAACACGTAGAGTGAAATGCGCGTGGAATATTAGCGTGTGATACAAAAATTGCGTGCAACAGGTATTAGTACAAGAACCAAAATTGTGCATGGTGGATATTGACACGCGACACAAATGTAGTGCGCACCAGTTATTGGAGCGACAAAGAAGTGATGCGAAGTGGTTATAGGTGCGTGGAGCATGAATTACGTTGTGGTGTTTTTGTGTATGCTAAATATGGGTGTACAGGTTGAAATTTGTGTGCATGAAGTCATTTGAATGGTGAACAACAACAGAAAACCAACGAATTTCCACAACATTTTATATTCTTTGAATTTCATCTTTTTGCAGCACATTTTTGAGACACTTAACATTGTATTTAGCTACTCAAAAACCATGAGAATAGAGTGTACCAAGTACATTGTGTCTCTATAGCTCAAATGGAATAAATCAGAGAAATATTTCTAATGGTGTAAACCGTTCGTCAAACAGATCTTTTATGAGAAAGTTACAAGACAAACAGTGGAGGGTAAATTTTAAGGCTCAACTAACTTCGAAGAGCCAGAACTTTCTGCTCTGGAATCAGATTGAGGTGCAGGAGAAGTCAATGGAAATATATTGAACCATAGAAGACATTCCTAGAGTTGAATTAAACTGTTCGGCATGTTAAAAATGTTTAATATGGAAAATAAGGTACATGTAGCATTCCAGACCAAAAACATGAATTGGCCTAGAACTTCAGCAGGTTGTAACTAGCAGCCCAAAACCCAAAAAGAGGCGAAACTTGGACATATTGTCCAAAATATGTATATGAATAAACCCAATTGAGATCCTATGAAAAATACAATGGAGTAGGTGCAAAAATTCATAATTACAACGCAGAGTTATGCCAAGTTGACGTGTGAACAGGAAAATTAATGGGCAATTTTCAAATAACCATAACTTTCTGGTCAAGACTCAGAATTGAGCATGGGAGAAGGAATTGGAAAGGTGTTGGATAGTAGAATATAAATATTCACCTAGAAAATTGATCTGGGCATTCATTTTTTAAGAAAATTAGAAGAAACAATTCTGATATATTATTGAACCAGAATGGTTCATAATTTTCATGAAATTGTTGAGTCAGTTAACCTGATAAATTTTGGTTGGCTGCAAATTTTGCAAAGTTAACAACAACTAGATCAAATCAGGATCAAGACAGAGTCTAGAGGAATGGAAGATGCACAGGGGACTTACAGCCAGGAAGATGAGATCAGAGGGATGGATGTTCATTTGGACATTGAAGGAACAAACTCCAATGGACATGGAGAAGGAAGGGATGAAAACATGAATATGGTAGAGACCATTAAAAATTTGTAGAAGGATGTCCAAAGCCATAAATATGATAACCAAAGGCTTATGAGAACCAAGGATCAACAAGAGGACTTCAACATGAAGTTAATGCAGATCTTGAATAGAATAGAAAATAAATTGTATAAGGAGAGTGGCTCAAGCAAATCAGGAAGTCACAAGTCTCCTGATGAGAAAACAAGAAAAAGAAGTGTTAAAAAACATCACCATCACTCCCTGAGGAATTTCAATAAGAGGGTACACATCAACTCAAGTCCATCCCCTGTCAGGAAGCATAAGACGTCTAGGGTGGATGAGCTACGAGGATAAATGAACAAAATCAAACCTCCTACATTTGATGGTGAGCACAAGAAGGATGAATATGCAGAGACATGGTTGTTGGGAATGAGAAAGTATTTTCAATTGCATGATTATTCATCTCATGTAGAAGGAATAATTTCCATCCATCAACTCAATGGAAAGGAATCCATGTGGTGGGATAAACTTGTGCAGGTGCATCACATTAAAGAGAAAAGTGTTACTTGGAGGGAATTTAAGAAGTATTTTGAAAATAAATACTTGACTAAGAGATACTATGACAAGAAAATGAAAGAGTTATTTGAAATCAAGCTTGGGAGTATGACCATAGATGAATATGAAAGAAGGTTTTTAGAACTGCTGAAGTATGTTTCTTTCATAAAGGATGATACAGTTAAGATTCAGAGGTATTTGAGTGGATTTCCATCATTCATTAATGAAAAAATACAATATGATGATCCCAAAACATTGGAGGATACCATAAGGCGATCTAAATGCCTATATGATCAACAAAAGGCAAGGCCAAATTTCCAAAAATCTTGGGAAGACAAAAATAAATTCAAGATGGATCAGAGGAAGAAGGGAACGAAGCCACCATTCTTTAGAAATAATCCTCAGGGACAACCAACTTCTAAAGAACCCAAAACGATTGAGACAAGGTGTCAAAGGCCAAGGTAGCCACCTATTCAATGTTGGGGTTGTAAAGGAGATCATATGTTCAGAGATTGTCCTCACAGAAGTGAAAAAGTGAGGACTGTTCACAATGTACAGAAAGCTAAAATAGTGGAGGACATGGGAAGAAATGTACCAAGGATATATGCAGCCCTGGACAACAAGCAAGCAGAGTATTAGTCACATATGATTAAAGTGGAAGGTATGATCAACAACCAAACCATTGTTATTTTAATTGATTCAGGAGCTAGTCATAGTTATATATATCCTAATATGGTGGAAAGTTTGCATTTGCCAAGAAGCAAGCATGGGAAATCTTGGTTGGTGCAGCTAGCTACCAGATCCAAAAGAAAAGTTAATGAGATGGTTAAGGTATGTCATATGGACATGAATGGACTGAACACTAGGACATATTTGAACATCTTGCCTTTAGGTTCCTATGACTGTCTAATTGGGATGGATTGGTTGGATCAACATCATGCTATCCTAGAATGTCATAACAAGGAATTTACTTTCTTGGATGAGGAAGGGAACCTAAGGAAAGTGAAAGGAATTCCCAGGGCAGTGACCATCAGAGAAATTTCAACATTGTAGCTCAATAAATGTTACAGAAAAGGGTGTCAAATATTTGCAGCACATATGGAAGAGACACCTAAATTTAAGGTGTTAAATATTGAAGATTATGCAGTCCTAAAAGAGTTTGAAGATGTGTTTAAGGAAATACCAAGATTACCCCTTAAAAGAGACATTGATTTCTTGATATATTTGATGCCTGGAGCAGCTCCAGTATCCAAGACTCCATATAGAATGAGTACACAAGAATTGAAGGAATTGCAAATGCATCTTGAAGAGATCTTGAAGAAGGGGTATATACGCCCAAGTGTGTCACCTTGGGGTGCCCCAGTTTTATTTTTGAATAAAAATGATGGGATATTGAGAGTTTTCATTGACTTTAGGCGGTTGAACAAGGTAACTATGAAGAATAAGTATCATTTTCCAAGGATTGATGATCTCTTTGATCAACTGAAAGATGCAAAAATATTCTCCAAGATTGATCTTAGGTCCGATTATCATCAAGTAAGAATTAAAGAAGAAGACATCAGCAAGACTACTTTCAGAAGAAGGTATGGTCATTATGAGTTCACAATGGTTCTCTTTGGATTATCAAATGCATCAGTTGTCTTCATTTGTTTAATGAATGGTATTTTGAGAGAATACTTAGATAAGTTTGTCATTGTATTTTTATATGACATTCTTTTATATTCTAAATCAGAGGAAGAACATGAACAACACTTGAGGATGGTGTGATCGCTCCAAGAGTCACCCCCATATTGCAAATGGGAGTAATCCTGGTAACATTAAATTTGTTTCAAGTGGGTTTAATGACGAGAGTTAGAACAACACTGCAAAGAAAGTGAAAAATAACATCGGTTGTTGTAGATCAGTCCTAGACCATTGGGCTATGGAGTCATAAGTATTGTGCTTAATGAAGGCATTTAAACTGCCTATCAGACAAAGGATCTATGTGGTGATGAGAAGAAGGAAGAATAATCTGTCTGAGTGATAAATGATGAAACATGGGCAAGATGACAGTAGATAAATTACCGCCTCAAGAATCCATAGATCAAATATGCTACATCTAGACAAGAAGAAAAACAACAAGCGTCTGAGTGATGAACAATGAAAGATGGGAAAGATGACAAAAAATCCTTTACTACCTCAAGAATCCATAGATCAAAGATCCTACATCCAAAAAAGAAGAAAAACAACAAGCATCTGAGTGATGAATGATGAAAGATGGGAAATATGACAGTGAATCCTCTACCGCCTCAGGAATCCATAGATCAAAGATGCTACATCCAAACAAGAAAAACAGAACAACATGTAAACTAAGAAGACAGCCTGATAAAACAACTCAAAGGAATCTTCAATAAAATAGTATTTTACAACTCATACCCCTCAGGCTTACAAACTGAAAATTACAATGCCCTGCTCCTAAACCTCTCTCGACTCTCCAGCCTTTGAACCCCCTTTACAAATTCTTAACTTACCTATTTATACTCAAATCACTGAACAACTATTAGGAATGCGATATGGCCATCCCATCCAAGGTTTTTTGTCTACACATCCTTCTGTCAGATTGTGCGTGTTTCCTCTTGTCATATGCAAGCTTAGATCAGTATGGGACAGCAAGAAGAAACCATCCATCATGGTACCTCGGACCGACAGTTCTGTCTCCTCGACCATAACTTCCATGCTTCCTATTTATCGATTAAGCTAAGGTTTCAGTTACCAGTCCTTATTCTTGGGATCAGGACAAGGATTTGTTGCATGGAAGGCCACCATGTGTTGCTCACAGATTGGGCACTGAATAAGCATGTGATTTCGGGCCACAAAAGTCTGTCTTTTTTCATTGGTTGAACCCTCCTCAAGACCAGAACGTGACTTGACTATTAGGGGGCGGCCACGTGCTGTCCTTGGATACAGCGTTGAACGCACACGTGATTTCAAGGCCGTCAAAATCGGTTTGGACCGACACCACTTTTGGGCCCGAAATGTACCATCTTCTACCACGTAGCTTCCCCGCAATACCATGGTTTGGATTTCAGACTACTTTTGGATTTTAACACCTGTGAAATTTGTGGCACCGAAATGACTAGTGGTTGTTGATCTGGCTGCTATCTGCAATCTGGGCATGCCTGCTATTTTAGCACCCCCACCAAAATTTATCTACCTGCCAACTATGGAATTCCTCCAACTGCGCTCAGATATGGCGCCAAACCGAACTACGCAAGGGATATCCATTGTTGCAAACTGCAGTTGCCTGCTGCTTAGGCTCATGGCTATCACCTACAACCCTGAACAACTTCATGTGATAACATTATCTCCATAAAGGATGGCATGCTCCTTGTGAGCTGCCAAGAACGATCATTTCTAGTTCCTTAGTTGTTGGGTTGTGGAGTCGATCTCAAATACATTTTGTTGAAGACAACAGGATGACATGTACACTACTCAACTTAAAAAAGGAAACAAACACAAATGCTCCAGAAGGAGCTTATTTATGTACAATCCTAAACTAACTGATTTTACAATGCGCTAGGTGAAAACAAACTTCTACTAGAGCCATTTAAATAACTTCCTAATTGAAAAATTATTTACTCTGTCACTGATCATCAAGCAATAAAAAAACTGTGACAACAAACTAATTACATTCTTCATATTACCTCCCAATGATGAAAGTAAGATAAATCTTGGAGGCTTCAATACATTGAGGAAATGCAACTCCATGTATTCCCCTACAGGGTCATAAAATAGGTGATAAAACCTACTAGGTTGGTAACAGAAAGCCTACTCTTCTTTAAAGCCTCTCACATATGGTTGAATGTTTGTGGAAAGCATAGGTGAGTGAAAGGCTGATGCGGGTTGTTGATCCACTTCTCTTCTTCCTTCTCTGATAACATCTTCTAGATGATGGCAATAAAACTCCTCATGTATATCAATGGATGGTGATTTCTCTCTATCATGCTTCTCTTGGTAAAATATTTCACTTTCATTAGAAGTTTGGTTGCTAATGCTTTTCGCTTCCAAGACAAAAAACACCTCAGCATCTTCATCACTATCTCCATAATGGTCAAATAAAGGAGGAATCTCGCATGGCATGCCAAGAGGTATCTCCTGTGCAACATGAGAAGACTATTCTTCATTACTAAACAAAGGATGCCTTTCAAGATTCAATCCAGGAATCAATATCTCATCATCATCATATGAGTCAAAAATAGGTTGCACATATCTAGGATTTTTAGATACAAGGTTACAAAGAATATCAGCTTCCAGAACAGACTCAATTTCTTCACTTTCCCTACTAAGACAACAAACACAGTTTTCATCTGATACAAATGAAGATGGAAGAGAAAGAGTTGATTTCTCATCCAAGGCATCTTATTCATTCTCACAACCTTCATAAGAATCAGTTTTATCCTGAAATTAGTCTTTATACTCCTCAAAACAACTATGAAAAATTAACTCAGAGGAATAAAACTCTTGAAAATAAATATTGAAAGCTGCATGAAACTCTTTGAGTGAAGAAACGCTAGAAATATCAAGAGAGTGATCCCAAATACGAGCATCTCCTTGAAGAGAGTACATAAAAAAATTCATACGTATGTCTTCATGTCGGATGTCAAGTTGTTGCATCAAAGCATGAAACCCTAGAACATTTTCAAGAGGGATGTCATTCTCAGCATCATAAAATCTTCGCAGCAGATCTTGCCATTCATCAATTTGAGGCACGGGATGTGGATAAACAGATAAGGCTGAGAAATTTAGTTGGGAAAAAAGCTTGGCCAAGATAGCCTCCATAGTCATTTGATTTTTCTCCTTCCAGTGGAGTCACCAACAGATTTTGGACAATGGAGTCGCCATGGTAAAAGATAAGGAGTTAGAACAATGTGTCCAACTTCAATTCACCATCTAAAACTAGATCTCTTTGTTGTCATTCTCCTAGGGAAGATATCTTCGCTTCCGTCCCCGACAATAATACCATTAATGTTATCACTCCAAGAGTCACCCCCATACTACAAATGGGAGTAATACTAGTAACATTAAATTTCTTTCAAGTGGGTTTAACGCTAGGAGTTGGGACAAGACTACAAAGAAAGGAAAAGATAATAGAGGTTGTTCCATATTAGTCCTAGACCGTTGGGATATGGAGTCATAAGTATCGTTCTTAATGAAGTCATTTAAACTGAATATCAGACAAAGGATTTATGTGGTGATGAGGAGAAGGAAGACAGAACGTGTCTAAGTGATAAATGATGAAACATGGGAAATATGACAACAGATCCTCTACCACCTCAGGAATCCATAGATCAAAGATGCTACATCCAAACAAGAAGAAAAACAACAAGTGTCTAAGTGATAAACGATGAAAGATGGGCAAGATGACAACAAATCCTCTACCACCTCAGGAATTCATATATCAAAGATGTTACATCCAGACAAGAAGAAAAACAACAAGATTCTGAGTGATAAACGATGAAAGATGGGAAAGATGACAACAGATCCTCTACCACCTCAAGGATCCATAGATCAAAGATGTTACTTCCAGATAAGAAAAACATAACAACATGTAAACTAAGAAGAAATTCTGATAAAACAACTCAAAGGAATATTCAATGACATAATATTTTAAAATCCATGCCCCTCGGGCTTATAAACTGAAAAATACAGTATCGTACTCCTAAATATCTCTCGACTCTCCAACCTCTGAACCCCGTTTACAGATTCCTAACTGACCTATTTATACTCAAATCAGTGGAAAACTCCTAGGAATGTGATCTGGCCATCCCATCCAAGGATTTTCATCTATGCATCCTTCTGTCAGATTGTGTGTGTTTCCTCCTATCAGACGTAAGCTCATATCAATATGGGCCTGCAAGAAGAAACCTTTCATCGTGGTACCTTGGGCTGACAGTTCTGTCTCCTCGGCCATAGCTTCCATGCTTCCTATTTATGGACTGAGCTGAGGTTTCAACTACTAGTCCTTGTTCATTTAACTGATCTTTTCTTGGGATCGAGATGAGGATTTGACACCTGGAAGGTTGCCACATGCTGCTCACAGATTGGTCATTGAATAAGCATGTGATTTCAGGCCACAAAATTTAGTCCTTGTTCATTGGTTGAACCCTCCTTAAGATCAGCATGTGACTTGACTATTAGGGGGAAACCATGTGTTGTCCTTGGATACAGCATTGAATGAGAATGTGATTTTAGGGCCGTCAAAATAGGTTTAGACCCACACCACTTTTGGGCTGAAAGTGTGCCATCTTATTCCACGTAGCTTCCCCGCAATACCGTCGTTTGGATTTTGGCCCGCTTTTGGATTTTAAAACCCATGCAGTTTGCGGCACTAAAATGACTGGTGGCCATTGAGTTGGGTGCACCTGCTATTTTAGCACCCCCACTAAAATTTATATGCCTATTGTTAGCGATATTTCTTGTTAGGGGGATTGGAGTACGAAAGGATGGGTTAAAACCCATTTGTCCTAAGTTTTGGGCAATAATACGCCCATGATAAACAACATGCAAGTCCGAGCAGTCCAGATTCGCGCACCCGAATCAACGGCATGCGTTGGATTTCGGACCCCACTTGCCTTTCTACCTTTAAGCGGGGGGGGGGTCCAGAATCGGGGGCGCACCTCTCTGACGGCCCAGATCAGCGCACCCGAATCAACGACGATGAAGACCATTCTGGGCCGCCCCCCCCCGCCTTTCTACC
This sequence comes from Picea engelmannii, assembly GCA_009831015.1. Lineage (NCBI taxonomy): Eukaryota > Viridiplantae > Streptophyta > Pinopsida > Pinales > Pinaceae > Picea > Picea engelmannii. Next base: position 1,909,813 of record ML777273.1, read on the forward strand.
TTTAAGCAGAGGGGGGGGGTCCGGAATTCCATATGCACCTCTCCGACGGCCACGATCGAGGCGCCCAGATCAACGGCGTTTAACAACCCCGCCCTTCTCAGCCGCTCCATGTTTAGCCAGCGTGGGCCACTCTCCTGCCTTGTCATCTTCCAGTCCACCTTTCTCCCGCTGTCGTGTGTCACTCGCCCACCTCATCCTTTTGGTCCGCGTGGTTCTCTCTTTTTCTCACCATCCACTCGCTGCCTCCCGCATGTCCTGTTCCTTCCCTTTCCATGTCAGCCTCTCACCCGAAGGCGAGTTCGCTTCTCTCATCTTCTTCCCTTCGACCCAATGTCTTTCGCCATGAATCGTCCTCCGTCATCCTTCTTTCATTCCGTCACTCCTTCCATGCCCTTACAACCCGGCACCACCATTCCTGTCATGTGCCTCATCCTCCACGCTGGCCTCCATGCCTGTCCCTCAAGCTATCCAGTGATTCCAGGTGGCAGCGCGAGAAGTCATCCATATCTCGAAATGTTGAGTTGGCTGGGCCGTTCTCAATCCCAAGAAGCAGTTATTGAAGCAGTTGGTGGCGGTTAGACATCGCCTCCACCTTAATGGGAGAGCACGGACATGAATTTAAGGCACGTCGATTCACCGTTGGAACTTTCAAACAATTAAGATTGCGTCTGACATAAGTTGCATGATCTTTCAGATGTTGACTGTCAGAAGTCATGCAGACGCAAAGCTTTCAATGCATTTTCTTGGTTCCGCTGCTATTGTTGTTTTGAGTATATGTAGGCATTTTTTCCATTTTTGTATCTATCGATGGTAGAGCTAAGCTCCCGACTGTGAAGTTTCAGCAGATACTCTGGTTTCCTGGTTATGCCTCTGTGTTTGAGACTTCTTGGTTTATGACAAACATTTTTCCTTTCTTTCCATATGGTTTCGTCTTATGCCGGAGAGTTCGCAGTTGAAGGATTCACACGAACTTAGCAATATTGTTATAATAAAGGATTTGTTGTGACATTGTTGTGTTTTCTGGTATCTGTGTTTGAATGTGAAAGGATTTTGTGTTCGAATGGATTCTTCTTCAGTCTGTTACAAACCGGATGTCTATGACAGACCTTTGCACCCTTCTTGCGTAAATCTTCCACCTACTCACCCTTTTTACTACGACCCACTGTTTGGAGTTTATCAAGACCTCACTCGTCCATGCATGCCTGGTCTGGTTTCTGAGTTGAAATGATATCATTCTGAGTTTCCTTCCATTTGATCACCTTTAAGCAAAATGTGACAATAAACTGATGGGCGTCGGGCTCTGCTCCTGCAAGCAATCCATGGGTGACCTCTGGCTCCAACATTTCTGGCACCGTTGCCGGGGACGATGTTGAATATATTACCTGGGATTGAACAACAAAGATCAACTAATTTCTGAAGGTGCATCAGATATCAGAACTAGAAGATTGCTACTGTGCACCTGGCGACTCCACTATGACGACTCCGCTGGGGAGAACCTGTTCTATCAACTGTGGCTTCGAGAGGCAGACACACAAGGTCTAATCCACACTTGCTTTTAGCCACACCAGAAGAGGACTTGGAAGCAGTGCGCAGAAAGGGAAAGAGCTCTGCAAAAGGAGTTTCTATCGCTGGAAAAGGTAATACGCCATCCCCTTCTGTGAAAACTCCATCTTCTTATTCTCAGCTTCCTAGTCGTACTTCCTCTGAGGTTTTCCATTTTCTGAACTTCGGGAGTGTTCCTGCTGAGTTTTCCCCTCCTGGTCTAGTATCAGAGGGAGAGATCCTTTTCACTCCCCCCTCGGGAGGTTTTACTACTCCTCCTTTGTTTACTACTGCTGCACAGAGAGAAACACCTGCACACTCAGGTCCCTTAGACTTCTCTCTGTTTTCCCCGTCATCTCCTGTGAGGACCTTTTTTCCTGCCTCACCTGTTCACACTCCATCTCCTCCGAGTTCTCCTCCACTCAACGTCCCTATGGCTGGTGTTAATCCCCCTTCGAATAGAATGGATTCCATAGTCGTTGCTAGATATGCTCCTTTGATTCTTCCTCAGCCTTTGAACCCTCTCCCTGCTGAAGACTATTTGAAGTACATGCCCAAGTTTAGTGGTGAGGGAGATGTGACCGCTGAAGAGCACATGGTTTCCTTTTACAGCTATGCAGACAACCTAAATATTGAAAATGAAGATGTCTGGATGAGAGTTTTTTTTCAGAGCTTAGATGGAGAGGTTAGAAAGTGGTTCAGGGGACTGGCCCCTGGATCTATTGTTGGTATTGAAGCCCTGGATAATGTTTTCTTGAGGCAATGGGGGGATAGGAAAGATTACATATACTATATGAATGAGTTTGGATCTCTGAAAAAGCAGGAAGGAGAGTCGGTTTCTGACTTCTCCAAAAGATTCAATAAGATGTATAACAAGATTCCTGCAGAGATAAAGCCTTTCGAAGCCTCTGCTCAAATTTCATATGCTAGTGCATTTGACCCTGATTTCTATCTCGTATTAAGAGAAAGGAGAGCCACCTCTTTATCTCAGATGCAATATGCAGCTATAGAGGTGGAATGTAATATATTAGCAGCCGACATACTGAGGAACAAGGCCGTCACAGATAGAAGAAAGGGAAAATCAGAAGTCTCGACTTCTGACTCCGACATCTCTAGCCCATCATTGTCCCACCCTCAAGTAATTGAGCTGGCCCAAGTAATGAACTTTCTTAAAGAAGAGGTGGAGAGATTGAAAGTGGAAAGGAGGCAGATGTACAAGGGTCCTTAGAACACCGAAAATAGAGGAGGTTTTAGGAGACCAAACAATTTTGCTCCTCCAACTATGCACAAAGAGAAGGAAAGAGACAGAGATGACCAAAGGATTCAGGCTCCCTTCCAGAACAATTTTGTAGATGATGAAGGAGAAAGAGAAACAGACGATCCTGAGCCTAAAATCCACTCTGTAGAAGTCACTCCTCCTTTCCCCCACCTAACTAAGTCAGCATATGAGGAATCCCTCATGAACAGTCAGCTGAATGAACTAAGCAAGGAAGACAAAGCTAGCGGTGGCCGAGGCAGGTATAGCCTGAGATCAGACAAGAAGGCAGCAACACCTGATGTCTCTGAGCCATCCAATAGAACGGAGAAATCTGCTAGTGAAGTAGCAGACAGAGGTAAGAAGGCTCAACCTTGTTCTCCCATTGTTCATAATCATGTTCCTGAAATTAGAGAAAATCTGAAGCCTATGTCCTTTTTCAATTTCGAACATGAGATTCAAAAAATCAGAATTCCTGTGCCACTCACCGAGCTAATCAGACAGGGGGAATTCAAAAAACGCTTCTCCGACCTGTTGAAATCCGAAGCCTCTAGCCCTTCCAAAGACTTCATAAGCCTCCAAGATGAAAGGCCTGCAGTGGTCCTAGGACCCATGGTAGAAGACAGAGATGATTCATCCCCTCCCTTCTACACCTCCCTGAACATACATGACAAAGTGTTGCATAATTGCCTAATGGATTCAGGGGCCTCCCACAACCTCATGCCTAAAGCCGTCATGGAAGAGCTAGGACTAGAAGTCACCAGAGCCTATCATGACCTCTATTCCTTTGACTCCAGGAGGGTACAATGTTTGGGAGTCATCAAGGACCTGGTAGTTTCCCTGTTTCAGCTACCCATGAAAAGTATGGTCATGGATATAGTGGTAGCTGATGTTCCCCCCAAGTTTGGCATGATGTTGTCAAGGTCTTGGATTAAGAGACTTGGAGGGACGTTACAAATGGATCTCATATATGCCACCATCCCGGTCTTTAGAGGGGAACATAGGAGGTTATAAAGAGAAGCCCAGCTAGCCTACATAGTCAGTGATGAAGCAAACCCCACTAATCATCCCATCTACTCCTTAGACACTGACTTAGGATCTAGCTTATTGCAAGTCACTAATGAACCTGAGACCCCTTTACAAATCATAAAGAAGCTCAGTCTTAATCAGGGGATGCCTCCTCCAACCACCCCTGTTTGGAAGATGTTCTTTGATGGAGCTTCTTCCAGTATAGGTGCAGGTGCCGGAGTGGTATTCAAATCTCCTTCTCAGGAAACCATAGCAATGTCATACAAGCTGGAATTTGAAGTCACCAATAATGTGGCAGAATATGAAGCTCTGGTTCTAGGATTAAGGGCTGCAAAAGAGATGGGAATTAGGGAGATGGATGTGTTCAGGGATGCAAAATTAATCGTCTAGCAGGTCAAAAATGTCTATCAGACCAAACACCCTCACCTCAAGAATTACAGGAACGAGGTATGGGATCTAATTGATAGTTTCTTCCTGGCCTTCAACATCTCTTTCATACCAAGGGAAGAAAATTCCCCAGCCGACTTCCAAGCCTTCTCAGCTAGTTTGTTTGAAGCTCCTGCACTGCCCGCTGATAGATCAGAGGTGGAAATAAGATACAGACCCTCCGTACCGGAAAATGTCAAACATTGGAAGGTATTTGAAGATGATCAGGAGATTGAGAAATTCCTCCAGTCCATCGATGACTTCTCTGCATTGCATATAGATGAGGACCCTGACGAGGAACCTGACCACCACCCTGGGGAGTTGTTGAATAAAGTTACTGACCATCAGATTAGTCAGCTGTCGAGCAATCATATACCAAGAGGCCTGATCCCATTAGAAAGATTGTTCGATGGGAATGATGTGTCTATGAAGGGCAGAATTTCAGGTGATGATGCTGATACGACTGAATGCAACATAGGCACACCGGAGGAGCCCAAGTTTGTCAAGCTGTCGAGGAGTTTGACTGAGAACTAAAGGATCGGATATATTGATTTGCTGAGGGAGTTTGTTGACGTGTTCGCGTGGAGCTACAAAGATCTCAAGACATACGACACGTCAGTCATTGAGCACAAGATCCCACTGAAAGAGGAGGCTAGACCTTTTAAGCAGAAGCTGAGACAGATAAATCCTACGCTGTTACCTGTCATGGAGAGGGAGGTGAAAAAGCTGCTGTATGCCCAAATCATAGTCCCCTTGAGATACTCTAGATGGGTAGAAAATTTGGTCCCAGTAAGAAAGAAGAGCGGAGAAATCAGACTCTGTGTCAATTTCAGGAACCTGAACAGGAGTTCAAGGAAGGACAATTACTCCCTGCCCAACATGGAACATATATTGCAGAGGGTCAATGGTGCATCTAGGATATCTATGATTGATGGTTTTTCTGGCTATAATCAGATATCAGTCATGCCTGAAGACAGAGAAAAGACAGCCTTCACCACCCCTTGGGGCACATTCATGTATGCCAAGATGCCATTTGG
>ML777273.1:1917714-1933840 GCA_009831015.1 Picea engelmannii
CTCTCCGACGGCCACGATCGAGGCGCCCAGATCAACGGCATTTAACAACCCTGCCCTTCTCAACCGCTCCATGTTTAGCCAGCGTGGGCCACTCTCCTGCCTTGTCATCTTCCAGTCCACCTTTCTCCCGCTGCCGTGTGTCACTCGCCCACCTCATCCTTTTGGTCCGCGTGGTTCTCTCTTTTTCTCACCATCCACTCGTTGCTTTCCGCATGTCCCGTTCCTTCCCTTTCCATGTCAACCTCTCACCCGAAGGCGAGTTCGCTTCTCTCGTCTTCTTCCCTTCGACCCAATGTCTTCCGCCATGAATCGTCCTCCATCATCCTTCTTTCATTCCATCACTCCTTCCACGCCCTTACAACACAGCACTGCCATTCCTGTCATGCGCCTCATCCTCCGCGCTGGCCTCCATGCCTGTCCCTCAAGCTATCCAGTGATTCCAGGTGACAGCGCGAGAAGTCATCCATATCCCTAAATGTTGAGTTGGCTGGGCCGTTCTCAATCCCAAGAAGCAGTTATTGAAGCAGTTGGTGGCGGTTAGACATCGCCTCCGCCTTAATGGGAGAGCACAGCCATGAATTTAAGGCACGTCGATTCACCGTTGGAACTGTCAAACAATTAAGATTGCGTCTGACATAAGTTGCACGATCTTTCAGATGTTGACTGTCAGAAGCCATGCAGACGCAAAGCTTTCAATGCATTTTCTTGGTTCCGCTGCTATTGTTGTTTTGAGTATATGTAGGCATTTTTTCCATTTTTGTATCTATCGATGGTAGAGCTAAGCTCCCGACTGTAAAGTTTCAGCAGATACTCTAGTTTCCTGGTTATGCCTCTGTGTTTGAGACTTCTTGGTTTATGACAAACAGTTTTCCTTTCTTTCCATCTGGTTTCATCTTATGCTGGAGAGTTCGCAGTTGAAGGATTCACACGAACTTAGCAATCTTGTTATAATAAAGGATTTGTTGTGACATTGTTGTGTTTTATGGTATCTGCGTTTGAATGTGAAAGGATTTTGTGTTCGAATGCATTCTTCTTTAGTCTGTTACAAACCGGATGTCTGTGACAGACCTTTGCACCCTTCTTGCATAAATCTTCCACCTACTCACCCTTTTTACTACGACCCACTGTTTGGAGTTTATCAAGACCTCACTCATCCATGCATGCCTGGTCTGGTTTCTGAGTTCAAACAATATCGTTCTGAGTTTCCTTCCATTTGATCACCTTTAAGCAAAACGTGACAATAAACTGATGGGCGTCAGGCTCTGCTCCTGCAAGCAATCCAGGGGTGACCTCTGGCTCCAACACCTGCCAACTACAGAATTCCTCCAACCTCGCTCAGAGATGTCGCTAAACTTAATTGCTCTGGGGATCTCCCTTGTTGTAAACTACACTCGCCTTCTTCCTTGGCTCATGGCTATCACCTGCGACCCCAAAAAACTTCATGTGATAACATTGGCTCTAGAGGGGATGGCATTCTCCCTGTGAGATGCCAAGAACGAGCAGTTCCAGTGCCTTAGCTGTTGGGTTGTGGATTCGATCTCAAATACATTTTGCTGAAGACAACAAGATAACATGTACACTACTCAACTTAAAAAAGGAAACAAACACAAATGCTTGAGAAGTTGCTTATTTATGTACAATCCTAAACTAACCAATTTTACAATGCGCTAGGTGAAAACAAACTTCCACTAGAGACATTCAAATAAATTCCTAATTGAAAACTTATTTACTCTGTCATTGATCAACAAGGGATAACAAAACTGTGACAACAAACTAATTACATTCTTTAGATTACCTCCCAATGATGAAGGTAAGATAAATCTTGGAGGCTTCAATACATTGAGGAAATGCAATTCCATGTATTCCCCTACAGGGTCATAAAATAGGTGATAAAACCTACTAGGTTAGTAACAGAAAGCCTTCTCTTCTTACAACTTCTCACATATCGTTGAATGTCTATGGAAAGCATAGGTGAGTGAAAGTTTGATGTAGGGGGACATCAGGTAACAGTCACTAAACAATGTTTAGTTGAGTTTAATATAGGGGGTTATAGATATGAGATCTTATGTGATGTTATTCCCATGGATGTCTGTCATCTTTTGTTGGGGAGGTCATGGAAATATGACATAAATGGTGTTCATGATGGAATAAATAACACCTATACCTTGGAGAAGAAAGGTAGGATGCATATGTTGCTGCCAATTGAAGACAAGAAGGCGAAAGAAGAAGCAAGAAATATTATAATTCTCATGAGTGGGAAGGAAATTCTGGATGAAATCAAGAAAGACAAAGAAATGCAGTTTGTTGTGGTAAGAAAACCTAGAGTCATATTGACCAGTACTTCGATGGATGATCTATCTGAGGAAATTCAAGAACTATTGGAGAATTTCGTTGATATAGTGGTGGACGATTTACCTTGTTCGTTTCCACCCATTAGAAGTATAAGCCATCGTATTGACCTTATACCAGAAGCGATTTTACAAAACAAAGTAGCGTATAGACTGACGCCACAAGATAATGAAGAGGTCAAGAAGCAAGTCCAAGATTTGATCAACAAGGGATTGATTAGGGAAAGATTGAGTCCATGCATTGTGCCAATAGTGTTAAGTCCGAAGAAGGATGGTGGATGGAGGATGTGTACAGACTCGAGGGATATAAACAAAATCACCATCAAGTATAGATTTCCTTTACCCAGGATGGATGACTTGATGGATTGCTTGAGTGGGGCAAAGCTTTTTTCAAAAATTGATTTGAAAATCGGATATCATCAAATTCAGATGAGAGAAGGTGATGAATGGAAGACAACATTCAATACGAATGAGGGGTTGTATGAATGGCTTGTCATGCCATTTGGCTTGACGAATGCACCAAGTACTTTTATGAGATTGATGAACGAGGTATTGAAATATTTCATTGGGAAGTTTGTAATTGTGTATCTTGATGAATACTGATATTCATTAAGACTGAGGAAGAACATTTAAGACATTTAACTCTAGTAATGAGGAGGTTGTAGCAAGAGAAGTTGTTGATAAATATGAAGAAGTCGTCTTTCATGAAGAAAGAAATCATTTATTTGGGCTTTGTGATCTCTTAGAATGAGTTGAAGATGGATCCAGAGAAAGTAAAAGCAATCAAAGAATGACCATCTCCAAGGAATATCTTTGAAGTCAGAAGCTTCCATGGACTAGCCAGTTTTTATAGAAAGTTCATTAGAAATTTTAGTGGGATTAGTACATCAATGATGGACACACTCAAGAAAAGACATAAATATTTTCATTGGACGGAGAAAGAAGAAAGAAGTTTCAAGTTGTTGAAAGAGAAGATAACTGGACAGCCAGTTATGGTTCTGCCGGATTTTAGTAAAACATTTCAAGTGAGATGTGACGCAAGTGGATTCACGATTGGAGCAGTCTTAAGTCAAGACAATAGACCGATTGCATACTTCAGTGAGAAGATGAATGAGACCAAGATGAAATATTCCACGTATGATAAAGAGTTTTATGCAGTCATATAGGCATTGAATAAATGGAGACACTACTTAGTTCCAAAGGAGTTAATTTTGTATAGCGACAATCATGCCTTACAATTTATAACCAAATAGGAAAAAATAAACTAGAAACATGGTTATAAACTAAACATTTTATAACCAAACAAGTTCAGCAGATATTTTCGTCGCTCCCTAAAACATTCCAGTAGGGAAGCACACAGTATTTCAAGCCCATCTCCTACTAGAAATCACAGGAGATCTGGGATGGATGAATTGAAAGGGGAAATGAACAAGATCAAGCCTCCAACGTTCGATGGAGAACATAAGAGGGAGGAATATGTTTAAACTCGGTTGCTTGGTATGAGGAAATAATTTCAATTGCAGAATTATTCCTCTCATGCAGAGGGCAGGATTGCCATGTATCAATTACAGGGAAAGGAATCCATGTGGTGGGATCAACTTGTGCAGGTGCAGCACATCAAGGAAAGGGACATCACATGGAAAGAATTCAAGAGGTATTTCAAGAGGAAATACTTAACTAAAATATATTATGACAGAAAGATGAAAGAGTTCTTTGAACTCAAGCTGGACAACCATACCATTAATGAGTATGAAGGAAAGTTTTTGGAATTACTGAAGTATGTTTCATTCATCAAAGATGAGTCTGTTAAGATTCAGAGGTACCTGAGTGGATTACCACCTCCTATTGGGGATAAGATTCAATATGATGACCCAAAAACTATGGAAGAAATGATAAGAAGAGCGAAGTGCTTATTTGAACAACAAAGAGAAAATTCTACCTTTCGAAAGGCTTGGGATGACCAGAAAAAGTTCAAGAAAGAACAGAGGTAGAAGGGAAATAAACCACCCTTTTTCAGAAACAGTCCTCAAGGAAAGTCGTCTCTTAGAGAGCCCAGGAAGGTTGAAGTGGGTGGGAAAATGTCAAGGCTTCCACCTATGGAATGTTGGGGTTGTAAAGAAAACCATAGGTACAGGGATTGCCCCCACAAAAATGATAAAGTAAGAGTTCTCCACAATGTTCAACAGGATGAAAAAGTGGAGGACATGGGCAGTAGAATTCCAAGGATCTATGCAGCCCTGGACAACAAGCAAGTTGAGTATCAGTCGTACATGATTGAAGTAGAAGGTATGATAAAAAACCAACCATTTACTATTTTAGTTAATTCAGGGGCTAGCCATAGTTATATAGACCCTAGAGTGGTAGAAAGTTTGCATTTGATAAGAAGCAAACATGAAAAGTCTTGGTTAGTGTAGTTAGCTACAGGAAACAAGAGGAAAGTCACAGAGTTAGTCAAGTCATTTCCTGTAGACATGAATGGAATGAGCATGAAGGCCGATTTGAACATTCTATCGTTAGGCTCTTATGACTGTCTAATTGGGATGGGCTGGTTGGACTAGCACCATGCCATCTTGGACTGTCAGAACAAGGCATTCACTTGCTTAGATGAAGAATGGAATCATAGAGTCTTCCAAGGAATTCCTAGAGCTTTTATTGTTAGAGAAATATCGGCAATGCAGTTGAAGAAGTGCTACAGAAAAGGCTGACAATTATTTGCATCCCATGTGGGGGAAACGCCTAAGGATAAGGTGTCAAGTATTGAGGATCATGAGGTACTTAAAGAGTTCGAAGATGTATTCCAGGAAGTACCTGGACTACCTCCGAAAAGGGATATTGATTTCTCTGTGAACTTGATGCCTGGAGCAGCTCCAGTGTCAAAGGCTCCGTACAGGATGAGTGCACCAAAACTGAAAGAGTTGCAGCTACAACTTGAAGAACTTCTAAAGAAGGGGTATATACGCCCAAGCATGTCACCTTGGGGTGACTCATTCCTATTCGTAAAGAAGAAGGATGGAACATTGAGATTGTGCATCGATTTCAAGCAATTGAATAAAGTAAGGGTGAAGAAAAAGTATCATCTGCCGAGGATTGATGATCTCTTCGATCAGTTGAAGGATGCAATGATCTTTTCGAAAATAGATCTAAGATCGGGATATCACCAAGTAAGAATAAAATATGAATACATCAACAAGACCACCTTTAGAACAAGGTATGGTCATTAAGAGTTCATAGTGGTGTCGTTTGGACTATCAAAAGCACCCGTTGTTTTTATGAGCTTGATGAATGGAGTATTCAGGAACTATCTAGACAAGTTTGTCATCGTCTTCCTGGATGACATTCTGGTGTATTCCAGGACCAAAGAAGAACACGAACAACACCTAAGGATGGTGTTGCAAGTGATAAGAGATCGCCAACTGTATGCCAAGCTGAGCAAGTGCTCGTTTTATCAGGAGCAGATCTATTACTTGGGACATATTATCTCGAAGGATGGGATAGCGGTAGACCCTGAGAAGATTGAAGCCATTAGAGAATGGTCAGCGCTAAGGAACATAACGGAAGTTAGATCCTTCATCAGATTGGCTGGTTATTATAGAAGGTTCATCGCAGGGTTTTCCAAGATAGCTCACCCTATCACTTCCTTGCAAAGAAAGGGGAAGCAGTTTCATTGGACAGAGGGATGTGAGGAAAGTTTCCAGCGATTGAAGCAGTTTTTAACCAGTGCTCCAATCTTGAGGATTGCATATCCAAATGAAGATTTCATAGTATGCACTAATGCATGCAAAGAAGGATTGGGAGGGGTCCTCAGTCTGAACGGATTCGTAATCTGTTATGAGTCCAGGAAATTAAAAGAGCACGCGAAGAAATATGCAACCCATGACTTGGAGTTGGTAGCCATAGTTCATTCTCTAAAGAAATGGAGGCATTACCTCATGGGAAGGAGGTTTGAACTCAGAATAGACCATAACGGTCTGAAATATTTGTTTGATCAGCCAACCTTAAACGCTAGACAAAATAGGTGGCTAGAATTTTTGTGTGAGTACGACTTTGAGATCAAGCATATCAAAGGAAAGGAGAATAAAGTGGTTGATGCACTCAACAAGAGTGTGCATGAATTACATGCTACATCCATTAGAATGTATCAGACTAATATTAAAAGCAGAATTCTGGAGGATGCAAATGAAGATCTGCAGTACAGAGAATTGGTAGCCAAGCTACAATAGGATAAGATGCCATAGAAGATGGAAATATATAAATTGGAAACAGATGGAATATTGTTGTACAAGAATAGAACTTTTGTACCCAATGTCCAGTGCTTGAAATAGATGATTTTGCAGGAGATGCATAATGTGCCTTATGCAGGACAACCTAGATATCAGAAAACAGTAGCAGCGGTCAAGAGCCATTACTTTTGGCTGGGTATGAAGAGAGAGATCGTTGAATACATCGCTAGATGTATGGAGTGCCAGAAAGTTAAAGCTGAGCATAGGAACTCAATAGGGTTACTGCAACCTTTACCCATTCCTGAGTGGAAGTGGGAAATAGTAACGATGGATTTTATTACGGGATTGCCCTGAACAGGCAAGCTGCATGATTCGATCATGGTGGTGGTGGACAAGCTTACAAAAGTTGCCCATTTTATTCCACTGAAAACTACTCACAAGGCAGCAGATGTTGTTGATATTTTCATAAAGGAAGTGGCATGATTGCATGGAATTCCTAAAACGATTGTGTCCGATAGAGACCCGAAATTCACCTTGAATTTCTGGAAAGGATTGTTCAAAGGATTCAGAACGAATCTAAACTTTAGTACAGCTTATCATTCTGAGTCTGATGGACAGACAAAGAGGGTGAAAAGAGTAATAGAAGACATACTAAGAAAGTATGTGATGGACAAACCATCAAGATGGGAAGACTACCTACACTTGGTAGAATTTGCCTACAACAATGGGTATCATGCATCGTTGAAGATGAGCCCATTTGAAGCACTTTATGGAAGACAGTGCAATACTCCAGTGAGCTGGAATAATCCAACTGATAGAACAGTAGTTGGGCCAGAGTTGCTCAAGGAGATGGAGGACCAAATGATAAAAATTAAGAAGAATTTGAAAGCTTCCCAGGACAGGTAGAAAAGTTATGCTGATAAGAACAGAGCCCACAGAGAGTTCAAAGTGGGTGATCATGTTTTCCTGAAAGTGAAAGCTAACATGAGTTCCCTGAAGCTGGGAAGTTGCACCAAGTTGGCAGCCAAATTTTGTGGGCCATTTGAAATCCTGGAAAGGATTGGGCCAGTTGCATATATGCTTGCATTACCTGCATCCATGATTGTACATAATGTGTTTCATGTTTCATTTCTTAAAAAGTATATGCTTGATGCTAATCATGTAATTGATTGGAATCTGATCCAGGTGGAGCAAGAAGTTGTCCTACAAGTGCATCATGTGTGCATATTGGATAGGAAAAACAAACAACTCTGGAATCGAGCCATAGGGCTTGTAAAGGTCCAGTGGACCTGGTACAGTCTTGAGGATGTGACATGGGAGCATGAAGATGTTATGCAGGCAGAGTACCCGCATATTTTTGAAAATTTTGAAAAGCTTGCAGATGCAGTGTAAAGTTGCACTAAGGACAGTGCAAAAACGAGGGGAGGGGATTGTAATGTCCCCAAGGTCAAGCCCTATTGTAAATCATGTCTATGAAGTATAAATATTTTTTATGAACTTTAATTCACGTTTATAAGGCTGGTGAGCCAAGTTATATAAGCTAGTGGGCTTATGTGTTATTAGGCCAGGGAGCCTTAGTGTTGAGGGCCAGGAGCCTGATTTTTGTACATGTAATTATGCATAGTATTAATACAAAACATATTTGCGTGTGGACTGACCACGATGAATGAGTGATGGGGGACTAGGCTTCCACAAAATTTGGGTAAGGGATTGGGGGCTGGAAGGTTGGAAAGAGAGGCTAAGTGTGGAGCCTAGGGGCTTAAGTCCTTGGGAATAATATTTTAATATTATCCCAAAAGCCATGTGAAATCTATGTTTTGTCCTAAGTTCCTGGGGAGGGACGCATGCAACTTCATGGGCGACATGTGTTGACCCAGGTGCATGCAATTTAACCCAGGAAATGAGCCATGTTGGGGGTTCTCTTTCCATTCCATCGACTTTTGCGTAGGAGTTGGGTGGGCATTCCTCCAACCATCACCTGAATCCGAGGTTCGACCTTCCAATTCCTCCATCCTCCATTTGTACACGTTTGGCCTCTGTGATTGAACCTCTATACACCTTACACATCTCTGAAACTAGAAAGGTGAGTCTATTCCTTATTGTTGGTTGGGAGAACCGAATGTTCCGTAATTGTTGAGTCATGCATCCTGTGTTGTTTTCCATAAAGCTTAACACATCCTGTAATCGCAGAGTCGTGCTATTCTTTAGTGCTAATCGTTTCTGTTTCGGGTGTCCATACCCATTTTCCCAATTGACTGTTGTGGCCACACAGTGTTGGACTGCATGTGGCTTGCTGGCCAGTGTGAGGGAGATGATTGTTGTTGAAGAGGTAGGTTACCCAGTCTGTGAGCGACTCTCTCCAGGTGAGAGAGTGCACGGAGGAAGTTAGAACTCTGAGAAGGAGTCCTGTAGCTGCCACAGAGCTCGGAGACTTCCAGTCCGGTCTGTTGCTGAAGCCCAAGGGAAGAGAGGTTAGCATCCGATGGACTGTCTTGGAAACAGTGAAGGTGTATACTCTTGGGGTGGGACAAACATGTGGGGAATGAGAGTATGTGGGTAGTGGGCATAAGTGGCTCCTGGGATAGAATCCTTTTCCTGTGACTATGTGTCTTCTTGTATTCCCTGCCTAGCCTAGGAATCCCTAACCAGTGCAGCTTAGTCCCAGCTAGGGGGTGACCTACTGCTGAGAGTGATGAGCAGTGCGGTCTAAGGCTGGGAGGTTCGTGGGAGGTCTACAAGCAATTGGTGAATTACATCCAGTCTAAAAGATAAGTATATACATGCATATAATTTCAATTAAATATGCATGTCTATGATTCTAGAAATGTTTACATGTATTCCGCTGTATTCGTGAATTATTGTTAATGTTGTGGATTATGTATGCTAACAATATTAATGTGCTTACGTTGTGTTTAACTGTAACGAAGAAATTGTATTTCATAAGAATGCATAATATGTTACAGTAGTGTTTTTCCGCATAGTAATGTTGGCCCGACCATGGGGTTGATGGTTAGGAACGTTACAGTATATGCACATTTTGCTTTCCGTATATGCACATTTTGGCTTCCATAAATCTCTCTTCCATATATGCGCATTTTGGATTCCGTAAATGAGCATTTACAGAAGCCAAAATGCGCATATACGGAAGGAAAAATGTGCATATACAGAAGAGAGATTCCATATATGGAAGCCAAAATGCACATATATGAAATATCTCTTCTGTATATGCACATTTTGGCTTCCATAAATGCGCATATATGGAAGCCAAATGTGCATATACGTTCCCTCTCTTTTGTATATGCACATTTTGGCTTCTGTATATGCACATTTATGAAATCCAAAATGCACATATATGGAAGCTCTATATACGGAAGAGAGCTTTCGTAAATGTGCATATACGGAAGACAAAATGCGCATATACAGAAGAGAGATTTCGTATATGCACGCATTTACGGAAAGAAAAAATGTGCATTTACAGAAGCCAAAATGTGCATATATGGAAGAGAGCTTTCGTATATTTTCATTTTGACTTCCATAAATGTGCATATACAAAAGCTCTCTTCCATATATGCGCATTTTGGCTTCCGTATATGCGCATTTTGGATTCCGTATATGATCATTTATGGAAGGAAAAAATGTGCATATACGGAAGCCAAATTGCACATATACGGAAGAGAGCTTCCATATATGTGCATTTTGGCTTCCGTATATGCACATTTACGGAAGCCAAAATGCACATATATGGAAGAGAGCTTCCGTATATGCGCATTATGGCTTCCATAGATGCGCATATACGGAAGACAAAATACACATATACAAAAGAGAGCTTCCGTATATACGCATTTACAGAAGGAAAAAATGTGCATATACGGAAGCCAAAATGTGCATTTACGGAAGCCAAAATGCGCATATACGGAAGAGAGCTTCCGTAAATCTCTCTTTTGTATATGCGCATTTTGGCTTCCGTAAATGCACATATATGGAAGCCAAAATGCGCATTTACAGAAGCTAAAATGCGCATATACGGAAGAGAGCTTTAGTATATGCACATTTTGGCTTCCATAAATCTCTCTTCCATATATGCGCATTTTGGATTCCGTAAATGTCGGAAGCCAAAATGTGCATATACGGAAGACAAAATGTGCATATACTGAAGAAAGCTTCCATATATGCACATTTACAGAAGGCAAAATGTGCATATACAGAAGCTCTCTTCTGTATATATATCTTTCATTGTGGAACCAGTTGTCCTAATGTGTTGAGGAACCGGTTGTCCCAATCTTAGGCAATGGTTTGTGGTACCCAAAAATGTACCCACACTCCTTCGAAGAAGAGCTTGGTAGTGGCCTCTATTGTGATGCTCTTCTTGCAGACAGCCAAAATCACCATCTTGGAAAATCAATTAACAACCAAAAAAACATAATCATTTCCCTTCTTGGTTGAAGGAAGGCCCGACATGTAGTCCATCGATATGGATTCCTAGGGCTTGTCGGGAATAGGAAGAGGGGTGTACATTCCTTGTTTCTTATTGGTCAGTTTGGCAATGACACAAGCCATGCAGGACATGATATACTTGTTGACATCATGTCGAAGTTTCAACCAATAGAAATGTTGTTGCAACACTGCCATTATATTTTCTATGCCAAAGTGTCCTTCCACCCTAATGTAGTGACATTCCCAAATACAAGTTTTCTTGCTTTCTTGATGGGACGCAGAGATGGCCCAGATGACACAACAACCTCTCTTGAAGATAGAAATCAGTGACAGTTTTGTTTGTGCCCAAGATATGGTAGGTAGTGGCGAAGTTAGGATGTCTCTCGTAGAGTTGGTTCCATCCAACGGTCTCATGGCCACAAGAGTGTAGCACCGTGGTTAGTGTTGCAACTGAAGGCTGAGGCAGTGAGCGACATAGTTCATGCTCCTTGTCTTATACTTGATGTTGATATCAAATCCGACTAATTTCAATGGAGTATGCAATCCATGGGCTCTAAAGACTACGAGCTACCAAAACCATGTACCCAAGACCATGATTCTTGACCTAACTTCCCCCCTTCCCATGACCAAAACATGCCAAGCTTCCCTTAAAGTCAGGATATCCGAGAATACCACATGCTCCCCCCAAACACCTAGGTCTACATCTAGACTTTATCGGTGAAATTTAAACCCATAGTATACATGCCTAACTGGGTATTACAGTGGTATGTCCATTTGTAACTTTACATTCAAAACCTCTGCCTTTCCATTGCTTTAACCTCCATCGCCAAAAACTAGCCTGAATTTCCATAACACACTTCAAATCTTCATAGCATGCTCCTCTCTGTATTCTTTGTCCACGAGAAGTTGTACCTTCGAAATGAGAGAGACCTACTATTTCTTGACAAATCCATGACTCCATACAATGTCTCATTCTTGCAAAAGACGTGAATTCTCCCTTGGCTTCAGATCCCCAATTGGACCCAATTCTGGATATTTTTTGGTTATATCAGCCAAGTCTACCACCAAGGGTGACGGAAACAACCCCTCCCCACCAAAAGCAAGTGGCATTCATTACTCTTTTCAATTGACAACATGGACTTGTTAATGATGCTCGAAAGTGTCTTCTCCTCTAGAAAGTCTGAAGGTCCCCAGATGACAATTCACAGT
This sequence comes from Picea engelmannii, assembly GCA_009831015.1. Taxonomy (NCBI): domain Eukaryota; kingdom Viridiplantae; phylum Streptophyta; class Pinopsida; order Pinales; family Pinaceae; genus Picea; species Picea engelmannii. Next base: position 1,929,926 of record ML777273.1, read on the forward strand.
GTGCATCATGTCCTTCATGAGATCAAAAGGATCTTCCCTAGCATGCACGTATATGCAACTTCGGAAACTCGAACCATAGAACCATAACCCCTCATTCTAAGAGGTTGCATTCAATCATACCCGCATCTGCGCCCTACACAATTCGTCACAACTTAATAATCCTTGTTCTCCTCATGGTGATCAGATTCTGCGAGATTTCTCCTCTACGCACGAGCAACCCTCGACCATTTTTTCACAACCTTCACATCTATCTCTAATGCCACTTGTTGGGATCGACTAATGAACATAAAAAATAAGAATGAAGATAATCACATCTCACACTCAAGAGGGAACATAGGGGCAATGATATCCTTTATTGCTTAGTGAAAAATGGAGAAATGGTACAAAAGTCTCAAGAAATCATTGTGTCCTTTGAAGGATTAGCCCAGATTGGGAAAAATCACTTCCAATCCCTCTTCAAGTCTGACCCAGGAGTTAATATTGAAGATATTATAAGGCGAACACTACTTTACCCTAGATTTGTTGACGAGGAAGGAAACAAAGACCTTTTTGTTGAAGTAGGAATGGAGGAACTTAAAGAAACTCTCCATAGTTTCCAAAAAGATAAAAGCCTGGGTGGGATGGATGGACAATTGAATTCTACCTAGGCTTTTTTTAGCTCATAGGACCTGAGCTTCTTCAGGTGGAGGAATATTTCAGGAGAAATGGGAGACTATACGCACCTATAAATTCCACTTTCATTGCACTTATCCCAAAATCATATGAGCCACAATATTTTGATGACTTCAGGTCAATATCTTTATGCAACTGCCTTTACAAAATAGTGGTAGGCCCTTGCTCCTTTGGGATAGAGCCTATTTAAAGGAGCAAGGGTCGGAGTCGATCCCAAAACATCCATAGTGTTCCAACCATTTAGGTTTGAAGGGTCAAGGAAAGAGGCAATAAAATCGGAGCTGAGGGCATTAGAATCAGGACCTGTAGGGGTGGGCAGATCTGGGAAAGGATAAAGGTATGAATGAAGAAATTTTGGATATAGGGGTGGATGGATCTAGGAAAGGATAAAGGCATGAATGAAGAAAGTTTATATCGAGTAGTCATCAGCATCTAAGCCGACTAGAATGGAGTCAAAGAGTGAACAAGGGACGAAGGGAACTGTCAGAGACCAGGAGTGAAGAGAAGAACCTGCTAGTGGGATGGGAGAGTCCACAGAAACAACACTAAATCGCTTGTAGAGAAAAAACAACAAAGGTATTACAAACAACAATTTTGTTTTATCCCAACAAAATCGTTAACATAATTTTGTGGAAAACAAAGAAAAACTATGTGTTATCTTTACAATGAATTTGAAAAAACTTGTACAAGATTAGTGAATTGTTGAGAGATTTGAATTCAAGTATTAATTATGTGTAGTTAACCTAGATAATAAGTTTCAATTCCATTGGGATTTACATCCATAACCCATGACTAATTGTTTTGTATTTTTTCCAAAGCCAAGATAGGAAATGACAAAAAATCAACCATACATTTCTTGCAATGGACACAGTGGCAAGATCTTGGGCTTTTCTCCTCCTCTATTCGTCATCTTTGCTTTCTCCAATTAGTAAAATCACAAGGCGCGGTGTGCAAATGAGCACAAAAAACGCATGCAGTCCCTTAAAAATCGGTTATAGCAGGAACGTGCATGCGTTCTTAAGAACTTGTGCATGTTTCTGCCGAAGAAGCTACGTGGCAAGCTGACTGGAGGTTCGGCCCTTGCCAAACCTATAGGATTAGGAACACGTGTGCATTCCTAAGAATGCGCACACGTTCCTGTTGACCCCCTTGCGACATTTTTGTCCACCAACTTTGTGCACACACCCTTATTCCTCCTGTTTATGACTATTATGATCCTGGGAATGCTTGGAAAAGTTGTTTGTCTGTCTATGTGACGGATTGGAAAATATGGCTCTATTTGATAAGGAACAAGTCCTAAAGTTTCCAAAGTTTGTAGAAATTAACTTTGATAACTATAGTGGTTTGGAGGAATTGCCAGGAAATATATGAAATTCAACTTCCTTGGAGAGGTTCTATATCACTAATTTCCATCTTATCCAAAAATTCTTGATGACTTGGGTAGGTTAAGGTCACTTATCTTGTTGAGATTGTCTGCATGTCCAAGCTTGTCAATGCTTCCGCTTTCCATTTGCAACTTCAACAACTATAATTTCTTGATATTTATCTGTGCGTGTCTTTGAAGAACCTTCCAATGGAATTTGACCAGCTATCAAAGTTAAATATGTTGGACATGAATGAGTACTTGTCTGTAGTAAAAAGAGATTGCAATGAGTTGAAGACAAGATGCAAGCCTACAGGAGTTGCAACAATGCGAAAACCCTCAAACTAAAGCAAACATTTAGCAGGAAAGTGGCACCCTAGGGAATTTGCAATGGAATATAAACCATTTAATTTAATTGATGTCGATGTTTGTACCATTTGAAGTTCTCTTTCTCTTTGTAGGCTAACTCGGGAGCAATCTTCCCTCCTGAGCCTACTCCCTCCGGTAAGTAGCTTTCCGAGTTGTGGCACTATCCCTTGATGATGTTAGCATTCCGTAGTGCTTGTCCCATCCACCCGACAATTACGTTGTCCCATCCAAAACGTTGTTCCACATCCCGTCGATCAACTGAAATTTGAACTTCAAATATAGATGGGCGCACTTCATTTGAATATGTTTGGAAGGAGTAGATAATAATGGATACGCGCTTCATTTCTCGACAGGTTCAAATGAAGCGTGCCCATCGGCCCTATGCTACCGGATTCTTTTCTAAGCGGCCAATATCTCACCATGCCAACATCTCGGCTCTTCTTAGATAATAAAATTAGTGTTGGGTTTAGAAGCAAGTGGGAAGCCATTTCTATGGGTGCTAAGACTCCCATCTTCCGATGAGAAAAATCCCACCCTAGAGGACTTTTACAGACGAACAGAGCATGAGGCCAAATAGTAAGCGGATGGACAGATCAGTTAGCCATCCTTTCGCACCCTTCTGTGGGGGATTTTATTACTCATTATGGTTGGAACTCTACGCTTGAAGCCATCTCTGTCGATGTTCCTCTCATCTGTTGGCCATTGTTTGCAGATCAACAATTCAATGCGAGGTTTATCGTGGACAAAGACAAGGTTGGGATTGATGTTGTCAAGAGTGATGCGGAGGATCAAATAGTTACAAGGAACAAAATAGAGAATTCTGTGAGATCTCTGATGGACAATGATCAAAGTGGAGATGAAAGAATAAAATGGTTGAAGGAAAACTGTAATAAGCTCGAGGAATTGGCCAGGAAAGTTGTATCGGTAAATGGATCTTCATTTAAGAATTTCAATATGTTTGTGGAAGACATTTTGTCACTGCAAAATTATAAAAGAAGCCCAACTTCAAATCCTTGTAACTGCACTTGTAACAGCAAAGAAGAATGGAAATGGCACGGTTCGGTAGTTTTATGGATGTCGCCAATAAACCATTCCTCCCCTGGCAAATGTGCACTATCGTGTAAGCTAATTAGGCATTTTGAGAATAGATTATATGTGTGACCAGTGGTTATATGTGTTCCCATATAACAATTTAAGTGTTGCAAGATATGTACAAATTCAAATCCTACAAACCAAAAAATAAATTATAATTATTTATGTAATAAGTGTATTTCAATTTCAACTTAGAATTTATCCTTAAAGACATTTTGATTGATGTGGAAATAGTTTACTTTGATAAATAAATTCCCAGTGAATAAGGGAAAACTCTTTTTTTAATCTAAAATAGAGGAATAAGGGAAAAGTGTGTAAAAAGGTTTTGATTTTCTATAAATACATAGTTAGATGGGTTTGTTATGCTCATGGTAGTTGAATCAAATGAAATGTTTGTAAAAGGTTTTAATTATGATGGG
>ML777273.1:1933890-1945730 GCA_009831015.1 Picea engelmannii
GAGGAATAAGGGAAAAGTGTGTAAAAAGGTTTTGATTTTCTATAAATACATAGTTAGATGGGTTTGTTATGCTCATGGTAGTTGAATCAAATGAAATGTTTGTAAAAGGTTTTAATTATGATGGGTTTGTTAGGCTTATGGTAACTTAATCAAATGAAAAGTTTGTAAAAGGGTTTTGATTTTCAATAAATACATAGTTATGATGGGTTTGTTATATCCATGGTATTTGAACCAAATTTTTAAATGACCATCATTAACTTTTTCAAATTTTTTATTTTGATTAGATGAGAAGGAAATAATAATAGTATTTTTTTTTTCCAATCTAATATGTTCTTCATGTTTTTGGTTTTGAGTGTAACTATATGAGAGCTCTCTTCATGTTTTTGGTTTTCAGTGTAACTATATGAAAACTCTCTTCATGTTTTGGAAATTTAGAAAATATACCATCTTAACCATTAAAGGTTTTTACTCTTACAAGTATACATAAAAATATTTGACTTTTGTGGATGGTAAGGGTGTTAAACCACAACCCCAAAATATTTCTGACTTTTGTGGATGGTAAGGGTGCTAAACCACAACCGCAGAGACACAAAGCTTGAAGTGGTGACCTCCCCAGAGAGAGAATGCGCACTTCTCACTAATTGTGTTATCCTATGGGGCTAGCTAGGTTATTAGTTCAAGATAACGATAGTCATCCCCGTTTATTAGTTCAAGATAACGATAGCTGATCAAATTCCATTGGAAGGTTCTTCAAAGACATGCACAGAGAAATATCAAGAAATTATAGTTGTTGAAGTTTGCAAATGGAAAAAAAAAGCATTGACAAGCTCAATTTTCTAATGTTTAAATTACATTTCTGAATGTATAAATAGATTCAACTTGTTGAAAAATCCATGAAACACTCAGATTATATAGAGTTATCCACTCAAATTTGTAAATCCAACACTTTTTCCCCAATCAAAAAAAAAATTAAACAAAAATATCCCCAATAAAAAAATACCAAACAAAAATATCCCCAATAAAAACGTACCAAAACTACATATTTCTATTTTAATTGTATCTGCATTCTATTCTATCTGTGAATAATCTTAAAAAAAATTAACTTATACCATACAAGTTAACTATTTTAATTGAAGATTTGGCATTCAAGTATAAGTTACATCAGATGGGGTTTCTTCCGCTCCCGAATCTAAATCCATCAGCGTTTGAGAAGTTTACAATCAATAAAAGAGGCTCATTTTGAGTATTATGTACACTGTTCAGCATTAGTTTTTGGGTACTGGATCTGTAAAATAGTGGATGGTCTGCCGCGCCATGAGCTTTATATATTTTGTTTCGGAGGTGATAGCAGTAGCCTCTTGCTCATCTTAAGGCGGAGGGAACCGTTGCAAGGCATTTCAATGGAGTCGGCTGAGCCTGCCGAGATTATCGATGATCAAATGGTCTGATTATTATATGATAATTGCATCGTCGATTCCCAGCTATGGGAACTCTTGAGCTTCTTCTCTGGCTTGGCAAGGTCTTCCACGCATTTCACATCTACGAGAGACGTAAACGACTGCGACTTGCCGGTGAAATAATTGGACAAAGCCCTCCTGCAAATTACGCAGAAAACAGCCAAAATCAACAAAAGATTGCCGCAGCCCCGTTCAAAACGAAGACAGCGATTTTCGTAATGGATGTACGGTTTCCATTAGACCTACTTGCCAGAAGGGAGGCTTTCTCTGAGAGACTTCATGTGGAAGAGAGGGCCTCCATTGCCATCGGTAGAGAGGAGAAACCGCATTAAGAATTGCCGATGTCCGTGATGTCGTCGGAGGAAGCCGAGTAGGCCGTCGAATCCGGTGAAGAAATAGAAAAAAAAGATGATAAATTGCATGTCGATATGAAGCGCTCTTCCGCCATGGCTGCTCGTGATGGAAATAGGGTTTTGATATGCACGCCAATCTTGAATTTCTGTCACATAATTTCTTTGCCTCTTTCTTTCTGCAACAACCGATAATCTCCCCGAGCCAGCGGTCGGCTTGGCGTTTTGTAACATCCATTCGTTTCAATATTGTTGTGAGCCGGTAGTTACAGGCTAGCTCAAAAATAAGAAACAACCTGCAACTCCAGGGTATTCATCGATATCTATGCGCGGATATCTATGCGCGGGACGTTCAAAATTCAAAATCGAAACGACAGTCTTGGGAAGTGATCCACTGCTAGCTTTCGTTCCGTGATCTGGGCTGGAGGACGGTGGCCAAAGCATGCTCCAACATTTATGGTCATTGGTGATGGACAAACGGCAGCGTCTGGGGGATAGTGCAGTTGCCGGAAAGCGGAAAGCTAACTGTCGGGAGGGAAGATTGCTCCCGAGTTAGCCTAGTCTTCCGTGATATACGCTTTTCCCACATGAGCATGTGACAAAGTACACACCTTTCCAAGGTCTGGAGTCCACCCAGACTTTCACTGAGTCAAACATATTCCTATAATTGTGGGGTTAGCCTAGAGCCCTCAGGAATATAACATTTGGGAAAGAAAACTCGTTATGGTGACTTCTATTAAAAGAAGGCTCGGATTTAGTCACACGGTTGTGAAGGGTATCTGCACTATGCTCTTTCAACCTTACCTGAAGGGAGCAACCAGTCTTATCGATATATACCTTTCCACTCTCTCGAGTCCACCCAGACTTTAACTGAGTCAGACATATTCCTAATCGTGTTTTAGGGGTGAAAGGCGACCTTAATTGTGTTTGAAGGGGTAACAGTTTTTGCAATTAGATCTGCTACACCCTTGACGTATGGCAATTATTTTAGAAAAATCTGCAATTAGATCTGCTACACCCTTAACGTATGGATTTCTAATAGTGAATTTGACTCGGTGGTCACAGCCATCCATTTTGACGTGTAATGGGCCAAAACAACCCAATTTCTCGCCATTTCCCCCCATTGTTCTCTGCTTTGTTACACTAGCACAGCCACATAATTGTGGTGGTGTTAATATTTTAATTTATGTTAATCATTTACGTGGCAATCAGCTAACTATCAAAGTAATTTTTAAATATGATTAGGTAAATGTAAAAAAGTAAACACATAAACGGATGTCTTTATAATAGCTAGGAAGTTAATGATTGAAATCACAGCCATTTATTTTGTGTGACTATTAAGAATATTCCAGCCATATTTAATCATGTCCATAGAAAACTTATTAAGCACTAAACCCCTCTTAAATCTGCCCATTGTCAATAGGTGTACGCCTTTCGACGTAATTATTATATTCAACTACAGGAGGCAGTGTTGCAGGGATAGAAGTCTAGCTGTGGAATGGATAGGCATGTTTTGTTACGGCTACTGCTGAGCATCGTCTTGTTGCTTTCGTTCGCGGCTTGCACTTATCCTGCCCGCTTACAAGGGAAATCCTCCCCCTCCGATTACATACCAATCAGAAAACCCTCCCACTATTCGGATGTAATCCCCTCCCACTACCATATCATACCATCCGGACAACCCCATTCCCCCTCTGTCTCCCAAATTATTACGCCGAAAGGTGTACACCTATTGATAATGGGCACAATTAATGATCTTTTAATCTTATTTAACCTTAAACCCTAAAAGATGCTGGCATATTCTTAGTCGTCCTCCAAAGTCAATGGGTCAGATTTATTGTTCATAACTTTCTTGCATTTATCAAGGCATCCGTTAACATGTTTACTTTTTAACATTTACCTAATCACATTAAAAAATTATTGTAAGGATATCTAATTGCCACGTTTCATTCTACTTCTGAACCAGTCACCTGATGCCCATGCATTTCATTTATCAACCTAATGCAGCCAAACGTTTCATATTACCACATACAGATTACCACAGACTTTTATATTGAAAGCACGCATCCCATACCTTTGGGCGTTCTCAACCATGAGTTAGCGGCTGTGCTAGTCAATATGACATTCGAACAACTACCCCGTTCATCCCCCTCCATCTCCCTCTCCCAAACTACCAATCTGACACAACTACCCCCTTCGTCCACTCCCCTTCAACTAACTGCCCTCATCGTCTACCTTTCGAACTCCCGTCCCTCCCCTTCCGTCTCCGTCGTCTACCCTTCGAACTCCTCTCCCTCCCCTTTCGTTTCCGTCTCCGTCGTCTACCCTTTGAACTCCTCTCCCTCCCCTTCCGTCTACAATGGGACATCCAGACCCGGCTCTGCCTTCAATGTGACATCTAGGACATTCGGACCCTCTTCCTCCCCCTCCAACTCCCCTTCCGCCATCGCCCCCGCCTCCGCCTCCTCCAACCAAAGTATCAATAGGACAGTCGCACAACCCCCCCACGCCTCTTCCCCTATGATTGCAAAAATCACCCCTTCCGCCGGGCTTTCTCGTGGCGGGCTGAACCTCTTAGGAAAAATAGGAATTGCAATAGCTGTGATTGTGGTGTCGCTAGTTATTTTGATAGCTGTGTTGAAGGCATTCAAGAAAGCCTCCCACAATGATAATGACAACGATTTAGAGACGGGCACAGACATACTCGCGTACACCACTGGACAAGTCGCCAACCCTGGTGGGAACATTTTGGACATACGCACGCACACAATGGAGGAACTAAACTCTTTGGAGGAGGGCATAGAGATACGCACCTACAAAATGGAGGAACTGGCCAACGCCACTAACAATTTCACAACTAAAGTTGGACAGGGCGTCTCTGGATTTGTGTATCGTGCCAATTTACCAGGCGATAGAATGGGCGCCATCAAAAGAGCCATAGATTTAAATCCCAATTTATTCAAACAAGAATTAGCTGTGCTTCTTAGACTTAACCATCATCATCATCTTGTAGATCTCATCGGATTGTGTTTAGAACCAGGTGCGCTATTACTCCCTTTAGAATATTTGCTTGAACGTAGTTAATTGCAAGTGGTTTGTCTAAACATTGAGCATTCTTTCTCGTTAATTATTTATTTGTGAAGGGCTCTCGTTAATTGAGAGACCGAGTAGATTTAAGATTATTGGTTTACTTTCAAAGACCAATCAAATTTTATATTTATATATTTATGATATTTTCAAATTTATCAAAAAGTCCAAATCAATTAATTTTTTTTTATAAAGGTGTAATCAAATTAAATTTGATTATAATGGATTTTGGAGGTAAGGGTAATATAATTGAAGGTATAGTTCAACCGAAACATGTTAACTAATTTTTCATGGAGTCACATGCATATGCATGCATTTTTTTGTGAATAGTGTAAATGGTGGATTTAATTATAATCAGTTAGTATAATTGTTTGAGAGATGCTATATATATGAATATATCCATAGAGGTGAGAGTGTAATGTGTACTGAGTGTGTGAGAGAAAGACATAATGTGTGTAGAATGTCTGTGAGGAGAGCACAGTTGTATGAATGTGCTTGCTATTGTGATTCTCCCTTGAATAATAAGAATACCAACTATCATTGCCCCATGGTTTTTTCCCGCCTTGGGTTTCCACATAAATCATTGTGTTAATTGTGTGATTGTTGTTGTGTTGTGTTTGGTTTGATGTTCTTAGTTTTATGCTCTAATTATGCTTTGTTTTCTTTCGTTGTCCAACAAGCGGTATCAAAGCAGGTTGAGTAAGTGTTGCAAGTAAGCCAAGGCAAATTGTGTGTAGGTCTCCTATGCGCGCAAGAACCTTTGGACATGTTTTTTAGCATGTAAACTTTGGACATGTTTTTTAGCACGTAAGGACAAGCAAACCGAAGTATTGAAAAACCAAGAAACTTTATGAGAACAAAGGTCGTGATCGAGTGAATTTCAGGTCACGACGCTCCCTAGGGAGTGTTAGAGGCATGTCAGCAAATTGGCACTCCCCACCCACACTCAGGGTGCGCTATCCTCCAAAATCAACACCATGTCATAGGCTTACAAGAGCATTGATCTCAAAAATAGCGCTAATGGAGTGAAGGACTTGGGGACCTATTGGTGGCGGACGACGATTTTCACCCATCCCACCAGGGATCAAACCCCATCGAGACATTGGCCCGATGTGATAAGGCTCAAAGGGTAGGCGACCCTTGAGATAGACTTTCCACTCTGGGTGGAGGTCGAGACGTCTTAGCCCTTGCTGAGTCACAAGTTATTGGTATATCTGGCTTGCGGTTTGTTGGATATGCTCTTGGGTTTATAGTGACAGTCGTCGGATTTGAACCTGGGCCAGGCTCAGGTAATCCCGACGTGTTATCGATTTTCCCATGGTGACATTCCCTGCTGAGTCACAAGTTATTGGTATATCTGACTTGCGGGATATTGGATATGCTCTTGGGTTTATAGTGGCAACCATCAAATTTTAATCTGGGCCAAGCTCAGGTAATCCCGACGTGTTACCAATTTCCCCATGGTTAAAAAAAAAATAATGTTAATGGTTTGAAGTTACAATTTTTTGGTAATGGTCGTGAGCTTTAAAGACACTATCGTGGGTTTTTTAATGAACAAAGGGTGAGGTGGAGGTTACTTTATTCTTCATAAATTTGGAACCATTCTTAAACACTCTTCTCTTGTTATGGAACTTTTTTAAAGATGACCTTTTTTATTATAATAAAAGGTAAAAGGAAGAAGAGGTTAGTTTTTTAATAAAGTTTTTTTAACTTTTTAATTAAAGTTTACATTTTTGGGGTTTAACCTTAAATATAATAATACTCCTCTATTATAAAAAGGTTTAGTTTTATAAGTAGTGTTTTTGAGTTTTGTGCTAATGGTGAAAGTGTGGATTTCTAAGTTTAAGGTGGAGAAATTCAACGACAAAAATAGCTTTGCGCTATGAAAAATCAAGATGCAGGATCTGCTTGTGCAACAAGGATTGCAAAAGGCGTTGGCTAGAAATACAAATAAACCAGCAAGCATGATAGACGAGGACTAGGAAGATCTGGATGTAAGAGCCCTCAGTACCATTCGTTTGTGTCTAGAAAATGAAGTGTTGTTTAACATCACTGAAGAGGAGACAACAACAGGTTTTTGGAACAAACTTGAGAGTCTGTATATGATAAACTCTTTGACAAACAAAATCTTCTTGAAGAGGCAGTTGTACATCTTGTGGATCAAAGAAGGTACAAAAATTGTTGATCACTTGAATGTTTTCAATACTCTGATTTGTCAATTATATAGTATAGACATAACATACGAAGATGAGGACAAGTCATGTATGCTATTGTGTTTGTTGCTTGAGTCTTGGGATCATTTGGTCATAACTATGTGGTTTAGCTCAACATATGCCATTGATTATGACATTGTTGTGGGAGCTTTGTTGTCTGAGGAGATGAGGGAAATATTCAATAAGGAAACCTCAACAACAAAAGCAATGGTGGTGAGAGGTCGGTCTACAGAAGGAGGGAAAGATCAGAAAGGTACAACTAGATCTAAGTCAAAAGACAGTAAGGGTAATATAAAATGTTGGTTCTATGGCAAATATGGGCATCTCAAGAAGGATTGTTATCAAGCATCCAAAGAGGACTCCACAAAAAAATCAATTTCAGCTACAGGTATGCTTGATGAAGTTTTGTTTGTCTATTTTTTCTCACCACCTGTGTTCACATAGAAGGTACAGGGTGATGATGGTTGAGTCATCGTGAAAATAAAATAAAATTTAATAATAATAATAATAGAAAAGAAAATGTATTTACTTTGGAATTGTAAAAATTATTGATTGAATGTAAATGGGCATATGTTTGTAAGACCTGGATAGGCATGTGTACCCCTGGTTTATCAGGTCACCTATGAAAAGTCTAGACATAGATTTAGGTAGATTGAATATGTGGGGGGGCATGTATGTTGGGTTAACCTTGACTCGGTGAAAGAGTTAATGAGTTAAATCTGGTTTTTTAGGTCAAAGCTGGTGGTTTTTCGGGTCCATGTTTTTTGGGTATCTTGCGGGATTGTGTCCATGGATTGCATGTAATGAAGCCTATAAAAGGCTTGGTGAAATCCATTGTAAATGGGCCTGGAGGGAAGCAGTGAAGGATTACTTGACCGGCTTGGTCAGATTTTATCAAGGGAATGTTCAGGTTAAGGTCGAGCACTGAGACTTCAGTGTAAAGTCCCTAGAGATGAGCGACAAAGGTTCACTTGGGTTGGTTTGGTCAGATTTGGTCAAAGTTGTTCGAATGAAAAGTTCGAGGTGGAGCAGTGTGTCCATTTTAGAAAAGTGGGTCTATAAAAATGTTGATGTGTTGGCAGGTCAATCAAGTGTTTGAGAATATATGATGAAGGTAGGTTCATATCCATGGAACTTGGAAAGTATTGCAAGGAAGTTTGGATCGAATATGCATGTTCAGTAATGCCAAGTTGCAACAATAGTTGTGGAGATAAGTGGTTGAGCTATATAGTAACTCGGTCACCATCAGTTGCAAAAGACATGAAGATTCAGGAAGAGGTATGAACATGTCATCTGGTAATTACTCAAATGTGAAATTATTCAGTTGTGATGCTTATGTTCTTATCAACATTCTAAGTAGGACCTAGATCAAATAGGAAAATCTTTGATATGGTATGATGTTAAGGGGTGAAGACTATCGGATCCTACTACCCACAAAATCATCATGGAGAGAGATGCGTTGTTTGATGAATCTCCTTTTATAAAATCAAACATAGTAAAAGATGAAAGGTTCAAAGCATGATTGGTAGAAGAAAGGTATTTGGAAGGTATTCATTTCCATGAAATTTTCTCACCAGTTGTTAAAAGCGTGTTTGTATTCATGTTGTGTTAGCACTAGTGGTGATAGTATAGCTAGATGTTAAAACTATTTTACATGGATTTTTTTGATAAGGGGATGTAAATGGAACAACTAGAACTGTTAGTTCATAATCACACCAAAAGATTTGTTTGTAAACTCAAAAATCATTGTATGGACTGAAGAATGCTAGGAAAATGGTAGAAGATGTTTGATTCCTTCATGGTGAGCCAAATTTTACAATAAGTGAGTATAACCATTGTGTTTATGGTATATTAATTATCTTGGTGTTATATGTTATGCATGTTGCAAGCACAAGCATGGTTGAGATCAATAGGTTGGATTAGTTGGTTAGGATGTTTGTTATGAAGGATATGGGAGCAACAAAATAAGTCTTGGGCATGGAAATACACAAAGACATGAAATATGGCAAGCTTGGTTATCACAAAAAAAAGTATGTGGTGAAGATACTCAGGAAATTCGGTATGAATAATGTGAAACCGGTAAAATCCCTTTGGCTTTCCATTATAAGTTCTCTTCAGGTTTATGTCCTAACTAATGAATAAGAAAATGATTATATGTCTCGAGTATTATATGCTAGTACGAAGTTTGATGATTGTGATGGGGAAATGGTCATCATTTCACATGCAGTTGGTGTTGTCAGTAGACACATGGAAAAACCAGGTGCAGAGCATGGAAATGGATGCTTCAAACATAAAAGCACAAGCATCACCTACAGTGGTTGCAGTGATTTGGTCTGTGGTTATGATTCATGAGATTTAGACAAGTGCATTGATTTATTAAACAGGTTATTGGTGGAGACAAAATGGTCCATATTGGAGTGAATCATGCAGGCATGTTCACATAACGATATTGTTAGAGAAGTTGCAGAGATGTGATAGTCTTTGGATTTTCTTGGCTTGCAGAAAAGGTGATGAATTAATTAAGGGCATGATTTATTAGGTAAATTTTTGTCAAGGTGGATATTGTTGAAAACTTGCCAACAAGTTTCCCATGCGACCACATGCACATGCATGCAACTATGTTAGGAATGTGCATGCATGCACTCTTTTGTGAACATATTGTGTAACCGGTGGATATAATTATAATCAGTTAATCTAACTGTTTGAGAGATGTTATATATATGAGCATACACATAGAGGTGAGTGTGAGAGAGAAAGACACAATGTGTGTAGAGTGTGTGTGAGGAGAGGATGGTTATATGCTTGTGTTGGCTATTGTAATTCTCCCTTGAATAATAAGAATACTAACTATAATTGCTCCATGGTTTTTTCCCGCATTGGGTTTCCACATAAACCACTGTGTTAATTGTGTGATGGATGTTGTGTTGTGTTTGGTTTGATGTTCTCAATTTTATGCTTTGTTTTTCTTACACCACCCAACAAACTCTAGGTCCTAGCCTTTCCTTACATCGCATCTTTTAGACTTTCGACTACTTTGTGGGACAAAGCTACAACTGCCTTAGATACTTCCTAGTGGCATCCAGATTCCTTTTTATCTGGATCATTACTAATTTTTTTATTAAAGTGTAATCAAATTAAATTTGATTATAATGGATTTAAGGATCCATTTAAAATCCATCTTATTTAATCAGTTCTATAAATAAATTAAGTGTATAGAAGTTGCCCATAATTAATTCATGGAAAAAGTTTAGAGATGCATCTTATTTTGGTTAGTTTCATGTATTCTTGATTGAGTGATTCAAAGAATCTCTCTCATAGAAGCAATCTAGTATTAAAGTCTATTATCTAGTTGTTTGTAAATTTTCTCATAAGTGCCTTTTCTTACTCCAAAACAGATACCCCTTATGCAAAGGGGCCTTGTGAATTTTATATTAATTTCCCTTTTACTTGAAATTAGATATCTTTACTCAAGGAGATTTGCAACCTATGTTTACAATTTATTATTTAAAAAAAATATAATGATGAAATATTTAATAATTAGTGTAGATTCATCTTAATTTTGAATTTATGGAAAACTATGAAAGTGTAAACCTTTTTAAAACTGTAAAACTTGAAGAAATGTTTGCACATTGAAGAAAATTATCTCTATGGGGTCATGATAGATCGGAAATACTAGGAAGTAAAAACACCTATGTACTGGGAAGTAGAAAGCACCTATCAACCCCATAATATTTTTTGTTATTAATATTTTTTTAAATGTCACGTGTCAAGTCCATATTAAGAATGGAAGAAATTATGCATCTCCCTTACTCCAAAATAAAAGACATCTTTCAAAAAAATAATTATTTTTAAATTTTAAATACTTTATTTATGTATCTAATGTTGATATAATTCAATACTACATAAGGTGGATATTGAATAAGTAATATAATATATTTTTTAAATGGTACTTTTCAACTTTACTTTGAGCATCAAAAAATTTACACAACTCTCTCAAAGTGATTAAATTACTTTATATATACATAAAATTGATATAAAATTATTTTACACAAAGTAAATATTCAACAAACAATATAACATTTTTTTAAATACCATTTTTTTAAATATTTTTTTAAATTATTTTACACAAAGTAAATATTCAACAAACAATATATGATTTTTTTAAATACAATATACAAAGTCCAAATAGGCGGTCCTTGACATGCTTTTGGAAAAATTCGGGAGTGTTAAGAACCAAACATCAATATAGCATAGAAAAACCTCAGGAAAAGTACTCAACGCCTTGAAAAAGAGATAATTTCATATAATAAGCCTCTTCGAGGGGGCAACCTCCTTTTACCCCACTTAAATGTTCAAGTACAAGATGATTCAAAATGAAAATGTCTCCTTAGTATATATAGGAGACTAGGATGTATAATTACAACTAATGGCCTAAAGCCGACATAAATAAAATAACATTACTAATATAATATGCCTCAATTAAGGGGTAATAAGCCAATATTAGGGCTTAACATGCCCCTCCCCTTGAGACAAGTGTTGTCTGCAATGCTTGAGTAACTCTGGATGCTTCTGTATAAAAGACTTATCTTTCCAAGTGGAATCTTCAGCTGGTAGTTTCCTCCATTTAATGAGATACTCTGAAATGGATCTATTCCTCAGTTGGCGAATTCTTGTGTTAGTGATGGCTTCAGGCTCCAATATGATTTTTCCTTCCTCATCAAGTTCTGGAAATA
>ML777273.1:1956307-1968518 GCA_009831015.1 Picea engelmannii
ATTTTGGACCATAGAAGATAATAATGGATCAAAATATGGAATATGGGTACATAAAAATATACAGGAAGAGAAAGAAGACACATGTAACATACAAGGATAAAATGGAAAACGATCAAAAGCTTTTGCAAGCCATAACTATTAGCCCATAATCTGAATGAAGGTGAAATTTTAAAAGATCATTCAAAAGGTTTTCATGAAGATAAAAAATTGAGCTTCTATCAAAATTCCAAAGTAGTTGGTGTAGGGATGCTTAAAAGGGCTAAAATTGCAAAGTTGGGAAAAGTGCAAAAAGAAAAAGTTGTCATTTCCATATTATTGCAGATTTTGACTCGAGTATCATTTTGACAATATGAGAGTTGAGGTGAATTCAATGTCAGTGGTATTATCTATGTCTACTGTATAATTTTCCTTGGTTCCTAACATATTTACTGCTATCGGTGGCCAAATTTGGTGTTTGAGATTATTTTTCACTTGGGAGAAGGTGCACAAGAGAAGGAAATTTAGGCATTGTTTTTCGAGAATTGTGTATGTAAATATTTTTTTTCTAACAAAATTTTTATTGCATGAACATTTTATTACAAAAATTAGAAATAAAGGAGGACAATTTGGTTCCTATATGAGAAATACAACCATGGAGGATTCCCAAGGGTCCTACAACCATGAGGAGGAGGTCAAAGAGCTACATGTCATCATCGAAAATTCTAAGACAAAGTCTAATGGAAGAAGAGGAAAACACGAGCCTATAAGTATGAGAAGCCTACATGTATAAATGTTGAGCCATAGGGAAAATAATGAGAATATTATGAAATCTTAGGAAGAGATACTTCATATTTTTAACATGTTACATAGGCAAGCCAATAAATACTCTGGCACAAAGCAAACATCTAGTGCTAAATAAGTGACAACATCTAGATCCCATAGAAGAAGGGATGATCATGGGAATGAAATAACATCAAGGATTATGACTAAGTGTCCTCATTCCCCAGAGAAATCCACTAGGATAGCTCATGCAATTTCAGGGATAGGGAGCATCCAAAGTGTGTTTCTTGTCAGAAGGCAGAGGAGAAGGCCCGAGGAAAAAATCTTGCAAGTTGAACTCAAGAAAATTAAGCCACCTAATTTCAATAGTGAGAAGAGGAAGGGAGAAGAGGTTGAGGCATGGTTGTTGTAAATGAATAAATATTTCTAGCTACCTGATTATCTCTCAAGGGGAAGAAACAAGAATTTCAACCTACCACTTGCAAGGAAATAGAACCATGTGGTGGGATCAACTTAAGCAAGCCAAGCACCTTGATTAGAGGAAGGTCTCATGAAGGTGT
Source organism: Picea engelmannii (assembly GCA_009831015.1). Classification (NCBI taxonomy): domain Eukaryota; kingdom Viridiplantae; phylum Streptophyta; class Pinopsida; order Pinales; family Pinaceae; genus Picea; species Picea engelmannii. The sequence goes on from ML777273.1 coordinate 1,957,627, forward strand.
TATAGTCTTAATTTCCAAACTACAGAGTCAGAGAGGAACACAACAGAAGATGCAAGCCAAGAAACAACCCTTAGCTCAAGTTTCAGATAATGTTTTAGGGGTGTCGCTGGTCATCTATGGGACAAACAACAACCTATATTTTTTCATCAGTTCATAACAAGTGACACCCTCTGTAATATTCTAGATTCACAAAGTTTTGAAGAGGAAAGTGAGATATGAGTTGGTTATTTGTGGCATGAGCCTTCAAAATCACATCATTCGAGTTTCCATTGGTCTTTAAAATATCTAGAATCTCTCCTGTTATCCACATTTTTGGTCATTGATATGATGTCATGATAATGTCATGATGATGGAATATCAAGCTCTTTACTAAGAACATTTTCATGAGAAAGATTACACTTGTCTGCTTCTAGAAATCACATTTTAAATATAGTTCGCAGGCTGCATATATACTCTCCTGCGAGAATGCCTTATTCTCGCAGGCTGCATTCAGCTGGGGTGCAAACTTCTCACACTGTACTCATGGTTAGGGTGTGAACATGTTCTTAAAGGAGGAAAAAAGATAAGTTCTCGATCCTTCTAGAAGGAATCTTCTAGAAGGATGAGTTGGCTTTCGAATGGTTGGCAAAGTACTGACTTTCCAGATATCTTGGGATCATTCCCTATCCAAGTAACTAATCTATCTTCTCCTATATATTGAGAAGATTGCTCATGGAAAGGGTTAGAAGCAAATTAGCAAGAGATTGATTGGAGAATTGGTGCAAGACTGTATGGAGGACTGATGCTACAGCAGCAAGAGACAACAACAAGGTCATCATATGTGGTTGATTTTCTTCATGCATGAGCAAGTGTGTGTGTCAGAGCTTAGAGCCATCGAAAGGAAACCTACGACATCAAGGCTCAGGTTGTAAGTTTCACTTTCAATTAATTCAATACAATAATATGTCCCTTTCCCATAAAGATGATGTCACTTTATTACATAATTCCGCCATTGAATACATTAATCATCCTTTACTCCGATTGGTTTGTGTTGTTGTGATCTGAACGGTACAAGAGCATTGGAGCAAAGCTTGGAACAACACAGATAAGGAAAGCGTTCATAAGGTATGTCCACAATCCTTACTTCTTAGTTCACTCAATAGGATATATCTAGGGAAAGTGTATTATTCTGTCCTGTTTTGTTCTAGATCCAGGTGGATCTAGGGAGATTGGTCTGTGTCCACACTCACGAATTTATCCTGATACATCTCCCAATCCTCTTCCAAGAATCTATATAAAGAAGAAAAATATTGAGAATGAAGAGGAAGAATCATTTACAAATATGTGCTGCCAAAATTGAGAGGTTCTTCTCCATCTACATCAGTTACAGTCATGTTTCCTAGCTTGGTTGAAGAGCTGAGGAGGATAAAGGAGAAAGGGGAAAAGAGTAAGAGAATAACATAAAAGAAGATGTAAGCCAAGACACAACCCTTAGCTCAAGGCTCAAACAATTTTTAAGGGGTGTCATTGGTCATCTATGGGACAAACAACGATAGGTCACTTGTCATTAGTTCACAATAGGAGACACCTCTGTAATATTATAGATTCATAGAGTTTCGAAGAGGCAAGCGAGGGAAGATTTGGTTATTCATGGTTTGAGCCTTAGAACTCACATCATTTGAGTATCAATTGGTCTCTAGAAGATATAGAAGCTCTCCCAAGAATATATATAAAGAAGAAAAATATTGTACATGAAGAGGAATAATCATTTATAGATCTATGCTACCAAAATTCAGAAGTGATTCTCCATCTACATCAGTTGCAGTGAAGTTTCCTATCCTGGTTGAAGAGCCAAGGAGGAACAAGGAGAGAGGGGAAAAGAGGCGTGTATATACACTGAGAGGAAATTGCATTGATGTACTTCTGATACTTGAATTAATAGCACCTCTAAATGTTTGTGTTACATTCATAAATATTTAGATATGATTTATTTTTTCATAGAATAGGTTATATCCAAGCTAGATCTAGGATTATAACACTACGAAGAGAAGTAGAATGGTTTTGTTTTGTCTCTTGTGTGCAGGAAGCAAGTTGTAAGAGTTGGAGCTGGAACTTCAAGACTGCAATGGTCAGGACATATGTTGATGTTTTTAGTAGCATCGAGAAGGTACTTCCACATAAATTCATGTCAACATGTGGGATTCATCATTATTACGTATTAGAACCTTAGGAGATTCACTTTATTAAGTGATTAATAAAGTGAATGTACTTTTGTAATAAAGTGAGTTTAATTTAATTAAATACCTAAGTATTTGACATTAGTAATTAAATTAAATCCTAGTTGTTAGATCTTATTTATTTCTCTGCTCAGGGACAACATAATTGTTACACCCATTAGTACAAGTTCTTCCCAACAACTTGTACAGAGTTCCATACCGAACTCCCCTCATCAACACCATTTCTCCTCGTACCATCTTGCAAGTGCCCTTTCCCAATACAGTATCCACTCCTACGTCATCCAACTTGCTTACAGATATTAGGCTCCTGGTTAGTTTTGGAATGTGAAGAACCCGAAGGAGAGTTCTAATCCTTCCATCTTTTAGCCACAACTTAACCCTTCCACATCCCATGATTTTGGTTGTCGAGTCATCTCCTAGGAATACATCACCACCATCATATTTTTCATATTCACAGAACCACTCCCTATGAGGAGTCATATGGTATGACATACTTGAGTCGATCAACCATACATAATGGTCTACATGTGTACCTATAGATGCTAGGTAAAAATCACCTACTTCTTCAATGGAGGTTTCTGCCTTTATGGAAGAGGTACTATCATATCCCTTTGGTTTATCAACCTTCTTAGACTTGTAATCTTTCTTATAATTCCCTATTTTACCACGCTTCCAACATTTCCTCAAATATTTTCGTGGAGACTTAGATCTATCTATAAATTTAGATCTCCCCCCCGAAGACTTACCAAGATTCCTGTCTTGGGTATGACCTCTTACAAATAAAGCATTTGTGCTATGACCATTCATCATGATTTTCTACCTCATCTCTTCATATAACAAGGATGCAAGTACATCCTCATACTTGAATGTAGATTCAGTGGTACTACCAATTGCTACAACTAGATTATCCCAAGAGTCTAGAAAATAACATAACAAAGTAACACACTTATCTTCTTCTGCAATAGTAATATTAACAGAGACAAGTTGACTTACCAGAGTATTAAAGTAATTTAGATGTTCCATCACAGAATCTCCATCTTCCATCCTAAGATGATACAACTTGTTTCGAAGAAACAACTTGTTTACCAGGGACTTTGATTTATACAAATTCCCTAACTTATCCGATAGTTCCTTGGTTGTAGATTCTCCCGAGACATTCAACAACACTGAATCTGCCAGGCAAAGTCGAATAGTACTCCTTTCTCTTATGTCCAACTTCTCTCAATTTTCCTTCGACATACCAGTAGGTGGTGTACTAGTAGTTTGTGTACTAGTAGGTTGTGTACTAGTAGGTTGTGTACCAGTCATCTGTGTGCCAGTAGGCTCCATACCAGTGGGCTATGTACCAAGATCCACAATTATCCATTGTTCTTTGTCTACAAGAAGGTCCTCCATATTGAGCTTCCATAGCTCAAATTTTTTACTGTTGAACTTATCTATCTCGATTCTAGAAGAGCTCACGATTCCTCTTTCTACACTCAAATAACCACTACAAAAGCTCCCACTAAACCCAGGTTTATCACAGACCCAAGATAAACTTGATCTATCAAGACCGAGCCAAACCCTCGGCAACAAAGGTGTCCCTCTGAAGCCTAAAATGAGCTCTGATACCACATGTAATTTTTAAACCTGTGAAGTAAAGAATCTATATGCATTTATTTACTTCACATGCTTAAAACTTATAGTACTCAACGCGTCTCTCCTTCGACCATACTTCCCACCATTATTGGACACCTCAGAGATAACAGAACAATTGAAACCAATAGATATCAACCCTGACTGCATGCAAGATGCATCTAATTATCATATTGTTGACACTTAGGCCAAGGGAACTTTACAACAAAGGATCCATCTTTATCGAGTCGTCAAAGCCAGGCAACTCATGCACCAAGGCAAGTGACTCAGCCAAGGCCAAATTCAACATATATTTTCCCATCTGATGGGCTAACTCAATGCAATGGAGACCATTTCTTCCTAAGGGGGGAGGATTGATATATATGGATGTCAGTGGCCTCCTACCTATTCCAACTGGTTCATTTTGGTAGTTTTCCAGTTTGGCAGTTATTCCTACTTCTTGGGTCCCCGACTTCCAAAGTCATTTTGAGGCCCTAAATAGCATTTTTAGGGCTCTCCACAGTCAGCATGTAGACTGAGTCAAAGTATGACAAGAAATTGTGTATTCCTTGGATAAACCTTTCCAACGGTCTATAGTGCGCCTAAAACGAAGATCGTATGCAAAATTTACGACCCTAAGAAGTTGATGTACTAGCTTACCCTAACGGGGCCCACATGACTTTTGACACTTCATCTCCTAGGGTTAGGTTTTTGGATGTCTAGGGTTTTTGAATTCATGCTTATTGTAAAAAAATCATTGAGAGACTCATTGTACTCATCTTCTTGCGAATGAGCACAACCATCACATCTCTTCTCAGAGATAAGTCACCACCATTCCAAAAAGCTTGTTTTCCGCTGCATTTTACAGTTTCAACTTATTTCCTTATTGAATAGAAACCAATTTACTATATCTCTGTTATTCTATGTTAAGCATGTTTTTATAATAATCTGTATTCATTTTGTTATGATCATAAAATCTCTATCATGTATATTTGCAATTATTTCAAAATGTGTGATTTCAAGGTTTGCTTGGTACCAATATTATTTAGACAAACTTTATTTTAGTTTTTTTTACATCTCTATATAGGTTTGAAACCTAATTATTTTTTCTATTATTTCCTAAGCTGATCTATGGACACCTTTTATGATTAGTGTTTACAAAGAAGCCACACATAATTTACTAAAACATTGAAATATCCAACATTGTTCATTTACATGCAATTATCTCATGATTGTTTGCTAAAGGCTTTGGTTGTGGAAGGGATATGTGCATAGTTTACTATTCAAATTCTTATCATCCCTATATCAAAGTGAGTATTGCATTATATTAATAAGTGGAGTTGGTTTTCTCTTATAGAACCATACAAATTGTTGGTAAACCTTGGAAGTCTTTGGATTTCAATCTAATGTGGGGATCTCCAACTTGAGAAGTGGATCTAAAACATTGAACACCAAGTATATTGAAGCATTGGGTAGTAATTTCAACACTAAAGTATTAAAATAAGGTTCATATACTATTAGCACTAAAACTAGGGCACATTCAAATGTTGATAGCCCTAATTGTGTATAGCATTCAAAAAGTTGAATAGATGTTCCACTCCTTGAAATATTTCCACCTAAAATGGACATGTTTATATAAGGGTGCGATCTCACTAAAAATAAACCTATTTAATTGAAATAGATTGTTGGAATTGTTTGTCTTTGAAAATAATCTAGGCACATGATTGATTCACACCAAATACTGGAGCTCGGATATGCATATTAGATCTAATCTAGAATGTCCAACTACACATATAAGAACTAATCTAGAATGTCCTTCTATTCCTATCCCTATTCCCACCCCCACCAAAAAAAAAATTTTATAAATGTATGATTTTTAAAATTCACAATCATCATCATTTTTGTTTCCTTATTATTAATTAATAGCAAACACACCTGATGTGAAAAAGAATCCAAAACACCATGAATACACACAATAATAATAATTAAAGATGTGTTTCCTCATTTCATTTATATATTTACGATATGTTGCCAAGATACCAACTATATAGTTATATCTTTAATTATTTAAGCATTTCTATTTCTTTTCATATTTTTTTACCATATATTTACGATAAGATGCCAAGATACCAACTATATAGTTCTATCTTTAATTATTTAATCATTTCTATTTCTTTTCAAAAATTTTTACCAACTAGATCATGTAAATTGTAGAAATTTAAGAGGGTGTCTCTCGATGGTGTATCTTTATATATTATTTAATATATAAAGATTAATATTATAATTTGAAATGAAGTTTGATATTATTTTATATATTTAATTAGGTTGATGGGGGTACACTTATTGGAAATGGTTAATAGGATTTTAATCACACATGAGTTTTTAATGGACATGATTTCATATCATGAGAATATTCTTGGTCGTCACAATAAATTAAGGGTTGTGATATCAACCATTAAATTCCTCACATGATAAAACATGTTCATTCGTCATTAAAAGGAACAATTAAGGTGATTAACATAATATTGATCAATCATATTATTAATGCCCATTTTAATAACGACCACTCGAGTATTTTTTCTTTTAAGTGGAGAAAGTTTAGAATTTTTTATTAGGTATATTTTAAGTGTCACTGAGTTTCTTTACCACCTGTTGGTGGGATGAGGAATGCAGTCTTTACCAAATTCCATGAATGTGGTGGGATGAGGAATGTATTCTTTACGAAATTCCACAAACGAATGGCGTGTCTACTAGCATTCTCTGCTTAACAAGTAAGGTTTCGGGTTTCATATACGCCTGACCACATGTTGTTGGCATACAAAATGCGTTCTTTACGGAATTTTCGTGTGTCTATGACTTACCACGTGTTGGTGGCATACAAGATGTGTTCTTTACCGAATTCCCTCGTGTCTACTAGTGTCTACGCCTTACTATGTGTTGGTGGCATACAAGATGCGTTCTTTACCAAATGCCGATGCATCTACTAGCGTCCTCTCCTTAACAGGTAATGTTTCACATTTCATATAAGCAGACTAGCCTGTGGTAATGTTTAGAGTAGAGCCACATGCACCTTTCAGAAATATATGATAATAAAGATTCTAATACAACTTTGTCTGTAATTGTTTTGCAGATGATGGATAAAGCTTACAAGCCAGAATCTTTGGTTTATAATTTTTTTGCAGATGATGGATAAATCTTACAAGATAGAACCATCAGTCCTATCTTCCTGTATTGCAAAACCCATAAATGTATAGATAAAAATGCTAATGTGCACTCTTCTAGTTTAGGTCTTTACTTTCATCAAAGGTTCAATTGATTTACGCACACTTCTTTTTAAGGATTAACTTTCATTGTTGAAATTCCATATGTCATGGTTTTAGGGTTTGATAACCTGTTAAGTTGGCCTTAGTCTCAATATACTAACCTCTTAACCCTCATCCAAGGATGTCATGAAGATTTAGATTCCAATTTATAAGGCACAACACTGTTGTAGACGATGTAGATCCATTGTAGCTATAGAATCAAACTCTGAATATAAGCGTTATTTGTTAAATAAAGTTTTCTCATTTTTGTGGATCATTGTTACTTGTTTAGCTACAGTTTTATGAAGATAGGTTTCAAATTTTTTTTATCACTGTAGGAATAAAAATTTCTAATTCACCCAAGATTTCAAATCACACAAAGTGATTCATCCATTTATTAAGATAAAATGTAGTGATAACATTCATACCCACATATCCAAACTCCAGGGGTATCATTGGTATATGGGGTTTCAATTTCTCAATCAACTTCCCCATTGATAATCAAATTAAAAACCTTAGTCCAAAATATCCCACCCTTCCCTTTTCTATCTACAAATTGTTGATGCAGAGAGAGGACTGGAGATTCTCCTCTCCTCCATGCACTCGCAAGTACTTTACTTTTGGAACACCTGAGGTTTAAAAATATACACTGCAGGGATATTGTTGGCATATAGGGTTTCGATATCTTAATTAGCTTTCCCATTGATAATCAAATTAAAAACCTTAGTCCAAAACAACCCACCCTTCCCTTTTCCATCTAGAAATTTCCAATGAAGAGCGGGAACTAGATCTTCTCGACTCCTCCTCTATGCACTACCAAGTACTTAACTTTCATAACACCAGAGGTTTCATAATCTACATTGTTTGCACTCATACGTGTATTTATAGATGAACAAAATCCATGATATACACCACCAATCCACATTGTTGATATAGTTTACACACAATAGCAATAAACGCTACCACGAATAAGAAAATTAGATATGGGAAATTGCTCCATATAATATTCGACTTCGACTTCATGGGTAATTTAATTTAACCACGCAATGGAGACACTGTTTCAAGCAATGATGCAGAGGGAGTCAAGTATATTAAATCTTGGGATCGACTATGTTGGTTCGATGGTGCACACAGTCTACTCTATGCAACACAGTTTAAAATACTACGCACCAAACAAGCTACGCGATAGAGTTCTCAAAGCCATTGCACAATGAACAAACTACTCATTTTGTTGCGCATTGTGAATACACACACTTAATCAAATGATTTATAAATGTGGAATAACAGAGTTTTGTTCTTAGCACATAAACTCAGAAATAAGACAAAAACTTGTCAATACACAAAAAGTTTGATATTAATATACTCTGGCGCTGTGCATGAATACAAAATACAATGACAGAGATGAGCTTCATCTCCAATGACTTCTTCTATTGAATTTACAGACTCAGACTTCTTACACTCCTCAGTTGTTGTTGGTTCTCAGTTGCTCTTCTCTACCTCTCTTTCTTCTCTGCATAGTTCATCATCCAACTAACTAAATGAATCAAGATTATATAGACTTTGGCTAAGACTTCCTATAGAAACTAAGACTGAGTCAACATTAAACAATACCATAACTACGATAGACTCTTCAACCAATTAATTTAATTCAAGAATATAGAAATCGTCTCCATTTATATATCTTCTACTTGACGACTAACTTTTGAGTAAACATACGACTTTTCACTTACAGGCTGTCAGACTGTCACTAACAAATCAACTAACTGAGAGAAAAATTAGTGCAGACGTAAATATCTCAGCGACTTGTAATTAAAATTCCCAACACTCCCCCTTAATTATAAGTAGGTGGCATTACAAAAGAAAATTACATCAAAAATTTCGTTTACAATTTTACTGTCACTCATTTGTTACTATGCGGACTCTCAAACTACTGCACAAATGATGAAATGCATCTCTTTCCAGAGCCTTTGTGAAAATGTCTGGGAATTGTTCTTTTGACTTGAAAAAATATAAATAAATCTCTTTGTTATTCACCAATTCTCTGATGAAATGATACCTTGTATCAATATGCTTGGGTTTTTTGTGAAACAGATGATTATTTGATAACATGATGGTTGAATTATTGTCACAGAAAATTGTTTTTGGTTCTTTTTGTTCCTACAACAAATCCTTTAACATCCTTCTCATCCATACTACTTGACAATTTGATCTTGTAGTTGCGACGTACTTTGATTATATTGAAGAAAGAGTTACTATGGGATGCTTCCTTGAAGCCCATAATACCATACCTGTTCCAAAATGAAATGTGTACCCGAAGGTACTTTTCCTGTCATCAATGCTACCTCCACAATCACTGTCAATGTATCCAGTGAGTTTGAAATCTTCCGAAGTGGAGTACTCAATGCCAAAATCTATTGTTCCATTCACATATCTCAAGATTCTCTTTCCTTCTTTCCAATGCGATTCTTTTGGAGTTTCCATGAACCTTGAAATTAGGTTCACTCCAAACATAATATCAGGTCTTGTCGTTGTGATATACATAAGACTACCTACCAATATTTTAAACAATGTGGGATCCACCTTGGACCCTCTATCTTCCTTTCTTAACTTTAATCATGTTATGACAGGTGTTGGTGTTTCTTTTAAATTCAACATATTGAATCTTTTCAATATTGCATGCGCATACTTGGACTATGAGATAAATATGTCAGTTTTGGACTGGTGCACTTATATTCGCATAAAATATCTCATAAGCCCGAAATCAATCATTTCAAATTCATTCTTCATGACTGTCTTGAATTATTCTATGCCAAAATCACCTGTAAATATAAAATCATCCACATATAAACAAACAATTAACCCATTACCTTGTTGATTTGATTTGATTTACATTGTTGGCTCATTTTCACTTCTTTGAAATCCATTCTATGTGAGATAGGAATCTATGCAACTGTACCAAGCTCTCGTAGATTGCTTTAATCCATATAGTGTTTTATTCAATCTGTATACTTTGTATTATTCTCCTAGAACCTCATAACCTTGTGGATGTTCCACATATACTTCTTCCTCTATGTTTCCATTCAGGAATGTTGACTTTACATCCATTTGATAAAATGGCCATTTGTATTGTGCGACAATAACTAATGCGGTTTTGACTGTGTCCATGTGTGCGACTGGTGAATATGTTTCATTAAAATCAATTCCAATTTGTTGTGTAAAGTGTCTTGCAGCTAACATTGCCTTGAGCTTCTGTACATTTCCACATCTTGCTTGGTTTTATAAATCCACTTGACACTTATAAAATCCTTGTCTTCAAGTACATCAACCAAATTCCATGCTTGATTGTTTTATATGTCTATAATGTTAGGATATTTAGACACTTAGGAGTTAGTTAAGATCTACTTGGTCTAATATGTCATTAGGTAAAAGTGTGTTTCTTTAGTATGCATTAGTATGCATTTGTAGTTAGGCAATCCGATGGTAACGATATGTTCCCGACATAGAGTGATCCGACGGTTCATACTCTCCTCGATCTTAACGACCATTGATCCATGGCTTAACACCCGATTGGTCCAAGATCTCTATTTAAAGACCATGGAGGGTCATTTGCCGATGTTCGATTGTGAGAAAATCTCTTGTAAAATCTCTCTGTAATCTTTTTCTTTGCATTAATAAACTGCTCCAAGTGGCCGCATTGGCTGGGGCCGTGGATGTTTCCCCGTAGGGGTTTTACCACACCGATGTTTTCATGTGGTAAAAC
>ML777273.1:1985225-2027571 GCA_009831015.1 Picea engelmannii
GTCTCCCTCTCCCTCAATATCACACACTCTCTTTGTCTTTCCCTCTCCCCCTCTCACACTATTTTTATTCCTCTCTCTCCACCCCCCTCTCTACATCACAAGGAAATAAATGACCTTGACCTAGACCTAGACATAGCAAGACCTAGACATGGAAATACCTAGACCATGACCTAGACCTATATGATGACATTACATAGATCATAACATAGACCTAGACCTATACCTAGACCATGACATATACCATGACCTAGAGCTAGAGCTATAGTTAGACCATGACCTAGACCTATACCATGACCATGACCATGACCTATAACATGACCTAGAGCTTGACCTAGACCCCCCTATCTCCATTTATTCCTAGTAATAACCTATACTCAACCCTTAACCCCATCCACAATAGATCCCTAAGTGCACTATGCATATACCTCTTGTTAAATGCCCCACAACTCTTGCACCCATATCACCCACAACTTGGTGCTCTAACCTTTCCTCTATGCTTCAAAACACTTTCAATCATAAGCCCTTAGGTCCTAGTTGTCCCCAAACCCCTATACATATTTATTCATAAAAATGTTTGGTCTATAAAAAATGTTATAATTATTGCATTAAGAGCACTCACATGCTTTTTTGATTTGAAATCCTTGTAATTGTGTACTCATGCATGCCCAACAAGAATGCGTGCACATTCGTGCTGGGCATTTTTATGTGCCAAGTACACTCCTCTACCTCATCTATCTCAATCTTGACATATGCAAGCAAAAATAGCAGAAACAAATGAGTGTTTTTTTTTTTGTCTTGTTGTTTAATTCATAGACAATTATGTGCTATTGAAAAATAATTGTGGAAAGAATTCGAAGACAAATTTTTCCAAGAGGAATTAGAATTGTTGGTTGTCTTCTTGGAATTGGAGGACAAATTTATCCAATTGGAATTGTTGTTTGTGTCTTATTTTGTAATATCAAGATAAATTTGTCCAATTGGAATTGTTAGTTGTGTCTTGTTGTGTAATACCAAGACAAATTAGTCTAATTGGAATTGTTAGTTGTGTAATACCAAGGCAAATTTATCTAATTGGAATTGGAATTGTTAGTTTTGTCTTCTTGTGTAATACCAAGACATATTTGTCCAATTGTAATTGGAATTGTTAGGTGTGTCTTCTTTTGTAATATGAAGACAAATTTTTCCACTTGGAATTGGAATTGTTCGTTGTGCCTTTTTGTGTAATACCAAGAAATGTTTTTGGTGGGGTACTTGGAAGCCAAATTTTCTCTTTAAACATGGGGAACCGACAGATTCGAGAAAGAAATTCATAGATTAAAGAGAAATCCATCAAAAAAGTAGAAGAATAAAGATAAAAGGAAAAGTTACGTATGTCAAAGCATAGGATTTAAGAAGAGGGAAAGCCAATTTCTAGTGGAATAGATTCCACTATTGTTTCTCCTCCATCAACACAAGAAAAGAGGAGGAGTTCAATAGAGACCAATCCATGTTGTATCTCATCAATAAATCTTGTTGTGGATGACTAGATGATGGAGGATTTTCTTGGAGTTGATTAAACAATGGATGAAATTAGAGAGGAAATCAGTGCACAACATTGTGGTGCAATCTGTTGTTGGGAAGTCAGATGTTTCAGAAAACAGTCAATCCCATGTCCACTCTCCTCCCAGATTTGATCCATCGGTCATTGAAGGGGAAAGAACTACAACATTGTTAACTTCACAACATAGAGGTCAAGAGTGTCAGAATAGGGGTTCATCATCCCTACCTAGATTGAGTTGTGTGCAACGAAGAACTCTTAAATGAATTCAGGTGGATGAAAGTAGTCTAGCATCACTTAAAGGTAAGTTACCTAACAGTACTATTTGTTATCATTCTTATAGAATCATTAAAGAATAGTTTGAACCAAAATATGATGTCGCTAACTGTCAATTATTTTTGGCTTTGTTAAAATCTAGAAGTTTGATTGTTGTTAGGATAACTGTAGGCATTAAAATATCCAAAAGTTTAGAAACAAGTCATCATATTGTTATAAAACTTGTATATGCTTTTCAAAGAATTGGTAATAAAACTCGTTCTAAAGAGCACAATGTAGACCGACATGTCTTATCACAATAAATTGTTAGCAAGATCACAAGAAAACATAGCTTACTCCAACAAACCTCTCATCTCATGAAATTCAATATCAAAACCCTTAGAAAGTATTATCATAAATGAGATAGCCTCGACACAGGTGGTCCAACATATTTGCGGGCCTTCACTGGTAGGCTACCTCATTCTAACATGAAGTTAATTGGAGAAGTTAAGGGACTAGTATATGATTTTTGGCATGAGAACACTAGGCCTTTTTCCAACCAAAAATATGTACTAAAATTGAGAAGGATATTTAGGGACCGTGAACCCTATATTAAACAATTTCTCGACATTACACATACATAACTATATGAGAGATTTGGGACAATACATAGTGCACTTAACTTGGGATAAATATCTTTCCATAAATGCAAGCCTTGGTATGTTTGAATAAACATAATTCATAACGCATGTTGTAGATATCACATTGATTATGGTTATTATCATGACACACACATCCCTACACTGATCAAGTGCATCCATGTAAGCGATGAGTAAGAATTGGATGAGTCGCAAATCTTTAAATAAGTCGCATATGATATTGATGGAGGACAGGAAAGAAAAATGATACAATTGGTGACTTCCTAGTTACACGTATGTGACTTGATGAAGGACTTCATCGAAAAGACATGGAAATATGTTCAACATGTCCATGTGGCTCAATGGAAAGACAAGCATTTTAGAATATGCAGAGATACATTTCCCATTGGTATTGTCTTATGAGTGGTTGATTTTCCTTATAACTACACCATTCAACTACAAAATTTGATTCAAAGCCAATATTATCACTCAGAGTAGGTCATCACAATGGTCTATATCACATAGAGGCATGGGCCAGATAGTAACGAATCAAACTAAGGTATATTGAAGGAGTATCACTTCTACATAAGCGATGATCGGTGCCATAACTTAGCCTAAGTAGAACATTTATTTTAGTTGTTGTACAATCACATTAAGGAGAAGAACATGTTGATGGATCAACATTAGGTTTGTTCATATGGTTGTGGAGGCCAATTCAAAAATGCTTGTGTATTTCAATGGTTGTGTATGTCGCACAAAAACATCAAGGTACCACACATTTGGAACTATTTCGAATCCAAGCATGGGAAAGGGGAGCATGATGGAGTAGGCACATGTATAAAAGGAGTGTTACGTAGGAAATACATGAAGTTCACAACTACTTCCCTCATTTGAGATGTGAAATCCATTATTGAATGTTGTTTTTTAGTCATGGGAGAGGGAAAAAGAACCTGTGAATACCAATTAAAGGAAAGAAGTATTGTACCTTTTTTGATTTCTTACTCGACATTGTTTGTAGTTGGAGGTTTGTACCAACAACCAAGTTCGTAAAGTGGTATATGACTTCCCCTAGTATATAATATTGAAACACATAAACACCTTTCTTTTGTATTCTTTCATCTTGTGTTAGATATTCTCCTTTGATAACCATCGACCCAATTGGAAATTCAATGCCTTCAAAGTCTATTACTGATTTCATGAGGGTGTTCTTTCCCTCTAAGCAATGTTCCAACCAATAATAAATGCCCCATTCATTACCTCCTGGGGAAACCACTGCGTATATGTTCTTTACAAAAAATGGAGTTCCAACACGTGAGTCCACTAAATGACCAAAGAATAAAACATTGATGCTAGTTATTCAAAATATAATAGAAGGTTTCAACGAACCTCACAATACGAGATATGAGACATGATCATAATCTGTTGAAATACTTGATTGGTTGAGGAACTGAGTGTCCAATATGAGACAATGGTTTGTGGGATTCCAAAATTTACCCAGACTTGTTAAAAGAAGATCTTAGCAGTGAATTTTTTTGTGATGCTTTTCTTGCAGGCGACCATAATTTCCATCTTGGAAAAGTGATCAACAACCACAAAAACACAGTCATTTCCCCTCTTGGTGGAAGGAAGGCCCAACATGTAGTCCATTGATATGTATTCCCATGGCCTATTAGGAGTATCCAAAGGGGTGTACAAACCCTATTTCTTAGTGGTCATTTTGGCAATCGTGCAGGAAGTGTAGGACATGGTATACTTACCGACATCCCATCGAAGTTTTATCCAGTAGAAATTTTTATGCAACAAGTGAAGTAATTGCAAGACAAGGCATGGCATGGAATTGCATAGAAAGGAAAGGCATGGCTTGGCAAGGAAAGTCATGGATTGGAAAAGAAAGGCAAGCCAAGGCAAGGAATGACAATACAAGGCATTCCATGGGAAGGAAAGACATGGCATGGAAAGACAAGGAAATGCAAGGCATGAAATGGGATGGCATGGCAAGGTAAGGCATGGATTTGAAAGGCAAGGAATGACATGGCATTACAAGGAAAGGCAAGGCATGGAATGGAAAGACAAGGCAATACATGGCATAGCATAGCAAAGAAAGGCATGACATGGCATGGCATGGAAAGGAATGGCAATGCAAGGCATGACATGGCATGGCATGGAAAGGAATGGAAATGCAAGGCATGACATGGCATGGCATGGAAAGGAATGGCAATGCAAGGCATGACATGGCATGGCATGGAAAAGAAAGGCATGGCATGGAAATCGAATGAAATACAAGGCATGGCATGGAATGAGATGGCATGGCAAGGAATGGCATGGGAAGTGAAGGAAAGGCAAGGCATGGCATGGAAAGGAAAGACATGTCATGGCAAGTGAAGGAAATGCAAGGTATGGAATGGAAAGGAAAGAAATGACAGGGCAAGGCATGTAATGACATGGCATGGCAAGTGAAGGAAAGGAAAGGCATGGAATGGAAATTCAAGGCATGCCATGTCAAGGCAAGGCATGTCATGACAAGGAAAGACAATGCAAGACATGGTATGGCAAGGCAAGGCATGCTATGGCAAGGCAAGGCATGGCATGACATAGCATAGCATGGCAAGGCAAGACATGGCAAGGCATGACATGACATGACATGTCAAAGAAATGCATGGATTGGAAAGGCAAGACATGTCAAAGCAAGGCAAGATATGCCATGACATTCCATGGCATGGCAAGGCATGGTATGGAAAGGAAAGGCATGTCATGGAAAGGAAAGGCATGGCATGGCATGGAAAGTGAATAAAATGCAAGGCATGGCATGGAAAGGAAAGGCATGGCAAGGAAAGGAATGACAAGGCATGTCATGGCATGGAAATGAAAGGCATGGTTTGGAAAGGAAATTTAAGGAAAGGAATGGCATGGTAAGGAAAGGCATGCCATGGCATGACATGGAAAGGAAACACATGGCATGGCAAGGCATGCCATGGTATCACATGGAAAGGAAAGGCATGAAATGGAAAGGAACGACTTGGAAAGGCAAGTAAAGGAAAGGCATGGCATGGCGTGGTAGGGAATAGGAAGGCATGGCATGGAAAGGAATGGCATGGCATGGCAAGGAATGGCATGGAAAGTGAACAATGCAAGGAATAGCATGGCATGGCATGTAAAGTCAAGGCGTGGAAAGGTAAGGCATGGAAAGGAAAGGCATGGTACAACATGTCATGGTATGACATGGCATGGCAAGGCAAGTCAAGGCATGGATTGGAAAGGAAAGACAAGGCATGGCAAGTAAAGACATAACATTGCATGGGAAGGAAAGGAATGTCATGGAATGGTAAGGAATGGCAAGGAAATGCATGGCCTAGCAAGGCAAGGCATGGCATGGTATGACAAAATAAGGCAAGGAATGGCATGACATGCAATGGAAATACAAGGAAAGGAATGGCATGGAAAGGTAAGTAAAGACATGTCAGGGTAGGGCAAGGTAAGGAAATTCAAGGCATGGAATGACATGGCATGGAAATGTAAGGAATGGTATGGCAGGGCATGGCATGGAAAGTGAAGGTAATGCAAGGAATTACATGGCATGTCATGGAAAGGAAAGGAATGAAATGGGAAGGCATGGTATGGCATGGCATGGTAAGTGAGGGAAAGTAAAGGCATGACATGGAAAGGAAAGGTATGGAATGGAATAGTAAGTAAATAAAATGTAAGGAATTTCATGGAAAGGCAAGGCATGGCATGGAAATGCACGACAAGTGAAGGAAAGTCATGGAAAGGAAAGGCATGGCATGACATGGCATGGAAATTCAAGGTATGGTATGACAAGGAAAGGAAATGCAATGCTTGGCATGGCATGCCATGACAAGGAAAGGCATGACTTGGCAAGGAAAAACATGGAAAGGAAATTCAAGGCATGAAATGACATGGAAAGGAAATGAATGGAAAGTCATGGCATGACAAGGCAAGGCAAGGCATGGAAATACAATAATACCATAACATGCCTTTCCTTGCCTTCAGTTTCCATGCCATTCCTTTCCATGCCATCTCATTCCATGCCATGCCTTGTATTTCCTTCTCTTTCCATGCCATTCCTTTCCTTTCCATGCCATGCCATTTCATGCCTTGCATTGCCATTCCTTTTCATGCCATGCCATGCCATTCCGTTCCTTGCTATGCTATGCCATGTATTGCCTTGTCTTTCCATGCCATGCCTTGCCTTTCCTTGTAATTCCATGCCATTCCTTGCCTTGCAAATAAATGCCTTACCTTTCCATGCCATCCCATGCCATGCCTTTCATTTCCTTGTCTTTCCATGCCATGTCTTTCCTTCCCATGGAATGCCTTGTCTTGTCATTCCTTGCCTTGCCTTTCCTTGTCTTTCCTTGCCTTTCCTTTCCAATCCATGACTTTCCTTGCCAAGCCATTCCTTTCCTTTCTATGCCATTCCATGCCATGCCTTGTCTTGAAATTCCTTCACTTGTTGCATAAAAAATTCTACTGGATAAAACTTCGATGGGATGTCGGCAAGTATATCAGGTCCTACATTGCCTGCACGATTGCCAAAATGACCACTAAGAAATAGGGTTTGTACATGCCTCTGGCTACTCCTGATAGGCCATGGGAATACATCTCAATGGACTACATGTCAATCCTTCCTTCCACCAAGAGGGGGAATGGCTATGTTTTTGTGGTTGTTGATCACTTTTCCAAGATGGAAATTATGGCCGCCCGGAAGAAAAGAATCACAACAAAAGTCACTTCTAAGCTCTTCTTTGAACAAGTCTGGGTAAATTTTGGAATCCCACAAACCATTTTATCATATTGGGACACTCGGTTCCTCAACACATTATAGTCAATCCTATGGTCACTGTTGGACACCAACCTCACCAAATCCACTGCCTTCCACCCCCAGACAGATGGTCAAACTAAGGCCGCCAATCGGATGATTGTGCATATCTCGCACATGAACAGTTCCAAGCACCCCTACACATGGGATGAGAGTCTTATCTATGTTCAACATAGCTACAACTAAGCACTACATAGCTTAACTGGCCACAACCTCTTTCAGGTGGGGTTGGGATTCAAACCATTAGGTCCCATGGATGTTGCACTGACCCTTGCGTCCACCTCAGTCGATTCATTCCCTACTCCAACTGAAGTTGACAAAACCACCCATTTCATTGAGTAGATCGAGCACATTCTCCAACAGGTTCAAGATATTTTATAGAAGTTCAATGCCAAGTACAAGCAACACCATGATCAACATTGGGTGCCACACAAGTTTTAGGTGGGAGACAAAGTTTGGTTGCACTTGTAGAAAGAACGCCTTACAAGGCCCCATCAGAAGCTCCACCCACTCCTTTATGGACCTTACACCATTACCAATGTTGTGGGTGACAATGATTTTGAGCTCAACATTCCCCCTTTCCTTGGCCTGCACCCAGTATTCAACATGGCTCTCCTTCAGCAATACTTCCCACCATTATTGGACATCTCAGAGATAGCAGAACAATTGACACCAATATAGCCCAACCATGACTGGATGTAGCATGAATTCAGAGATCAGATTGTGGACACACAGATCAAGGGAACTCGATAGAAAATGATGCAACTTTATTGAGTTGTCAAAGAAAGGCAGCTCATGCAGCAAGGAAAGTGGCTCACCTGGGGCCAAATTGAACATAAATTTTCTCATCTGATGGGGGAACTCAATGAAATGGAGACAATTTCTTCCTAAGGGGGGAGGATTGATCCAAATGGATGTCGGTGGCCTTCCACCTATTCCAACTGGTTCATTTTGGCAGCTTTCTATTTTGGCTTTTTTTTCCTAGTTCTCAAGTCCTCAACTTTCAGGGTTGTTTTGAGGACCTAAACAATAATTTTAGGGCTCACCATAGTTGGGTTATAAACTGAGTCAAATTATGAAAACAACTTGTGTATTCCTCAGATAGAAATTTCCAATGAACTATCATGCGCCTAAAACTATGATCATATGTAAAAGTTACGACCCTGAGAAGTTGATGTATAAGCTTACCCCAACAGGGCCCACATGACTTTTGGCGCTTCATCTCCTAGGGTTAGGATTTTTGATGTCTAGGGTTTTGAAATTCATGATTATTGTAAAAAATGCATTCATAACCTCATTGTACTCATATTCTTGCAAATAAGCACAACCATCACATCTCTTCTCAGATATAAGCCGCCACCATTCCAACAAGCTTGTTTTCCACTGCATTTTATAGTTTCATCTTATTTCCTTATTGAATAGAAACCAATTTTACTGTATCTCTGTTATTTTATGTTAAGCATCTTTTTATAATAATATGTACTCATTTCATTCTGCTCATAAAATATGAATCATGTATCTTTTCAATTAGTTCAAAATGTGTGAGTTCAAGGTTTTCTCAGCACCATTATTGTTTAGAAAAAAAATTATTTTAATTTTTTTTACATCTCTATATAGGTTTGAAACCCAATTAATTTTTCTATTATTTCCTAAGATGATCTATGAATACCTTTTATGAATAGTGTTGAAAAAGAAGCCACGCATCATTTACTAAAACATTGAAATATCCAACATTGTTCATTTACATGCAATTATCTCATGATTGGTTGCTAAAGGCTTTGGTTTTGGAAGGGATATGTGCATAGTTTACCATTCAAATTCTTATCGTCCCTATATCAAAGTGAGTATTGCATTATATTAATAACTGGAGTTGGCTTTCTCTTATAAAACCATACAAATTGTTGGTAAACCTTGGAAGTCTTTGGATTTCAATCTAATGTGGGGATATCCAACTTGAGAAGTGAATCTAAAACATTTAACACCAAGTATATTGAAGCATTGGGTAGTAATTTCAGCTCTGAATTCTTAAAATGAGGTTCATGTACTATTAGCACTGAAACTAGGGCACATTCAAATGTTGATAGCCCTGATTGTGTAGAGAATTTAGAGAGTTGAATAGATGTACCACTCCTTGCAATATTTCCACCTAAAATGGATATGTTGATATGTTCATATAAGGGTGTAATATTACTCAAGCTAAACCTATTCAATTGAAATAGATTGTTGGATGTATTTGTCTTTGAAAATAATCTACTAGGCACATGACTGATTCACACCAAATACTAAAACTTGGATATGCATATTAGATCTAATCTAGAATGTACAAATACACATATTAGAACTAATCTATAATATTGAAATTTATCCACTGAATGAAATTAAAAGACATATCTGAAGAACCAAAAAGTCTCTTCTATTCCCACAAAAAAATTGGAAATCCAATATAATTTATAAATATATGATTTTTTAAATTCACCATCAGCATCATTTTTTTCCCTTCTTATTAACTAATAGAAAACACACCCGATGTGAAAAAGAATCCAAAACACCATGAATACACAACAAACCCCCCTCAAACCTCTTCAAAACCAAACCCCCTCAAACCACCTATGTAACCTAGTTCTCTCAAGTAGCTCGACATCATGCTAAAGGATTTGCCAAGATATTCTATTACGTGTGAGAAATATTATAAGAAAACATAAAAAAGAAACGAGTAAGTTACCCTATATTATTTAAAGCTTATGGAAATTGTCTATTGAGGACCATGTCCAATGTGGCAGTAGACCTCGCAAGTAGGAAGATGTGTATTTCTTGAGGTACACTCACATAATAATTAAAGATGTGTTTCCTCATTGCATTTATATATTTACGATAAGCTGCCAAGATACCAACTACATAGTTCCATCTTTAATTATTTAAGCATTTCTATCTCTTTTCATTTTTCTTGACCAGCTAGATCATGTAAATTGTGGAAATTGAACGGGGTGTCTCTAGATGGTGTATATTTATATATTATTCAATATATAAAGATTAATATTATAATTTGAAATAAAGTTTGATATTATTTTATATATTTAATTAGGGTGATAGGGGTATACCTATTGGAAATGGTTCATAGGATTTTAATCACATATGAGCTTTTAATGGACACGATTTCATATCATGAGAATATTCTTGGTCATCACAATAAATAAAGGGTTGTGATATCAACCATTAACTTCCTTTCATGACAAAACATGTTTGTTTGTCATTAAAAAGAGTGATTAAGGTGATTAGCATAATATTGATCAATCAAATTATTAATGCCCATTTTAATAACGGTTCCTCGAGTGTTTTTTATTTTAAGTGGAGAAATTTTAGAGTTTTTTAGTAGGTATATTTTAAGTGGCACTGAGTTTCTTTACCACCTGACCACATGTTGGTGGCATATACATCTGACCATGTGTTGGTGGCATACAAGATGTGTTCTTTACTGAATACCCTCGCGTCTACTAATGTCTACACTTTACCACATGTTGGTGGCATACATGATGTGTTCTTTACCAAATTTGATGCCGACACATGCTCCCTCTCAACCCACAGGTCGGAAGGTCCACATCAACACAGGATCTTTCCCTTACCATGGCCCAAAGAACTCAGACGGCTCTTCTATTTCCCTATCAGGAAATCTGCACCCACAACAAACTCTCACGGGATCCCCTCTTTACACTTGGGAGATTGGACTTCGCAACTTCACGAATCCAGTGGTCAGGCATTGGTCTCTCGAATCCCCGAAACCCGAAACAGTCAACGCCGACCTTTCCTTTTTCCTTTCAGGATTTTCCCTATCACAATTTCGGCGATCACGATGTCAAGAGACTTGTATCCTCGACTCCCGAATCTCGATTTTCTGAAACTATGATACTCTCGCGAGCTTTGAATTTTCAACGCTACTCACTTTTGTCGGGACTTCAGACTTAGCGATATTGCGAATCCTAATGTCATGAGTTCATAACTTCACTCCGCGAAACTCCAAAATATTGTGCCACCTGTCCACTTGCTGACTCCTCCGTGGCCCCATACAAATCCTCTTGGCTTTCGGGATATCACAGTTCGTGATTTCACGATTCCTGTTGCAACATTCACGGGACTTCAACCTACGAACCCCCGATATACAATTCTTCTAGGTACAACTTCTGTGCAACCCTTTCAACGGTTATAAGGCTTTCTTCTTCCTGAGCTTCCTTATAACTCTGAGCCTTAGAGAAGACTCTTACGTGCACTCCTTGCGGAAACCTTCAGACACTTCCAAGTGCTAAATTTCCTTCAACCTTGCGCACACCTGTAGCAACAGTCTCTCAATGCTTCACTCAGGTTTGCACCCCTGAGGCTTCACCCGGCCTACGCACTCCTTGCATGACTCCTGTGCCCAACTACACCTCTGCGTGAATGAGAAAAAAAGATAAACTACCTGAGTCCTTTGTCAATGCATTCCTTGCGGACACTTCAACTGCACTCCTTGCAGGAACTCTTGCTCAGATAGAGAAACAATTGAAACTCATTCCTCTCCTCTTCCCTCTCCGATTTCAAACATTCAACAAGAAATCATTCATACATAGCATAAAACAAATTGCATGACAGAAAGAGTAAAACATTCATGAGCATAACATTCAAAGATGCATACACGGAGAATATATGAACACCATGAGTTTGAATCACAACTTTCCTTGTATTAATTCAGAACTTATGTACATGGAGTCTGCTACACAGCTCTATGCTTCTCTCTCTGCTCATCAACATGCTTCCTATGTTACAATACACAATGAGGGTGTCTATATCCCATTTCCCTCTTGCGCTCTAAAACTGTTTAATCTAACATTCAATTCTACCTACTTGCATTAACTACTATAAATTCCTTCTACCTACTAAGGACAAGAGCAAATTGTTCAAGGTCCTTTTACATTATACAAGTGCACTCCTTCTTAATTATCTTATTTAAGATTGCGCATCAACTTCAAGGTAATTTCAAATTTTGCGTTGGCGCTTGTCCAACTGTCTTTTGCTTCCGCGCTGGCTCGCTTGAGATGCTCCTGCATTAGAATATCGGTGTGTCTACTAACGTCCTCTCCTTAACAGGTAACGTTTCACATTTCATATAAGCATACCATGATGTGGTAATGTTTAGAGTGGTGCCACATGCACCTTCCAAAAATCTATGATAAGAAATATTTTAATACAACTTTGTGTGTAATTGTTTTGCAGATGATGGATAAAGCTTACAAGCTAGAACCGTCGGTCTGTAATTTTTTTGTAGATGATGAATAAAGATTACAAGCCATAACCATCAGTCCTATATTCCTGTATTGCAAAACCCAAAAATGTATAGAGAAAAATGCCAATGTTCACTCTTCTAGTTTAGGTCCTTACTTTCATCAGAGGTTCAATTGATTTATGCACTCTTATTTTCAAGGATTTACTTTCATTGTTGAAATGCCATATGTGATGGTTTTAAGGTTTGATAATCTGTTAAGTTGGCCTTAGGATGTCATGAAGATTTAGATTCCAATTTATAAGGCACAACACTGTTGTAGATGATGTAGATCCACTGTAGTTATGGGATCAAACTCTGGACATAAGCGTTATTTGTTAAATAGATTTATCTCAATTTTGTGTATCGATGTTACTTGTTTAGCTACAGTTTTATGAAGATGGGTTTCAATTTATTTTTTATCACTGTAGGAATAAACATTTCTAATTCACCCAATATTTCTAATTACAAAAAGTGATTCATCCCTCTATTAAGATAAAATGTAGTGATAACATTCATACCCACATCCAAACTCGAGGGATATCATTGGTATATGGGGTTTTAATTTCTCAATTAGCTTCCCCATTGATAATAAAATCAAAAACCTTAGTCCAAAACATCCCACCCTTCCCTTTTCTATCCACAAATTGTTGATGCAGAGCAAGGACTGAAGCTTCTCCTCTCCTCCATGCACTCTCAAGTACTTTACTTTCGAAACAACAAAGATTTAAAAATCTACATTGCAGGGATATCGTTGGTATATAGGGTTTCAATATCTTAATTATATTTCCCATTGATAAACAAATTAAAAACCTTAGTGAAAAACAACCCACCCTTCCATTTTCCATCTACAAATTTTCAATGCAGAGCAAGGACTAGAGCTTCTCCACTCCTCCTCTATGCACTACCAAGTACTTAACTTTCATAACACTGGAGGTTTCATAATCTACTTTGTTTTCACTCATACTCATATTTATAGCTGAACAAAAGCCATGATATACATCTCCAATCCACATTGTTGATATAGTTTACATGCAATAACAATAATCACTACCACGAATAAAAAAATTAGATATGGGAAATTGCTTTATATAATATTCTACTTCGACTTCATGGGTAATTTAATTTAACCACAGAATGGAGAAATTGTTTCAAACAATGACACGATGGGAGTCAAGTATAGTAAATCTTGGGATCGACTATGGTGGGTCGATGGTGTGCGCAGTCTACTCTATGCAACGCAGTTTAAAATATTTCCGACCAAACAAGCTACATGATAGAGTTCAGAAAACCACTACGTAGTGAGCATACTGCTCAGTTTGTTGCGCGCTGTTAATACACACACTTAATGAAATGATTTATAAATGCAGAATAACACAATGTTGTGATTATCACATAAACTCAGAAATAAGACAAAAACTTGTCAATACACAAAAATCTTGATATTAATAAACTTCGTCGCTGTGTGCGAATATAAAATACAATGACAGAGATGAGCTTTGGCTCCAATGAATTCTTCTACTGAATTTATAGACTCAGACTTCTTACACTCCTCAATTATTTTTGGTTCTCGGTTGTTCTTCTCTACCTCTCTTTTCTTCTCTACATAGTTCATCATTTGACTAACTAAACAACTCCAACTTATATAGACTCTAGCTGAGACTTCCTACATAAACTAATACTGACTCAAAATTAAACACTACCATAACTATGATTGATTCTTCAACCACTTAATTTAATTCAAGAATATAGAAATTGGCTCCAATTATATCTCTCCTGCTTGTCGACTGAATTTTGAGTAAACGTGCGACTTTGCACTTGCATACCGTCAGACTGTCACTGGCAATTTGACTGGCTGAGAGCATGACTGACAGAAAAATCAGCGAAGGCATAAATATCTCACCGACTTGTAATTACAATTTCCAAGACTCCCCCTTAATTATAAGTAGGTGGGATTACAAAAGAAAATTACATCAAAAATTTAGTTTACAATTTTACTGTCACTCATATGTTACTGTGCGAATTCCCAAACTATTGCACATATGTTGAAATGCATCTCTTGCCAGAGCCTTTTTGAAAATGTCTGTGAATTGTTCTTTTGACCTGCAAAAATCTAAACATATCTATTTTTTATTCACCAATTCTCTGATGAAATGATACCTTGTATCAATATGCTTGGTTTTCTTGTGAAACAAATGATTCTTTGATAACATGATGGTTGAATTATTTTCACAGAAAATCGTTGTTTGTTCCTGTTGTTCCTGCAACAAATCCTTTAACATCCTTCTCATCCATATTGCTTGACAAGTTGCACTTGTAGCTGCGATGTACTCTGATTCTGTTGAATAAAGAGTTACTATGGGTTGCTTCCTTGATGACCATGATACCATACCTATTCCAAAATGAAATGTGTACCCGAAGGTACTTTTCTTGTCATCAATGTTGCCTCCACAATCATTGTCAATGTATCCAGTGAGTCTGAAATGTTCTAAAGTGGGGTACTTAATTCCAAAATCTTTTGCTCCATTCACATATCTCAGGATTCTCTTTCCTGGTTTCCAATGTGATTCTTTTGGAGTTTCCCTGAACCTTGAAATTAGGTTCACTCCATACATAATATTAGGTCTTATCGTTGTGAGATACATAAGACTACATACTAGTCTTTTAAATAGTGTGGGATCCACCTTGGACCCTTTATATTCCTTGCTTAGCTTTAATCATGTTATGATAGGTGTTGGTGTTGCTTTTGAATTCAAAATATTGAATATTTTCAATATTTCATGTTCATACCTGGACTATGAGATAAATATGTCAGTTTTGGATTGGTGCACTTCTAGTCCCAAATCAGTGATTTCAAATTCATCCTTCATGACTGTCTTGAATTCTTCTATGCTAAAATCACCTGTAAATATCAAATCATCCACATATAAACAAACAATTAACACATTACCTTGATGATTTGATTTGATGTACAGTGTTGGCTCATTTTCACTTCTCCAAAATCCATTCTATGTGAGATAGGAATCTATGCGACTGTACCAAGTTGTCGGAGCTTGCTTTAATCCATACAATGATTTATTCAATCTGTATAGTTTGTCTTCTTGTCCTGGAACCTCTTAACATTGTGGTTGTTCCACATATACTTATTCTTCTAAGTTTCCATTCAAGAATGTTGACTTTACATCCATCTGATAAACGACCCATTTGTACCGCGTGACCATAGCTAACACAATTATGACCATGTCCATGTCCACTACTGGTGCAAATGTTTCATTGAAATCAATTCCAGGTTGTTGTGTAAATCCTCTTGCAACTAACTTTGCCTTGTACTTATGTACATTTTCTTCTGCATCTTGCTTGGTTTTATAAATCCACTTGACACTTATTAAATTCTTGTCTGCAAGTACATCAACCAAATGCCATGTTTGATTGTTCTCTATGCATCTGATTTCTTCATCCATGGTTTGTGCCCATACATCATTTTTGACAGCTTCTTCAAAGGGTAATGAATCATCTATTCGTGAAAACAGAGAAAAAACTGAAAATGAATTTGATGCATCTTCATTATCAATGTCGTGAAAAATTCTTGTCTTTCTTGGTAACAGACTTTCTAAGGTTGGATATGGATATGTAGAACTACTTGGACTTCATGTTGGTGTTTTCTGCGCTCTAGGTGTAAACTACGTACCTACTTTTCTTACTGGAGTATTGTGCATATTAATTTGTGTTGCAGTGCCAGATGTAGATGGGACTGCGCATTGACCTTTGCATGGTTTTTCAACCATTTCATATTTTGTGTCATCATGCTCCATCATGCTCCATCACATCAATAATTTTTACTATCTTTGCTATGGTTCCATCCCATGCTTCATTCTCCACGAATTGAACGTCGCGGTTGATTGTGAATTTTCTTGTGACAGGGTCATACAACTTGTATCCTTTTGTTTTTTCAGAATATCCTATATAAAAATATACATTTCTATCCTTTGTTGTCCATCTTCCTTCTTAGTTCATCTTAAACATGTCTGTATGTGATGCAACCAAAAAAAATTAAGTGCGCCACATTATGCTTTGAACCTGTCCGGGCTTCCTGAGGAACTCTATTCTTCACACTCTTTGTCGTAGATTTGTTCAAGATGTATACTGCAATTGCTACTTCCTCATCCAAATACTCATTTGACAAATGTTTGGTTTTCAACATACTCCATGCCATTTCCATGATGGTTCTCTTCTTTCTCTCTGTGACACCTTTTTGTTGTGGTGTGTATCACACGGTAAATTTCCTTTAGATGCCATGAACTTTACAAAAGTTCTGAAATTCTCTTGACATGTATTCTCCACCTCTGTTTGTTCTTATACACTTGATGTAGTAACCACTTTGCTTTTCCACAAGTGATTTAAACTGTTGAAAACAACCCAATGCGTCAGATTTATGGTTTAGGAAATAAATCCATGTTTTTCTTGAAAAATCATCAATGAATGTCAGAAAATATGTATTGCTTCCTATGGATGTTGTTTCCATTGGTACACAAATGTCTGAATGTATAATTTCCAGTGGATCCTTTGCTCTGTAAGTCTTTCTAACTGGAAATGATTCCCTGTGTTTCTTTCCAAATATGCAGCCTTCACATATCCTTTCTGGTTTTTCAATCAATGGTAAGCCTTTTACCATATCATTTGTGTGTAGCAGCTTCAAACCTCCAAAGTTTGAATGTCCAAATATGAAATTCCATAATGAGGAATCATCATGTATTTCATATTGGAATGATGCCTTTATCTCTGTGCCATTTTATCCTTTCTTGATAATGTGCACACTATTTTCTTCATTAGAACTGCGCACACTTTCTATTGTAAATGCAGTGTCTCACTGCACACTTTTTCCTTTACCAACTGTTTGTGTTGTATTCTTCTTCTTGGATGGCTTCAGTGTCAATGGGAACGTCCTGTTACTTGTCATCTAGATTTTTGCAATAAGTAGATTGCTTGGGCATTTATCCATGATCACACAGTGATTATCTTCCATGTGGATTATGTATCCTTTTTGTAATAGTCTCCTTGTACTCATCAGATTATAATATACATCATACATAACTTTCAGTTCTCCTTGCTTAGTTAAAATGTTTATAATTCCTTTGCCTAAGATAGTGACTTGGAAATTTGTTCCAAGTGTAACCTTGGTTTGGACTAATTCATCCAAACTAGAAAACAGTTCTATGTTTCCTATCATGTGGTTACAACAGCTTGAATCTAAATACCATATATCACAAGGACTTGCTTGAGCAATATTGCATTCAACTGGTGACACTATAGGCGTTTCTATAGCGTGCGCCATAAACATAGGGCGAGTTTGGTTATTTGCGTTGTGTGACTGATATTGATTTTCTCTTTCTACACTCATATCCATAATGTCCATACTTTTTACAGTAATGGCATTGAATCTTAGATTTGTCAATTCTTTGACAACTTGATTGGTTGGTACTTGGGTTTTGACCTCTTCCACCAGTATTTCAAGGATTGCTACTGCATCCAATTCTGTCAGAACTTCTTCCTCTACCTCTAGAGTTATCTCTCCCCCTTCCTCTTTCATGGCTTATAGATGACTATGCAGAAAACACATTCTCTAATGACATATTTGACCTATTCAATCTATGTTCATGATTGATGAGGGAAGCTTCCAGTTCATCTAGGCTGAACTAACCCAAGTCTTTTACTTCTTCTAGAGTCACAACAAGGGTATCAAACTTAGGAGGAAGACTCCTATGTACCTTCTCAAATTTTTTTTTGTCTTCTATTGTTTCACCATGAGACTTAATTTGATTTATCAATCCAATGATGTGGGTGTAGAATGAATCTATTGTTTGTGAATATTTCATTGACATTGTTTCAAAATCTCTTCTAAGAATCTACAGTTTTGCAGTATTTACTTTGTCCATACCCTGATAAGAGGTTTATAATGTGTCTCATGCTTCCTTGGCTTGCTTTGCTAATGAAACTCTTAGAAGTATGCTCCCATGCATGACTTGATGTATGTAAAACAATGCCTTTCCATCCTTCTTTATTTGATCTTTCAAGACATTTTTCTCAGCTTGTGTGAGAGCATTTTATGTTGCCTGATATACTAGTTCCACGTAGCCATTCTCGACTATTACCCATACATCTTGACCTTGGAACAAAGTCTTCATGGTCAAGGAACACATCTCATAATTTTTTCTTGTAAAAGTGGGAGGTTGCAGATTTGAGGTAGAAGCCATATTTCACTTTCAAAATAGTTTCTTCTCTGATAAACTTGTTCTGATAGAACCCGCTGTCATCTCATGATCGACTACGTTGGGTCGATGGTGCATGCATTCTACTTTGTGCAACGCAATGTAAAATACTGTGCACCATACAGGCTTCTCAAAGTTCTCAAAACCACTCCGCAATGAATAGATTGATCAGTTTGTTGCGCATTGTGAATACACACACTTAATGAAATGATTTATAAATGTGGAATAACACAGTTTTGTGCTTAGCACATAAACTCATAAATAAGACATAAAATTGTCAATACACAAAAAGCTTGATATTAATAAACTTTGGTGCTTTGCGCGAATACAAAATACAATGACAGAGATGAGCTTCGTCTCCAATGACTTCTTCTACTGAATTTACAGACTCTGACTTCTTACACTCCTCAGTTGTTGTTGGTTCTTGGTTGCTCTTCTCTACCTCTCTTTTCTACTCTGCATAATTCATCATCCGACTAACTAAACGAGAGACTCTGATTGAGACTTCCTACAAAAACTAAGAGAGATTCAACATTAAACACTACCATAACTACGACTGACTCTTCAACCACTTAATTTAATTCAAGAAGATAGAAATCAACCATTTAAATCTCTCCTGCTTGCCAACTGAATTTTGAGTAAACTTGGGACTTTGCATTTGCCGACTGAATTTTGAGTAAACTTGCGACTTTGCATTTGCAGACTATCACTATCTTACCAACTTGTAATTACAATTTCCAACAGTAAATACGTGAGCAAAACAACAAAGAGATATGTACAGGTTGACATGTGGAGAAGAATCTTTGGGATGCCATGTTAGAAGGTAGAAATAGAGTAGAGTTAGTGGGGAAGAAGCAGAATTTATGTTCTCATTGTTATCTTCGTTTCCATAACGAATTGGAAAAGTTCATGTGTTGTGTGAAGGGTAAGACAACTGAAATATCTACGTTTAGATAACTAATTTCCACTTGCAATATGAAACACAACTTAAGCAACGTGACAAAATCCTTTATAAGACACATCGTGGAAGTATCTTTTGTCACTTTACTATAAACTATTTATCATTTTAGTTAGCGTAAAATGGTATCTTCGAGTAGTGGACGACTTAGAATGATTGGTCAATTATTATTTTTCTGGTAGAATGGTATCTTCGAGTAGTGGACGACACTGGCACGGCTCTGCTCATTATTTTTCTGCTTTCCTTTGCATCTCGCATTCTTCTGACAATTTAGAATGGCAAATCCTCAAATATAGTACTGTTCCGCTACCACTGATCCCTTCAATTATTTTTCCCCTGATCCAGTAATGGCTTCTGACCGGATCCCTAGAATCCCCGATGATCCACTCCCTTTTGATCCACTGAACACTATAATCCCCGATGATGTTACTGTAGTAGCTGTGCTTGTTGTGGTGCTTATTTTGATAGCCGTGATTATGAGATTGAGAAAAAAGAAAGTGCCCACTGACAGAGAACAACTCCTCAACCCTGAGAAAAAAGAAAGTGCCAACCAACTGCTTGTTGTGGTGCTTATTTTGATAGCCTACCCTACCCTCTTGGAGCTAGAACAGCTCCACAACCCTACCCTCTTGGAGAATCGCACGTATACCAGCGGTAGCTACAGAACAGCTCCCGATAGCCACAGAGGAACTGGCGATAGCCACAGAGGAACTGGCAATAGCCACAGAACAGCTCCCGATAGCTACAGAACAGCCACAGAACAGCTCCCGATAGCCACAGAACAGCGTGGGCACTCTATGGAAGTGGAGGAGCTGAATGGTTTGATGGATGGCAGAGGCATATGCACGTACACAAAGAAGGAACTGGCGAAAGCCACTGACAATTTCACAACTGAAGTTGGACAGGGTGTTTCTGGATTTGTGTATCGAGCCAATTTACCAGGCAATCGAATGGGCGCCGTCAAGAGAGCAATGAATTTAGATCTCATCGGACGAGAATTATTCAAACAAGAATTATCTGTGCTTGTCAGACTTCCACGTCATCCTCATCTTGTGGATTTCATCGGATTGTGTTTACAAGAAGGTGTGTTATTATTCCCTTCCTTTACAATATTTGCATAAGCATCGTTTATTGCCAGACTTATATTGCCTAGCGTAATCTCTTATATTGAAATTTTGTTGTTAAATTTTGTTGTTAAATTGGTAACATAGGTTTTGTTTCTTTCAATGTTTGCTTTTTACCAGTGGAATTGTTTGAAGTAATTTTTATTGAAATTCGTTCTTAAATAAGTAGAAATCTTATATTTATATTTTAATTTGTACAGTGAAATTCAACCTCTATACACTTTAATATTTCTAAATTGTACAATGTATACTTACAATTTCACCAAACAAAAATATCATAAAAATGCATATAGGTCAAACGTTTATACTATGTATTATATATAAATTTATCCATGATTTCTATCCAAAATTATGAGAAAGATCAAAACATTTACCTTTCATGTGCCTGCAGCGTATACAAGGTCCTTTCAAATTATTGACTTTCCATCTTAAAACATGCGCCGTATAGAAGATCCTTTCAAATTAATCCTTTGATACTCCTTTTTGTTCAATTTTAAGAAACTGGGAGCTTTTGAAAGTTAACATGGTTTTTAGGTTAACATGGGGTCTTTAGTTTGTATAGTATGATTTGTTTTCGTTTTGGTGTGATTAGTATGCTTGCATTATCCTTTTGAACATTTTATGACATTCATTAGTGTGATTAAGGTTAGAATAAGACATTTAAGATCTTTCCATCAAGATAAAAGTCATTTTTTCTCATTTTAAATTTGAATTTTTTCAAAGAGAAAAGGCACTACAAGAATAACATTATTCTTGTTGCGTCAAGAGTAATCATTGTTTCAAATGCACCAACTTCCAAGATCATGTCAGCAAATATCCAAGATCATTGCTTAAAAACCAATATCATTTATGCTTAGGATCAAATCGTGTTTTCTGCTTTGATACTTATTCAAAGGGATTGGGTTTATACTCAATAAGTCCGATATCAATTTGTAGGTTTCATGTCATGATTCCTAACATACAATACATGAGTCTTTCCTTATATTTGTGTATTAGTTTATACATGTTTGTAGGTAATATAACTCTTCCACAACTTTCATATTTTCAGAGGTTTGAAAATACTATTGATAGAAACCCTAAGCACTATCAGATCTTTAGGGATTATAATCGATATCATGGCACCTAAGAAAAGTGGTCAAATCACTCGTATAGAACCAGTGGGTGTAGAATTGCTTGAGGCTTATCGAGAAATCTCACAGAATTTCAGAGATGTAGGGTGGTTTAATTTATGTTCTACACTCCAAGGTTATCATGAAAACATCTCCATGATGTTTTCACAAAAATTCGATGGATTCGATACGGTGGTGGGAAAAATTATGATACATGTGATAGGGAATTCGATTGGGACTGCATGCAGGGTATCAGTTTATGGAGAAAGATGGTGGAAGAAGGAGATGTTGCCTCTTGAAATCATGAATCAATTTTTACTTCTAGAACGAAAAAACCCTAAATGGAGTCAGGGTATTTCACAGAATTTGTTGAAGAAAGAATGGCAAAATTCTTTGATGATTATTCACAGGTACATTACATGTGAATATAGGTTTTCCCTTGTACATATTTATCATATTAGGTTTATGATGCATTTGAATGGTGATAGTCCTCTGTGTTTTCCTTTGTTTTTATTAAAAATCTTTTCAAATATGTCTAAAAGGATACAGAATCATCCTACAACTGCTAGTATAATTCCATTTCACCAAAGATTGATCAAAACCCTAGTTATGTATGATTTGGGAGAATTCCACCATTCTTGGGATTGGTTGATTGAATCACTCAATTGTGAAGAACGTGGATCCAAGCATAAAACCACTCTATAACATAAATTCAAAATGTTAAAGAGGGTACCTAAAACTCTTGTTGTTACAATAAAAGAAAGTTCCCTTGTAGCCAGAATAACTCGATCCAACAAAAGGAAGTTGCAGTCACAGTAGGAGACAAAGGATTTACATAAAGATTTCCATGTAGCATGTAGTTCATTTCAATTTGCATGTTTCTTAACCATAAACAAGAATGTTGCAGGAACCAAGATCACAAGAAGAAACACCATGCACAAGAACACATGAAGTATCCTGGGAAACCATTCTCAACAAGGGAAGAAAACCCAGCCAAATCCTTTGCTATATTATTCAAGAGAAATACCTTCACCACCAAGAAAGACCTATCACACAAGATGGTGCTCAAACCCTAGAAGACTAGCGCCCAAGAGAGGTGCACACTTCTCCCAAGTAAATGTACTTGCTGAAATTTCCAAACTCACATGAAAGATGTGTTTCCACAATGGGGATTTTACCTTTACTTATACTAACCTAAACCTGTCAACAGAAGTGTCTATTGGCACAACAGGGCCGACCTCACTAGCTCATAATATAATTATTATTATTATTATTATTATTATTAACCACATTAATTATCTTTTACATTTATTATTATTAATCAAATCAAGGTGGGGTCGACCTGTACCCCTTATATAACAATTAGGGTTACATGTAGGTCTGACTCTTGAAAAATATATAGCAAAGGATCTGATATACTCACTAGTGCTCATCCACTAGGGGCACATCCATAGGGATGCCATATCTCTGGTTCACTGCATTACATAGAAGAACCAGATCTTCACACATTCACCTGTGCTCATCCACAGGTACGTCCACTCTACAGATATTCATTCCCACTGCCTCACATAGGAGATTCATCTGGAGTCTTCTCATCAACTTTGCTGCTCAGAGGAGGCTAATACATCATATTCATTTATGTTCACATGATGATGCACCCAACACTTTGGGATTTCACATGTTCACCTTATGCCCAACCACATGCACATCCAACTCAACAGATCGTCTTTCCCACTGGATAATCATCTGGAGTACTTCTAAACTCTCTGAATGGAGGATCTCATATCTATGTTCCTAGCTCCATCTGAGGCAAGAACCACATGCCCTTCTTAGGGGCTTTCTCTTAGGTTTGTAAGCTGATAGAAATACTCACATAGTTTCAATGATCCACATCTCACAGGTTTGTAAGATGGAGAATGTCTCACATAGTTGCATTCATCAACACTCCCTCTCAACTAGGGAGGCACCCTTTATCATGCCAGGTCTCATAGGGATGTGTTTTGAATTTTTTCTTGGTTGGAGTTATCGACACTTCCTCTCAACTAGGGAGCCATTCTTCACGAAGATAAATTGGTGAAGATATATGCAATTTTCTCATGTGTAGGAAGGTACTGCATGTGTACAATTTTCCTCTGCATCATATCTCTGATATAAGGATATTTCATCTCATCGTATTTCGATCCATCGGGAAATAATGGGTTTTCAAGGGGCTTTACTCATGGCTCTTGGTTATCATCATAGGATTGATCTCATGGTCAAGTAAATATGTTAGAAGCTTGTGAAGCCACATTGCTTCACACACTCGATGATATATAGTCTGCCTCTGTGGTACTCAAGGCTAGAGTTTTTTTTCTTGCTGCAATAGGAAACCATGGAAAACTTCACGATAGAACATCAACCAGATGTGATTTTTCGGTTCACTATACTTTTTTCTCAATCTGAATCAACATATCTTGCAAACTCAAGTTCATACTAGAGGCATATCTTAGGCCATATCCAATTGTGCCTCGTATATATCTCAATACATGTTTTATTATTGTCTAGTGAGTCTGTCTTGGTTGATTCATGAAATGACTAGACACATTCACTGCATGGCATGAATCAAGTTTGGTGTTAACTAGATACATTAGTGATCCAATCACTTGTGGATCAGTCTCGTCTAAATCATCATCAATCTTATTCTTTAAACCCATCACGATGTATTTTTCATTCTTTCATACTGAACTTATTTAATATTTTCCTTGTATATTTCCTTGGACTCAGAAAAATCTTATCGGTCCTCTGTCATACTTCTTGTCCCAAGAAGTAGTGCATCATACTCAGATTATTCATCTCGAATTCAGAAGTCAAGGATTACTTCTATCCAACAAAAACTCTTTCTGAATAAGTCATCAGGATCAAGTTCTCATCACCAACACTGTAATGATATAGGTTTGGATCAGCAACACTCTTGTTGAAATCCAAACTCATCAAGAATCTATCTATCTGATATAGTTTCTAAGTTTCCAACTCATGGATGGTAGTATGGATGGAAGTGTATCGGGTTCACTAGGTCAAGTGTCTCAACATAGACAACTCCATCTGTTTATGAGAAACCTATGGCTATAGATCTCGTTTAGTGTTTCTCAACACTTCCATCAGCTGTGTGCTTGATCTTATAGATCCACTTGGAAGTTACCATAGAATTCCCTTCTGGTCCCTGAATAATATCTTATACATCATTATTTAAGATATACTGGTATTCTTTTGTTATGGCATATTTCCATACCTGTTCTCTTGTTGCTTCTCTAAGAAAAGGAGGCTCAACATCAATGAAGTGGCTCATGACTGAAGGATATCTTGAGAATCTCTTTCGGTTTCTCGGGATGTGCCTTGAGAGTCTTGTATGTTTCTCTGCCTCTTATAGAGTGAGTCTAGGTAGACCTTTTATTCCCTACTATAATATCTCTAAACATATCAACTAGATAAAATGGATCAAATGGAATAATGTCTATCTCCCAATGGATTGCTGAAGGGGGAGAAGGTATTGTCTCACTGTCAATCTCCATCTGAGATTCTTTGGATCTTGAAAGACTATCTCTTCTTCAAGGACAATTTTTTTTTCTTATCTTATTCTATCTCTGACTAGGGATGTCAATCTGGAATGTCTTTTGAAGATTCACTGTATCCTTTCTTTTTAAAGGATCTAGCTTGGACTTCTTCTCTTTGGGTACATGAAAATACACTAGGCACCCAAATATCCTGAAGTGTTCAATCTTAGGCTTCACTCTGGTGGAGGCTTCTTCGAGAGTTTTTTTTTTTCAAAGTCTGATAAAGACTCTTGTTTTGAACATATACTGTGTCATGCATGATTCTTCCCATAGAATCATAGAAGGATTTTGATCATGCATTATAGCATTGGTTGTCTCAATGATGGTTCTATTCTTCCTCTTTCTCAAACAGTTTTGGCTCCCTCTGAGTCAAGTTACTCCCTCTGAGGGATAAGCATATTATTTTCTTGCTAACCTATCTGGAACAAGAAAAAAAAAAAAAACCAACACAAGAATATCTCCTAAAGGAGAATAATGAGTTCATCTCTAGAATCAAAAAAATTTAAGGAATGTTGTCACAACTACAACACCTACTTGTAATGTAGCAAACTTTTAGAAATATAGGTTAGATGAATGAAAATTTAGAACAATCAAACCTAGAGTCTTCACTTCAAGTGCGTCATTCCTTTGAATGCACTAAGATCCTTCTAGATCCATGACTTCAACAAAAGGTTCCTTTGTCCTGCAATTACCCTCATGACAATGATACAAATAATATATACAAGTGCATACTCGAGGATGTTGATATGATTTCTCCAATGGATCTTAGTTGATCTCTATCTTCTAAGATATTTATGATGAAGATAATCATGGTGTCATCTTTTTTATTTTGAAGTTGGCCCTTCAATGTAAGGGATTGAGTAAGTGATTTGCTTCTTTGTTCTGACGCCATCTTCCTTCCATTCATTGATAGTCGTCTTTGGTAAATATTTTTGTATTACCTACAATAAGTCTTCCTCTGAAGTCTTGTCTTCCAATAAATTTAATTTGCTTGATCCATCAAGCTTATCTTCCATCATAGTTTTGTTCATCATAATTTTAGATTCTTCACATCCCTTTGTCAACTAGGCTAGAAACCTAACGGCTAGGCTAGGCTAGCACTTTTAGGTTTTATTGGACTTATGACTACCAAAAATAAGCCTTTGAAAGATAGGATAACACTGGTAAGTTGAAGAGATCCTTCAAAGAGTTTGCAGAAACCCTAAGTCAGAAATTTCTACAGAAATTAGCGAAACCCTAGGGCCAAAAATTCAAAATGCTCAAAATGTCACTCTAAGAGTCTTTGGAGATGCGCTGTAGGAGGATGTACTCTCTTATGCCAAAATATCCCCAACGTTCAAGTGTTTAAGGGATGAAACACCTCATAAAGGAATGTCATACGAATTTTCTCGAAACCCTAAGAGGGTTGTACGATTTTGTAGAAAAGAGAGGAAACTGGTATATGCTTGTGCAATGGGTTCTTCAAGACCTATGCTCTGATACCATGTTGAGTTTTCAATAAGATAGGTTAAGAATGTAGTTCATTTCAATTTTCATTTGTCTTAACCATAAATAAGAATGTTTCAACAACAAAGATCACAAGAAGAAACACCATGCACAAGAACACATGAAGTATCCTGGGAAACCTGATGCAGGAGCATCGCTAACTCATCAAGCGAGCCAGTGTGGAAGCGGAAGACAGCTGGAAGGTGTCTAGCACAAATTTTTGAAAACACCTTGAAACTATTGCGCAGACATTAATGTGAAGATTTAATGAAGCGCACTTTGTATATTGTAAATGGACCTTGAGCGGTAGCTCTCGTCCTTTAGTAGATAACCGACATTTAATATAGTTAATGTAGGTAGATAGGATTTTAATTTTTAGATTAGACAGTTTAGGAGCTGGAGGGACAGCAGATATAGACCCCCTCATTGTATCATTGTAATAGAGCAAATTCAGGAATAGATAGAGCATTCACGGAGAAGAGCAAGAAGATAACTGTGTAGAGAACACCCATGTACTGATATTTGAATTAATAAAAGAATCTTTGATTCAAATTCATGGTTTGTGTTATTCTCTGTGTATTTGGTATTGATATGCTCATAAATGTTTGTTTTCCTGTTATGCATTTGTTTTGATATGCTGGGTATATGATTTCATGTGTGAGTTGAAGTCTGAGAGGGAGATGGAATGAGTTTCAATTGTTTCTCTAGTTGAGCTAGAGAATTCCTGCAAGGAGTGCAGTAGAATCCATTTGCAAGGAGTGCGTTGAAAAAGGGGTTCAAATAGAGATATCTTTTGTTCTCATTTCCTTAAAAAGTATAGTTGGGCATAGGAGCATGCAAGGAGTGCGCAGGCCAGGTGAAAGTCTCAGGGTTGTGAACCTGAGTGAAGAGTTGAAGGACTGCTGCTGCAGGCGTGCGCAGATTCGAAAGAGACTTCAAAACTCAGTCGAGTTAAAGGGTTGCCGCAAGGAGTGCGTGTAGGGAGGCCTTTCTAAGGCTCAAAGTCATAGAAAATCTCGGGAAGGATAGAGTCTTCGAATTCATCGAAGGGTTGCACAGAGAAGTTGTGTTTGAAGCGTTCAGGTAGGTGTTGCAAGTTTGCACGTAGGTGAACAAGTATTCGTGGATGAAGTGCTTGCTTCATTTCGCAGAATTCATCCGGAAGGAATGGATGGTCGGTATTCTCCGAGGAGAATCCACGAATCATCGTAAGTCGTTGGATCTTGAAAAGGTGCAGGGAAGATACGGTGACGTATTCCCAAAGGGTTCCAATCTCAGGAGAGGCAGAGCCATTGATTTGGACCACGAGGGTCGTTAGATCCATGCACATATTGTGGATCGGGGTTTCGTGAGTCGAAGCTCCAAAATATTGCAATAGGAATTGTGATATCGCGAGACGCGATATCCCGATGAGCCCCGAGCTGCCCATCATTGAGGACGTGTGTCATGAAATCCAAGGGAGTCGGTATTCAGAGAGTCGAGGTTTTTGAGAACAGAGAAATCTTGCCACTTAGAATTGCGAAACGCGATATTCCGACGGTAACGTAACGGTGCGGGGCCACAGGAAGTTAGTGGAGGACAAGTGGCGTACCATATCGGGGATCGGGAAAAGGAATGTCCTGAATCCATCGACATCAGGATTCGCGATCCCGCAAATTATGAAATCTCGATAGGAGTGACGGAAGGTGGAAAGGTCAACTTACATGTGCACGTCGGAGTCTCATTACATCGGGTATCGCGAGTCGATGAATCACAGTGTTCGACATCGCAAGTAGCGAAATTGAGATAAGGAAAGTTCCGATACAGGAAAGGGAGAAGTTAGTGTCGACTAACCATCGGGTCTCGGAGATTCAAGCGCTCAATGATCGACCATAGGACTTGCGAAACCACGAGTTCCGATTTCCCGATAAGTTAGGAAAGGGGAGTCATGTGAAGAGATCTGTGGGTGCATATTTCCTGATAGGGAAATAGAAGAACCTTAGAGTTCTTCGGGCCAAAGTAAGAGAAGATCCTGTGAAGCGGGCGTGTCTGCGGGTGCGGCTGTGCCAAAACCCTTCTCAAAAAGGGAATAAAACCTATCCAAATCCTTTGCTAAATTCTTCAAGAGAAATACCTTCACCACCAAGAAAGACCTAGCACACAAGA
Organism: Picea engelmannii; assembly: GCA_009831015.1. NCBI lineage: Eukaryota > Viridiplantae > Streptophyta > Pinopsida > Pinales > Pinaceae > Picea > Picea engelmannii. The sequence continues at coordinate 2,014,457 of ML777273.1, forward strand.
GGGTGCTCAAGTCCTAGAAGACTAGTGCCCAAGAGAGGTGTGCACTTCTCCCAAGTAAATGTACATGCTGAAATTTCCAAACTCACATGAAAGATGTGTTTCCATAATGGGGATTTTACCTTTACTTATACTAACCTGAACCTGTCAAAAGAAGTGTCTATTAGAACAATAGGGCTGACCTCACTAGATCATAATATAATTAATATTAATATTATTGTTGTTATTATTATTATTAACGAGATTAACTATCTTTTGCATTTATTATTATTAGTCACATTAAGGTGGGGCCAACTTGTACCCTTTACATAACAATTAGGGTTACAAGCAGGTCTAACTCTGGAACAATATATAGCAAAGGATATGATACACCCACTAGTGCTCATCCACTAGGGGCACATCCATAGCAATGTCATATCTCTGGTTCACTGCATTACACAGAAGAACCAGATTTTCACACATTCACCTATGCTTGTCCATAAGAACATCCACTCTAAATATATTCATTCCCACTGCCTCACACAGGAGAATCATCTAGAGTCTTCTCATCAACTTTGCTTCTCAGAGGAGGATAATACATCATCTTCATTTATGTTCACAGGATGATGCACCCAACACTTTGGGATTTCACACGTTCACTTTGTTGTTAGCCACAGGCATGCCCAACTCAACAGATCACCTTTCCCACTGGATAATCATCTGGATTTCTTCTCAACTCTTTGAATGGAGGAGGTCATCTCTACGTTCCTAGATCTGTCTCAGGTAGGAACCATGTACCCTTGTTAGGGTATTTCTCTCAGGTTTGTAAGATGAGAGAAAGACTCACATAGCTGCAATGATCCACATCTCATAGGTTTTTAAGATGGAGAATGTCTCACATAGTTGCATTCATCAACAAGGTTCTGCTTATATTATACAGTGAAGGTTTCATAATTTGAGGCATCATACAGTTTTGACTGTTTGATGAATACAAGGAATACCTATGCTGAAGGTTTTGGAAAATGTTATTAAAATATACACATAAGAAGAATATGTTCAAATATGTAAATATTTTTCTCAATCACAATAGGGGGTGTCTATTCTAAAGGCTAATATTGAAGGACTAGCTCAACATCAGATTCACTCCTTGTTTTGTGAGATTTGAATATCTCATCAGATTAGACCTAGTCAAAATTCAAGTTAATTATCTAGAGCATAGGTTGAAGAGATCTAAATTATATGTATGAGAGGATATGTCTCCTAAGTTCTAGCTAGAAGATAGGATCTTATCTAACTGTATCTATAAAGTAGGATCTCTAGAAACTAATTGTTGTGTTTAAAAAGGGATCTAATGGACAAAATTAAGGGTTGATTGGTTGGGAACCATTGGCCTTTTTTAGAAAACTCTGTAAGACAAAGACTTATTTCATTCTGGTACTAAATGGAAAAGGCTATCTGATGGTTAGATTTCTATTCTTGTCTATATTTCTATCTTTTTCTTACTTGAATGCATGTTAATCTTTTGCTAAGCATACGATGTATCATGTTTTTGAGTAAGCCAGTGAAAACTTTACTTTTTGTTTGTTCATAATCATATTTGTTTTCAGGTACATTTCTCTTGTTTCTTGAATGATATTTGGGATCAAGAGTTTCATATGTCCTAGAAAATTTGGGTCATTTTGCGATGACTATTTCGACGTTATGTCGTGAATATTCCGATGAATCTTGAGTCTCTGAAACACCATTTTATGGCATGTGGAAATTTTGACGAACTTGAATTAACATTGCAAGAGAGACAACCCTAGGGAACTTCTCACAATTGCAACAACAAAAGAAATATCGTCGCCAATACGACAATATAGGCAAACTAAGTGAAACCAATAGTTCGTCTCAATTGCAATGATAATTTTCATTGTCTATATAGCAAATTCCTCGCACCAATTTTTATTTTCGTCGCACTTGCGACAACAACATGTTTTTGTTTATATAGCGAATTCATCGCAGGTATATTATTGTCGTCGAAATTGTGACAAAAAATATTTATTTAAAAAAAAATTAAAAATTATTTTAGGTGGCAATATTAATATTAATATTACCATATTAATAACTATCAATAGAAAACATTGACATTATTTATTATTTATATTAATAACTTCTTTTGCATGGGGACTTGGTGTTTTTTCCAACAACCAAGCAAAATCTTATGCACTTTGGAAAGGATTGAAAATTTCTAAAGGTTCATGTGCTCAATCGTTGGTTGTAGTGAGAGATTCAAATATAATCATTAACCATATGTAATTCATTGTGCACTAAAATAGTCTCATTCAAGGTTACAAGGTTACATATAAAATAAATAATGCAATATAGAAGATGAAATACTCAAAGAAAATGTGTCTAAACTAAAATATGTGCTCGGGTGGTACAACAACTATTTGACAATACTTATTTCAATAGGTCAATGACAATGTATGGATTTGATGTAAGAGTTTCACATGGTGTATTTTACAAATACAAAACACAATCCTAAGACTCTAACACAACACTAATGATCTTCACTCAAATAGTTAAATAGTAACTAGGCCTTCCAAGTGCTTCAATGTATGGTGATAAAACCCACCATAGAAAACACATGAAGGCATGAGAGGCACTATGATTCCACTATAAGGGAAGATGAAAGGGGACCTTTGGGAAAATAAATCCTCTATCTTCAAGGTCATTCTTAGAACTCATATTTTTCTACAATGTGCCTTCAATGAAGCCATATACCTTCTTTGAATTATCAACCAATCCTTGAATCTATGTAAGAGGTTGGTGGGGAAAGTATTTTCACATAATAATGGGAGCATGGGTTGAGTACAATATTCATGCCATGGGAAGTGTAAGAGTCCTACATTCCGCTAGTTAAAGGTAATGTCATCCATCATTTCCACCAATGATATCATTGTCATTGACTCTAACATTGTGGGAAGCACTCTAACATTAATTCTCTACATATTTGATGTTTTTTTCTCCATTTCCAACCCATACCAATTTGGAAATTAACCAAAATCAACATCAAGAAGAGGAAAATTGTAGACTTTGGATGAAATATAGTGGTTGTAGGAGAGCATATAGGATAGGGAAGTTAACAATTCATCATTCACTATCCATTATATACTCTTTATATCCTTGAGAGACAAATATAGTTCTTTTAGGAAATTCTTAGAAAGAATACAATATATCAAGCTCTTTCTATCCACACTAAAGAGAACTAGAGAGAATAATATATCTAAGGGACCATGAAGTACATAAAGTGAATATATTCCTTATGTTGCATGTTGTAGTGGAAGAGAGTTCCTTATCTATCCCAGGATGAATCAGATTCTTGTAATGCTTTGTGTTGAGAAGGTTAGGTAAGAATGTGAGTATAAAGGTTGGGATGAGAAATATAGAATCTTATTGCTTGGTGTTTTGACCATGGTGGCCTCATAGCCTAGGTTGGTGGTGGTATCTACACTAGAAGGTTAGGAAATTTTATCTTACATGACCAATCTCTTGGACCAATTTTTGTTAAAAGATAAGTCTCATTTTTGTTTTATGAATATGCAAAATTACTATTACTCCCAGTCATAAAACAATTATGTGTTATGCATGCTACGTGTCATTTTTTTTTTCCGATTTTGAATTTAAGTATACAAGGAAATGAAGGAAAATTTCATGACGCAAGAGAAGAAAATGATTTATACCTTTTCGGAAATGTGTTTTGGATCATGGAGGTGACCACCCTTCAAACCTGCATTTTTCAAAGACATTAAAAGGTTAAATGATTGAATAATAGCTAAACATCTGTGAGGAAATAACCATGTATAAGTGCAAAGGAAGGCTAATAGGTGGGCTTGAAACAAGAGAACTCTTAGCTCACACATACACAATACATAAGATAAGACTCCATGTAAAACTCAAGTGCACCACTATCTAAGGGAGTTTTAGCCTTTGGAATACATTGTGCAAGAAGATTAGATATGAAGTCTACCWAATAAAATATCATCCCATGCTTGAGCACCCCATRCATAATCAAAATCCATCTTRAYCATATGTATCTAGYGCATYRTCTACCATACAAGAGGTTCAAGAGAATTGCTAAGGCTTGAAGTTCTCATAAGAATGGAGGGAGGCCATGAAGCCTAAGGAAATGGTTGGATGATATGGAGTTCACTATAGTTTAAAATTTCTTAAATATTTCTAACCTACAAGGTTACATATAAAATAAATAATGTAATATAGAAGATGAAATACTCAAAGAAAATGTGTCTGAACTGAAATATCTGCTTGGGTGGTACAAAAAGTATTTGATAATACTTATTTCAATAGGTCAATGACAGTGTATGGCTTTGATGTAAGAGTTTCACATGGTGTATTTTACAAATACAAAACACAATCCTAAGACTATAACACAACTCTAATGACCTTCACTCAAATAGTTAAATAGTAATTAGGCCTTCCAAGTGCTTCAATGTATGGTGATGCAACCCACCATAGAAAACACATGAAGGCATGAGAGGCACTATGATTCCACTATAGGGAAAGCTGAAAGGGAACCTATGGGAAAATAAATCCTCTATGTCCAAGGTCATTCTCATAACTCATATTTTTCTACAATGTGCCTTAAATGAATCCATATACCTTCTTTGACTTATCAACCAATCCTTGAATCTATGTAAGAGGTTGGCGTGGAAAGTCTTTTCACATAATAATGGGAGCATGGGTTGACTACAATCTTCATGCCATGGGAAGTGTAAGAGTCCTACATTCCACTAGTTATAGGTAATGTCATCCATCATTTCCACCAATGATATCATTGTCATTGACTCTAACATTGTGGGATGCACTCTAACATTAATTCTCTACATATTTGATGTTTTATTCTCCATTTCCAACCCATACCAATTTGGAAATTAACCAAAATCAACATCAAGAAGAGGAAAATTGTAGACTTTGGATGAAATATAGTGGTTGTAGGTGAGCATATAGGATAGGGAAGATAACAATTCATCATTCACTATCCATTATATACTCTTTATATCCTTGAGAGACAAATATAGTTCTTTTAGGAAATTCTTAGAAAGAATACAATAGATCAAGCTCTTTCTATCCACACCAAAGAGAACTAGAGAAAATAATATATCTAAGGGACCATGAAGTACATAAAGTGAATATATTCCTTATGTTGCATTTTGCAGTGGAAGAGAGTTCCTTATCCATCGCGGGATGAATCAGATTCTTGTAATGCTTTCTGTTGAGAAGGTTAGGTAAGAATGTGAGTAGAAATGTTGGAATGAGAAATATAGAATCTTATTGCTTGTTTTTTTCACCATGGTGGCCTCATAGACTAGGTTGGTGGTGGAATCTACACTAGATGGTTGTGGTTCAATGGAAATTTTCTCTTACATGACCAATCTCTTGGACCAATTTTTGTTAAAAGATAAGTCTCATTTTTTTGTTTATGAATATGAAAAATTTCTATTACTCCCAGTCATAAAAAAATAATGTGTTATGCATGCTATGTGTCATATTTTTTTTCCTATTTTGAATTTAAGTATACAAGGAAATGAAGGAAAATTTCATGACGCAAGAAAAGAAAATGATTTATACCTTTTCGGAAATGTGTTTTGGATCATGGAGGTGACGTCCCTTCAAACCTACATTTTTCAAAGACATTAAAAGGTTAAATGACTGAATAATAGATAAACATCTATGAGGAAATAACCATGTACAAGTGCAAAGGAAGGCTACTAGGTGGGTTTGAAAGAAGAGAACTCTTAGCTCACACATACACAATACATAAGATAAGACGCCATGTAAAACTCAAGTGAACCACTATCTAAGGGAGTTTTAGCCTTTGGAATACATCGTGCAAGAATATTAGATATGAAGTCTACCTAATAAAATATCATCCCAAGCTTGAGCACCCCGTGCATAATCAAAATCCATCTTAACCATATTTATCTAGTGCATAATCTACCATACAAGAGGTTCAAGAGAATTGCTAAGGCTTGAAGTTCTCTTAAGAATGGAGGGAGGCCATGAAGCCTAAGGAAATGGCTGGATGATATGGAGTTAACTATAGTTTAAAATTTCTTAAATATCTCTAACCTATAAGGTTACATATAAAATAAATAATGCAATATAGAAGATGAAATACTCAACAAAAATGTGTCTGAACTGAAATATGTGCTCAGGTGGTACAAAAATTATTTGATAATACTTATTTCAATAGCTCAATGACAATGTATGGCTTTGATGTAAGAGTTTCACATGGTGTATTTTACAAATACAAAACACAATCCTAAGACTCTAACACAACTCTAATGACCTTCACTCAAATAATTAAATAGTAATTGGGCCTTCCAAGTGCTTCAATGTATGGTGATGCAACCCACCATAGAAAACACATGAAGGCATGAGAGGCATTATGATTCCACTATGAAAAATTACTATGCATATTTTTTTGTTTATGAATATGCAAAATTACTATACATATTTTTGTGTTTATGAATATGAAAAATTACTATTACTCCCAGTCATAAAAAAATTATGTGTTATGCATGCTATTTTTCATTTGTTTTTCCGATTTTGAATTTAGTTATACAAGGAAATGAAGGAAAATTTCATGACGCAAGAGAAGAAAATGATTTATACCTTTTTCGGAAAAAAAAATTGGATCATGGAGGTGACCACCCTTCAAACCTGCAATTTTCAAAGACATTAAAAGGTTAAATGACTGAATAATAGCTAAACATCTATGACCACCCATATTGCTCGATTATGCCATCGCTCTATGATTTCAATGTTCAACTTGTTACATCCGCATTCTCAATCAAGGTATTTAGCATGTTTATGCATGGAAACAATTCCTCTTTGTATCCCACGTTGTGGAATCACAAGACCTTAACATTGAAATCCTTGGGTTCCTGTCCTTTGCTTATTTTTCTGCTCACAATGATTTGTGAAAGTTTCAACATCATTGTACATATCATAGAGGAGTGAATAAGTAGGCTTTGAGGCAATGTTGAGTATCAACACCATGTCCATGAAAAAATGAAAAGACACAATGAAAAGAATGGCAATGCTCTTTGTCATGTGAGACACAATGAACCAACTCACAAAACTTTGGAAGTTGCATCATTAAGAGAAGCTGAAATTATCATTAAGTGTATATGAAAATTACATTCACAGATATATACAAGCCATAGAAATAGCCTTGTGTATATTATCAGATGAAAAGGTACCCATAATGTCAATGAATTATATGCATCATTACATGTTCAGCTATATAATGTACATCTAACTATCTTATAAAATTAGTACATGACATCATGAATTTCTTTTAGTCTTCTTTTGTGCTTTCCAGTTCTTAAGAAAATCATTCATGTCCATGTCTTCATTTACTGGTGCTCTTCAACAATTGATGTTGCTTCAGTCCTTTCACACTGAGTACGTCTGGTCTTGTACCCATGACATGGATACTGCTGTGAGGGGCCATCACCTAAAAAAATAAAAAATATTAAATTTATATGGCCAATTTTTAAATATCATTGAAGTAGTTCATTAATATTAAAAAAAAACTCTCCAATGTAATTATTTACCTGGTCCTCTAGTCGGCACTGTTGGAATGGCTGCTGGCTTGTTCACCTGATATTTAGGTTGGGGATGATCATCTATGACATTCTATGCCATTGAAACATCAAAATGTATAAGTACAAAATTATTAAGTATATGATTAATATATAGACATTTTATCGTCATGGGCCTCAGTCACAGGAACATCTTGGGGCTGCACCTCATTGGGATGGGGCTGTCATGGAGCACCATGATCTTTTGGCTTCGTTTCACTATCAACGCTCTGTTGTCCAGTACAAATGGTTTAATTGATAGTGTTGCTCCCCTAATTAAAACAAAGTAAGACATTAAATTATGAACGATATCAAACATTTACGTATTTTATAAGTAACGAAAGGTTAATGTGGACTGATTTTTATTTACCTTATCCCGCAAATTGGATCTTGGGGTCTGCCCCATGCTTTTCCTACAATCAACCCTGACTTTATAACCATACTTGTAACCAAGTTGGAGGTCTTCCTCTGTGGTTTCAGTTTTGAAGTCGTCGCCTTGCATTGCATAAGGGTATGGTTTTTTAATGTTTTTGGCTGCAATTACCTTAAAGTTGTAAGGTGATAAAAATAGTATGCTTAAGATGTTTGGGTACTTATGATTCGTGACTGTAACCTCGAGTAGCCGCCCTAGCCTAGCTTGTGTTGGCCATGTTTGGCAATCCTTGCTTTGGTTGCCTTCAAAGTGTCAAGCAACCTATCATTAAAATTTTCAAGTATGTTATATATAACCACACTTTTATTTAGATATAAAGAAAAATAAAGCTAGTATTGAATTCAAAAAATTGTAATTTAACTCGATGTACCAATTATTTGTTCTCCTAATTTTTTCAAAATCTTCTCTTTTTCATCATTAATGATCACCTTCCACTCCCTCTCTGGAATTGAGGGAGGACACTCATACCTAGGATTTCTTGTCGAGCTTTGTCTATAGACATCCCGCGTATATTTTAAATATTCACCCACTGCAGATGTGACCACTTTTGTATTGAACGTGTCTACACCAAAGAGGCCTTCAAGATAATCCATAAGTTCCTTTTTGAGGTTGGAATTCTGGCAATTCCACCTCATGCGTAAGGTTGCCCAAAAAATATACAAGGTCTTTCTCTCTACGTGCCTATAAAGAAGGTCGTTTCTTACACACAAAAATATATGATCATTAATTTAAAATTAATAATCTAGATGATTTCTGTATGAGGACAACATTAAACGATTAAAATATGAAATAAAACTACCTGGGAGTCTTGATTTTTTTAATGGAAGTCAATTATTGTCGACCAAAAATGTGCACAGAATGGTCCTTATGCTTGTCACACGTCTAGCTCCAGGAAATGCAACCATATCAACCACATCACTATGATCCTCATCTCTGCCACCATCTCTATACTCTGATCAAGGTGTGGATGCATGTCGTTGTGTGTCATAGCTCCCATCTAAATGAGGTGTGGAAGATGGAGAAGTAAATAGTTCTCTAGCAGCTGTATGATCACCTGCATCAGGACTTTGTAGTGTCTCTGTAGCACCACTATTACAAACAACGGGCTGAACATGCTCCAAATATTCCTTTATAAAAAAGAAAAAGTTTTTTCGTGAGATAATGTAAAAGTTAAAGAACAAAGTATCATAATTGAACATATGAGTGCATTAAAAAAAAGAAATTAAATTATGGTTATTACCTTATGTGTGTTAAGTTGTGACATAAGGAGCTTGATCTTTTCTTTGAGGTCGAGAGTTTGTTCTGGATGATGTGATAAGATAACAAGTTCCTTGTTATCTTTAATGATCTTTTTTTTTTAACAAGAGCATCGAATCAGTGCAAGAATAAAACCCCTCCTCATCGACGGAATCATGATCCACATGGCCTACTGACTACATATAATTTCAGCAAAAATAATGTTATTTCAATAAAATAATATAAGCAAATAATAAAAACAACGTAAAATGAAAGTGAAAATTGATAATCATTTACATGTTCTACGGCTGGCCCTTTTCCACGATCATCCTACCAAATTATAATATAATTAGAACCCCCAAATATTTAAAAAAAATTTAATGATAACAAAAAAACAATGTTAAAGATAGTATTTACAACAATGTTAAAGATAATAAAAAAGTATAATGCAATAAGTAGAGGTTTCTTAAAGAGGTGTTGCATAAAAACTTGCACACTATTAGTCAATGTTTCTATTTGATTCAAATGGTAATCCACTAATAACTCTTCCCCGAGAGCTATCTTTTTTATTACGCACAAGACTACCCGATTCTCTTCATGCCCCTCATATATGCAATTCGGTTGTTTGTTTGTTGTCCCGGGTCATGTGTTGTTTATAAACCTTGCGATATTGTCGGAAGCTTTAGGCCTTCCATCAATATAGATAGTCACTCCCTTATTTTTATCCTTGTTTATTAGTTGTATATAATTTGCGGCAAGTGCATATCTCCACATACTTCTCATGTATTGGACAAACCACATCCAATCATTATAATTGTAACACGGTCTGACATAGTCCATCAATTCAGTTACTGTATTGTATTTTACAATTATTCCATCCATGGAAAATAGCCCCAAGCCATGCAGGGAGGATGGTGCAATGCGATATGTCATATTGTTGACAACGAAGTCAACATCTATAGAAGGTAGTTCCTTAGGTACCCATTGTTTCACTAGATGCTTATACTTGAGTGGAACTTCTATGTCTCGTATGATCTCATCATCATAAGAGCATGATCCTCCTTTGACAAGAAAAAATTTCATGCGTCTACAAAATTTTATTCTGACTTTTTCACCTCTGGTCCTTATTTTCTTATCATATCTACTAGATGCAGTCTCATTTGTAGCCTCTATTTGTCCTAATGTTTCCTCACTCAATGAAGAAATATCTTACAGGTACTTGTTTGGTTGTACCTTCAGTTGCATGTGCACGTGTTGTTAGTTAGTAGTCCATCATCATATTAACAGTTCTAAATAAAAAATTTATATCTTTAGTTTTGGATGCACAATTAGACTAGGGTGTAGTTACCAATATTAGTGGTCAACCACCTAATTTAATGTGATATCCCTCTTGATTTTGGACATATTAAGGACATATTAAAAATGTGAAAACACTAAGGACATGATAAATTTATCATATGGATCTAAGAAAAAAATAGTATTAAGGTTGTTGTTTGTTGGATTTGTGCAAAATGAACCTAAACAAAAAATTCTCACTTGAACTTGAGCAATGCCAAACTTATAGAAATGGTATAGAAAAATATAAATACTAGACTAGGATAACCCAACTAGGCACCCTCTACTCAAGGAAGAGGAACCACACGACACAAAACGCCTCTAATTTTTTCAAACCCCCATGTGTTGCATTGTCAACTCCCACAAGGCCATCCTAAACCCCAATATTATAGGGAAACAATAATAGTTTTGTAGGAATCAAAGAAACCCAGGGTTGAACATGGGACATAACAACATGAAACCCATATGACATACAAAAAGAAAACACACAAGGATAGATCCAAACCAAAAAAACATGTTAACAAGGAAAACACATACCTTTCTATGTGCTAAAGACCAACTCGAAAAGAAAACACATATGGACAAATCCAATTTGAAGAGCACTGTCACAAGGAAAACAAATCCCTTTGCATGTGCCAAATACCAACAATTCCAACCAATCTAACAGTGTATGGAAGAGGTAGCAATGAAACTACCCACAATCCTATGGAAAAAAAACCCTACTCCATGAAATGTTTTACCACACATTGACAACCACTACAAAACACCATAATTAAGACCAAACCCAAGAGAGGAATGAAAAACATGGAACCCCGATAATAGTTTTGTAGGAATCAAAGAAACCTAGGGTTGAACATGGGACATAACAACATGAAACCCATATCACATACAAAAAGAAAACACACAAGGATAGATCCAAACCAAAAAACATGTTAACAAGGAAAACACATACTTTTGTATGTGCTAAAGGCCAACTCGAAAAAAAAACACATATGGACAAATCCAATTTGAAGAACATTGTCACAAGGAAAACACATCCCTTTCTATGTGCCAAATACCAACAATTCCAACCAATCTACTAGTGTATGCAAGAGGTAGCTTGGTAGCAATGAAACTACCCACAATCCTATGGAAAAACAACCCTCCTCCATGAAATGTTTTACTACACATCGACAACCACTACAAAACACCATAATCAAGACCAAACCCAAGAGAGGAATGAAAAAAATGGAACAACAACCAAATTCTAGAGTGCACCATGATCAGCAAGAAAACCACAAAAAAAAACCATAATCGATACCATAACCATGAAACCCATGGGAAACATAGAGAACCCACAAAATTTTAGGCTATGCCACAATGAGCACAATTCATGGCCCACTAAATTTTATAGTACACCACGATATCTAAGAAAACCACGACCAATCACCATATTAGAGACCACATATAGGAAACTCCATAGTGCACCACAATAGCCAAGATAACCACAACCATATATCATAGTTGATAATACATCTAAAAAACCCATGAAAAGAATGCACCACCCACCAAATTCTCGAAAGGCAAGAGGAAATTATGTGGTATGATAGAGTTTACAAAAGACCTCTTCAAGAGTGGATAGACATATGTTGTAGCATATCATTTCCATTGTTGCATCCACCTGATGGAATCATTCATTCATAGATACTCAGTTTACTATTCATGCCAACAATGATAGAGATTCCAACATACAAGCATTCAGACTTTGATGTTTCCTTGTTTTTCACAATAACTAAGCTCACAACTCTCAAGGAATTAGTCAGAATGGCATAGGCAGTTTGGGGATATTCTTCATGCACATCGACCTCTCATGTCATGCCATGTTACAAATATTGGAGCGGTCAACTTGTTTGTGCATTTGGAGGCATGTTTCACATAGTTTGATGGATGACCTCCTAGTTTGATCGATGTTGGATATTGATGAGAAAACATGCTTCCTAGACAAGACCTCAATGGCTAATATTTTTGTGGAAATGAACTTGGGAGATGGATTTCTTGAAGGAATTGATATCCAAGTGGAGAATTGTTCTTATTGTTAGGAGATAGACAATGTTAAGATTCCTTTTTCGTGCTCCATCCTTCATATGTATGGTCACCTTAGGTAAACTTTCCCTAACAAATATACACCCAACGATGAGGAAGAAGTGGAAGAGTGAATAGAGGACATTTCCAAAATCACAATTGATCTCAAAATGATAGCAGGAAGAGCCATAATCCCTCGTCATCAAAAGGTAAGTCTATATCTGTGGATCCTTATTTTGTTATTATTGAATATATATTAATATATATAGTTAGAGAACAATGTCATTAGCTCATCATTGAAAGACCTTGAGAAATCTCTAAAATATCCAACATTGAAAGAAAAAATGCATATGAGGAATTGGGATGTCATTAAGAAGACTAGAACCTAGATGGAAATGAGAGTCCACATGGATAAGAAGCTT
>ML777273.1:2057851-2102253 GCA_009831015.1 Picea engelmannii
CCTTCATTCTGATCTGATGATACCCTGAATGAAGATCCAATTTTGTGAAATAGATTGCTCCATGTAGTTCATCTAACAATTCATCAATGACAGGAATGGGAAACTTATCTTTAATAGTGATCTTGTTGAGCTCTCTATAATATAGACACATACGCCATGAGTTATCTTTCTTGAATACCATTTCCACTGGTGCAGAGTAAGAACTTTGGCTAGGTCTAATAATGCCATCCTCTAACATTTCTTCAACCATGTGCTCAATTTCACTCTTTTGGGCGTAAGGGTATCTGTATGGCCTGATGTTAGGAGGAACACTCTCAGGAATTAGGTGAATTTCATGGTCATGATTTTGAGTGGGTGGAAGACCTTTGGGAATATCTTCAAATAATTTGGAATGCTTATCAATGATCCTTTGGAGATCTTGAGGAATAAATGGCTTAGATGTTTGAACATCTAGTGAGCATAGTTGTGCAATAACTCCTTGATGCCTCTTTTTCAATAATTTTGTGATGCCTTTAGAGCTTATCACCTTACCGGGTTTCCCTGTGATACCTCTTAACTCAATTTATTTTCCTTCCAATGAAAATTTCATGAAAAGTTCTTGAAAATTAAAAGCCATTGTTCCTAATGATTGTAACCATTGGATTCCTAATACAACATCTGCACCACCCATGTGTATAGCAATCATTGGACTATTCATTACATATTCCCCCATAGTAATATTGATCTTATTGCATTTCCCTGAGCAATTGATAGTTCCTCCATCTGCAATCACTACTTGAAACTCTGGTGCTAGATATACAAAGCAATTGAGATATTTGGCTAATTTATAGTGAATGAAATTATGAGTACTGCTAGAATCAGTTAGGATTATTACCTTTTTCTTTTTAATGTATCCTTTGATCTTGAGGGTTTGAGGAGTGCTAATTCTATCCAATGCATTACACGATATCATGGGAGTCAACTCTTCAAACGAAATTGCTTCTACATTTTCATCTTGAGATGGTTCTTATTCTTGTTCTTCTTCCTCTTCACAATCTATGTAGAATAATTTCTTCTCACCACACTTATGTCCCTTACTGTACTTGTTGTCACAATTAAAGCATAAAATTTTTTCTTTCCTTTCCTCCAATTGTTGAGGTGTCAGCCTTGTAGTTTGAGGTGTTTTAGAATAAGGAACATTGTTTTTTCTATAGATGTTTGGATTGGTCCTTCTAGTAGCCATAGCCATATTTTTTACTTTCAACATTTCTTGCCACCTTAAATGCATTATCCAATGATTTGGGTTCCCAAAGGTGAAGCTCATGTTGAATGTTATCCTTTAAAGTTCTTATGAATACATCAATCAAGTGCTCATTTGGAATATTGGTTACCTTTATATTCAATCTTTGGAAGTTCTCAATGTGGTCGGTAACTGAACCATTTTACTTGAGATTTATCAATTGGATAAAAAAGGTATTGCTCCTTGTATCGTCATAGTGTGCTATCATTTCTTCCATGAAAATTGTCCAAGTGAAGAGTGATTTTTGAGAACAAAGCCATCGATACCATACAAATTGATTAGGTTCTAAATATAAAGAAGCAATTCGTACCTTTTGTGTATGTGGCACATTATGGATATCAAAGAATTGCTCCATCTAAAGTATCCATGTGATTGGGTCCTTGCCATCAAACTTCCTCATATCAATCTTAGGAACGTGGTTGGTCTTCAAACTAAAGTTGGAGTTTCTCCATTCTTGATTCACCTTTCTTGTGTCCTCATCATGAATTTCATGGGATGCATTTTCACTTTCAGGTGTCTTCTCTGTTACGAATTTTTTCAATACTTCCATGATCTCCCCTTCTAAACGCTCCATCATCTCTTGTAGTTCATCTTTTGTTACTGTCTTCTTTTGTAAATCATTTATGTCCCTACGCATTTCTTCACCTTCATCAAGAGTCCAAGTAGGATTTTCTGGAGGCTTATTTGGTGTAGAAGTTCCCTTTTTGGGTGGCATGTTGTCCAAGTATCACTTTTGAACCTTGATTTTGAGGTGGTTCTGCTAGACAATATTCATTCTATTGTATCTCCCAAGTTTCGAACCTTCTAGGTATGAAAATTTATTTTATGTATTTCTCTGGTATTTCTTCTCTGCAATTCCATAGGTCTGATCAAAATTGGATTTTCTAAGTGGAATTTACTGTAACTTCCCCACAACTTGCTGATTTTTGGCCTTTCCAGGAGATCTCACTTGTATAGCGTGCCCTAAACAAAATAATTCATATAAAATTCTAAAACTCGCACCAGAAATACTAAAAACTGTCTGTGATCCAATGAAACTAGTCCCACTCAATTTGGATACTCTAAGAAGAAGTTATGATTGTTTTACCTGGAACACCTTTTTGAGACTAGTCAATAGGACTAGCCAGATATCCTTTCTTACACAAGGTGTATATAAAAATTTGATATGAAGAAGAAGCTAAAAGTTTTACCACAAATACCTTATTAATATTTGTAAATATCCTCTAGATTTCAGGGTCTGAAACGTTACAGAAATTTTTTTATAGAGAAAATTCCACAATGACTTAGTTTAAGATGATTCCAGAACCCTATCTTGTACAGGTTGTATCTCCAAAAGTATAAGGCCTCAGGAGATGAATTTTGAACCCAACATACCTTGATCCATCTACTAAATAAACTCCAATCCGTTCCTTATGAAACATTGTAGAAAGAAAGTTATAGAGAAAATACCAAGGTGTCTTAGATGTAGCAGTGAAATCCCAAGACCTTGAGCTCTGATACCATATGTTAAGAACCAAATATCAATATAACATAGAAAAACCTCAAAAAAAATACTCAATGCCTTGAAAAAGAGATAATTTCAGATAATAAGCCTCTTCGAGGGGGCAACCTTCTTTTACCCCACTTAAATGTTCAAGTACCAGATGATTCAAAATGAAAATGTCTCCTTGGTATATATAGGATACTAAGAGGTATAATTACAACTAATGAATTTAAGCCAACATAAATAAAATAACATTACTAATATAATAATCCCCAATTAAGGGGCAATGAGACACTATTTAGGGATTACAAACCATTGTTTCTATAGTTCCTTTAAAATTCTTGAGTTAGTGTCCAAGACAAAAGTCATTTGGAAATGACCCAACACTTGGAAATAACATTACTAATATAATATGCCCCAATTAAGGGGTAATGAACCAATGTTAGGGCTTAACAGGGTTGAATGGAAGAATGATGAAAAAATGTGGACTCTCATTCAAAGGTTGCAATAGGATTCCAGTGCATCAGATACATTTACATGGAAAAATGATTGACTATGGTACAAAGATCGCTTATATTTATGTAAGAACTCCCAACTCAAACAAAAAAGTACTATTGGAATTGCACACCTCTCTAGTAGGAGGGCACTCGATATTTTTGAAGACCTACCATAGGGTCAAGAAGGAAATTTTTTTTGATGGCCTTGAACTGATGTTCAAAGGTTTGTGGCAGAATGTTTGGTTTTCCAACAAAATAAGGTGGAAACAATTAAGACCCCAGGTTTTTTACAACCATTAGCCATCCCAAGTCAGCACTGAGAGGAGGTTTCCATGAATTTCATCACAGGGTTACTGAAGTCTGAAGGAAAGAGTTTCATCATCGTGATTGTTGATATACTGAACAAGTACGGACACTTTTGTGCACTCTCTCATCCTTTCAAAGCTAGTACAATTACCACCACATTCATGGAGACAGTTCAAAAGCTACATGTAAGCCCAAATATTATTGTAAGTGACAAAGATCCCATATTCACTGGACATTTTTGGACCAAATTATTTTCTTGTTTGGGTACTCAATTGGCCCATATCTCATCCTATCATCCTCAATCTGATGGAAAAACCGAGATAGTGAAAGAATGTCTGGAAGGCTACCTTTGTTGCTTTATCTCTGATAAACAAACACAATGTTTCAAATGGTTACCCTTGGAAGAATTGTGGTATAACACTTCCTTTCATATTGCAACAAAAACGACACCATTTATGGCACTTTATGGATAGCACCCTCCTTCCATCACTTCTTCTCTAAAATACAAATCTAAGGTTCAAGTAGTGGAAGATCACATCAGCCATCAACAACAAGTTCTCCAACTCTTAAAGGACAACCTAACCATGACACATAATCGCATAAAACAACAAGCATATCATCATCATAGTGAAAGAAATTTTGAAATTATCACCAAACTACTATGGCCCTTATAAGGTGTTGCAAAAGATGGGTACTATCGCATACAAATTGGAGTTGCGTGCATCTTGATGAGTACACCCAGTTTTCCATGTTTCATGCTTAAATAAGGTTATATGTGACAAGATCCTGGTTCAAACTATATTTCTAGAACTTGACAAGGAAGGAAAAATCATATTGGAGACTGAAGCTATCTCTGACACAAGAGTTCATCATCTAAGGAATAGATTCATTTCAGAGTATCTCATTAAGTGGAGGAAACTTCCTGCTGAAGATTCCACTTGGGAAGATAATTATTTTATACAGAATCCTCCATAATTACTCAATCTATTGCATAAAACACTTGTCTGAAGGGGATGGGCATGTTAATCCATAAATAGTGGCACGTTACCCCTTAATTGGGACATATTACATTACTAATGTTATTTTATTTATGTCGTCTTGGGTCCATTAGTTGTAATTGTACCTCCTAGTCTCCTATATATACCAAGGAGACCTTTTCATTTAGAATAATCTTTTATTTGGAAATTTATGTGGTGTATAAGGAGGTTTTCCCCTCGAAGAGGCTTATTATTTGAAATTCTCTCTTTTTCAAGGTGTTGACTACTTATTCTGATGTTTTTTTATGCTATTTTTATATTTGGTTCTTAACAATAGGTTTTTGAGAAAGAGACAATTTTCATTATGATCATTCTTTTGTAATGGAGGTTCATGTAATGGATAAGAGATTACTAATATAATATTACCATCTACATGAATAAAATCACTGATGTATTATTTTACTTTTTATTTTTTTGGAGTAGTGAATAACATGTTTTCCTCTTAGAGTTGGTGTTCACTTGATTGTAAGAATGTGGACCTGCAACACATGGATAGGAAGGTCCCCTTGAACCCATTATGTCTATAGGAATGATGTAAATATATGTAAGTATTTCTTTTATACAGATTTATTTATTTTTAAAATTGGTTTTAGGTTAACAATAATTTTCAGGTATGTGGATTGAAGTAGATAGAGAACCCAAGGAATGATAAGATTATTTCTCAGAATGCTCTATAAATCCATTCTATATTGAATTGATTATTTTCATGCAATTATATTGGGATCCCATTTATTGTGTGTATAGTGTGCACATCCAAGAGTAGAAGTATACACGAATCTATGAACAGTTTAACCACTGCAGGACTCATTACATTAAACCCTTTGATCCTCTATTCCTTAATTTTATTTTTTCATTTAATTTCTTCATCTGCAAGTGTGTTAAATCACAGGCTGAAACAGGTCATACCTACAGGAATCCAAACAATATTGCAGCAAATGGTCTTGGAAGAGTCTATAAAAATCCACGAGTAGTCGTTGGACATCAATTCATATTGAAACTAGGAATCGAATAGGGTAAAACATGGAGGTTACCAAAACTTCTTATAACCAACTTCCTATAGAAACTATTAAACCTTCTTTGAACCCTTTGGACTTGGTCAAATGATAGTTTCCCAATGATGTTAGGTTAGGTAGATTCTCTAATCCTACGTTTCCTATGACTATACCTCACAAGCCTACGAGCCTCGGGTTGAAAATTAAATGGCTGGAGAATTAGAGTGACATAATTTTTACCCAACATTTTGGCACCATTGTCGGGGAGGTGCTAATGGGATTAGAGCATACGTAGGTTGATTTTATTTCTCCAAAGCCTTGAATATTCATTTCATGCAAGTGTGTTTTTTTTCTTGAAAATGTGTCTCTTTTTATGCCAATGTGGTGTGTTTTTAAGGATGACCTAAGGGCGCAGAGAAGATGGTAAGACGAGAGGTAAGAACCTGCACATCCACTTTGGTGGGGTCACTCCAAATTTAGGTTGTCCTCTTCCTTTCAATAGTTTGAATTTGTGTTTTATTAACATTATCCATATNTATATATATGAGAAGAGAAGCCAACTTGTGTGAAAAAATAACTTGGTGATGGTAGGTTCCTAGTAGCATGGTGGCACTTTGAGTATATAATTGGTTTTCTTACATTTTCTTTCAGTTTGCCTCTTTTTATTTCTTTAGGATTTTTAAAAAAAATTGGGCACTGTAAGAACCCCCCCTCTACACTAATCCATGTGATCCACATGACCCATCAACCACCAATAAGAAATCAAATATGATCAAGAGTTTGATAGAACTCTCTGAAATCCTAGCAACAACTGGTATCTAAATATTATCCTCTCGGGAAGAATAAATATTGACAACAGTCAAGAACTTAAATGCCACTCCACATCCAGAAGAAGATATAGAAGTATCCTTTGATTCCATTTTCCAATCTATCAAGGATACCGGAAAATCATGGACCACATTTGATGGAGAGCAACCACTAGAACCTGATATCGAGGAATTCCTGATATGCCTTTCTGAAGAACCTCTATGCACTAATTATATTAGGCATTTGAAAGAAGATGATCTGCAAGGCATGATAGAGGGAGACATGCAGAGTGATCTAAACAAACAAGTGAACCAAGAACATCATGACTATATTGAACATTGGCTCCAGATGACAACCAGATTGAACCACTCTTCTCTTCTTTAACAAATCTTCACATCATCATCAAAGAAGGTAGTTATTCATAGTCTATTATACATTAAATCTTATCTTTCAAACCCGAGTATGAATTTATTTCTACACCTATTACACACATGGTTACATTGGAAATATTCTTACACGTGAAATATGGGTTCTTGTTCTTAGATAGGATAGAGTAAAAACTACATGTTAGTTAACTTAGTCCTAAATAAATGCAACATTTTTTCATGTTTATTTTCAAATAAATGAAATGAGATGAATATAATATTGATCTAACATCAAAAACCAAAACAACTTAGGCTATTTCTTCTTATTATTACATATAGATTTATGACTATTAATAATAACAATTGCGCATAAGTATAATCTTTAAAATATCATGGGGATTTGCAAAATCTTTAAGGTCTACATAATGATTCCCATAGGTAACTTGTACATCCTAGTTTCATATCAGAACTTCCTATTCAAGCATTCTTACCAAATAGTAGCAGGAGAGTGAATGAAACTTCTACTTGTGAGGGAACACAATCTTATATGCAGAATATGAACTAGGAGACTAGAGGCACCTTTAGGTAATTGTCTCATGGACTCATCCACCACACATTAAGTAAGTATGACCATGTATGTATTTTGATTAATCTCAATGCATAATTCTATTTTTCATACGAACAATCTTTTATGGGAAATCTATAAAATATCTTCCAACCCAATACCATCCCATCCTATAAAAAGGTTTTCAAGGATGCTTCCCCATTCACCCATGCGAAAGAAATCTATAAATTTTATCTTAAGGGTAAATATTGTGACAATATCCTTTGATGGAAAATGGGTGTAAGAGGCTAACCCATCAAACAATTTTGTTGGCAGCAGGTACTGATCTATGGTATAACTAGGAAAACCCATTAGGGTACTGAGGAGGCTCGTGGGAAATGGGGCATTCTTCCTAGGGAAAATATTTTTTATATGTCAAAATTACACCATCAGAGTACTGAACATGCTTGTTGGCAATGGGTTATGATTTTGATGTCTTTCATTATGCCTAATCTATATTTGTCCGTATGAACAATATACTTGTGTAAATCCTTAAGAAGAAGCATGCATGGTTGAAGAAAAGGCTAATGAACCTCGCCTAATTTCCATTTGAGAATGTCCATAAGATGGTCTTAAGACCCTGTCATTCATACCTAGGATGTCGTTGTCCTAGAAGTGGGACCCATAAGTGTAGGAGTCTAATAAAATCAAATGAAAACTTTATCAATATTACTTGAATGGTAGAAATTCTCTGAGAAATTAAACAGGGATGATTGGTTTCCTATCGGTTTCTAATTTATTAAATACCACTTATCTCCTCATGTTTTCCTGTTTAAAGATGAGAGGAAAAATCCCCCATCATAATTAACATGGTTTCCTGAGCATAAAAATGTTAATGATTAATTAAGTTGTATGTAATAAGTAATTTTTGAATTTCCTTTATGCTTGTAATGTTTTAAAATTAATTTCATTTCCAAATTTACAAGCATGGATAAAGTTTAAGTTTTGGTTGTTTCTTTGGCATAATGTTTATTTTTTCTCTCATAATAAGAGTATTGGTTTAGTTATTTTAGATTTTCTTTTTCTGTTTCGGTATTGCTAGTATAGGAACCAGTTGGTTCCTGTACCAACAATACATAAATTTAATTTTTTTTCGAGGGTACTTTTTGCGGGATATCTTTAGTATCTCTCAGCTTTTTCATACTTCATTTCCATCCTCCAGTCAACATGCACCAATTCCACAATAGACCTCTTTCATCTTGCAACAATTTTTGTGTGCTAATAATAGTTTGCATGAGGACATGCAAACTAACAGGCATAGCAGATAGAGAGAAGAAAATCTCAGCAGATTCAGTTCCAGTGATTTCCAATATCTTCTACAAATTAAAACTCATAGTATTCCAGCCACAATGTGAGGCCTATAAGTTCTAGTTTTAAAGGTCATAAAGACCAGGTACCTTATAAAGTGCATCTGGTACTGCAAAATCATGTTCCAGTACTGTTCTATTTCGGTACTGACTTGTTCCGGTACTACAAAATCTTGTTTTGGTACTGTCTTATTATAGTATTGAAGAATCTTGTTCCGATACTGGTATGAAAATGATATGATCATTGTCCTGTATTTGAATCTGCTATTACTTCAGGTGATTGGGGGTATGAGATACTTTTTTTTATGTTCTTTCTATTAAAGAATCATTTTAAATCATGTGATGAATTGTTTTTATTCTTATGTACACTTACTATTTTGAACTGCCATACCTACTCCTAAATGTATTATCCCCTTAAAGTGAAATTTCCACATTCATCCCTATCTTGTTCGATGCATCTATTTGTCCATCTTCCTTATTATTACCTCATCATTTTGAAGAGTGACTTTCATTATGAATGGCCAAGATTATGCATTGATATGGTATTTAAACCATGACTATGAAACTTTTATTCTAATAAGGTAATGAAGGAAAGAGAGCCCAATGAGATAACGAAGGGTGGAACTTCAGGGAATGCTCAATTTAGTCAGAAATAACACCAATTTTGAAATTTTGAAGATCATCATTGCATGAGGAAATGTAATAGATTGGGAATGGGTTTGGGTTTAGTTTTGCATGCACGCATAAACAAAGTTATGTGCGCCTAAGAAAATGTGTGAGGAATAACATGGAATGCACACTAGACTATGTTTTTTCAGTTGCGCACCAATATTAAAGAATACAAAGTTTGTGTCGATCCGAGTTTTGTCAGTTGCATCGAAAAATAGGAAGATTCTTGTCGGAATAAAGAAAGAAATCATCGAGAAATCTCCCCAAACGATTATTTCCAACAGCATACAAAGATGTGGGATGACCAGAGAATGAGTTGGCTAGGATGTTAAGACTACCCCTGATACAAAGAGTCTATGTGGTGTTCTGGCAGGCACTGGAAGCGTGTGAGGCAGTTGTATCAGACAAGTGAGTGGAGTAGAACAGAAACAGACAATGCTCCCTAGCATAGAAAGATATAAAATGAAGCTCGAACGTAATAAATAGAGTTAGAGAGTTTTGATTTGGCTTAGCTATTAGTATCGAGCTCATGCTAAGCCTGTTGTATTGTTGTAATACCTTGAATACAATTCTGTGTCTATTCTATGTATTATTTTTTAGCAAAGGTGCATTGTGCAACATATTTTATATCTCAGGTTTTATATATCAAATATATGAAGTTATATGGTTGTCATATGTGTCTGTTCTACACAATGTTTATCTCTGATATGATAGAATTCTTCTAGTAACAAAGATATGATAGTTCTGATCCATTCAATGTCTGTTATGTATGAGTTGAATATGTGTGTGTATTTTTTTAATTCTTAGTCATAATATTTTATCAGACATGAGTTACATGGATTCCAACTACAATGAATTTCCATGTTTTTAAGCCTTCATCCATGTCACAAGAACTTATGGTATCTCTGATCCTCTCTGCATCTAAGGTGAGACCTTCCTCGACCTCAATCCAGGATTCATATTCCATTGTTTTGGGGTTTTTGTTGGACTACTTTGGATGAACCCTAGGTATAAAATTCCCTAGCATTAAGAAGGACAAGACACATGCAAGCATGGAGAAAACATTCCCAAAAAATGGTTTTGTTTTTGGGACTTGAAGTCTTGATGAGATCGATGAAGGAAAACAAATGAGTTGGCATCCTTGTAAGGAGGATATTTAAGAATGAATAGAACTGAAAGAAGACAATTTTTCCTTGTGAAAGACATAAGTATTGAGGGTGAACGTGAAGGAATGTAAAGGAATATATCTTTACTCATATATGCATGAGATATTATTCATGAAATGTGCTTATCTGTTACATGAATGGTTGAAAAGAAAAGATGTTATCAATTCGAATACAATTCCATTGGAACCAATAGTTTGGGATCAAGCCACACTTGATAACTTGAAGGTGTTGGATAACAAGTGGAATCAGGCTATTGATGTGTTTGCTCAAGTGCACGAAGGATACATTATTGAGTTTGTCATAGAATATAGCAATTCTTTCAGCAAGGATGAAAGAAAGTTTGAAGAAGGTCGAAGGAAGTGGATTTTAGAAGAGATTCCACTTTGGATCAAGATGTTGTTTGTAGATAGAAGAATGATGCGCATGGATCTCGATATAATGGCCCAGTTAACCCCCTATGGCGTGGGGAGGGGGGTTTCTACAAATATGAGGGAAATTTAGAAAAGCAAGAGAATGGGTCTGATGAGGAGGATCCGTAAATTTTCAAGATGAGGTGAGGTATGGAATGGACCCAAAATAATAGAGGAGAAAAAAATACAGAGGTATGAAAGAAGATTTGAGATAAAAAGAAGAGTGGAAGAGAAAGGTGGAAACAAATTAGCCAGAGGCGAGCGATGAGGGGTCAGGTCCAATATGAAGAGAAAAGAAACTACACCAAGTGGTAGTGCAGTAGTGGATGTTGTGCCAGAGTGGAGCACAAATGACGATAGGCTCAGAAAGAGGTGTGGAATAGAGGAGATGGTGTCTGGTAGGGATACCAGTAGTGCTATTATTATGTACCTAGGTGATAAAGTCCACCCACTTTGGATGTTGCAGAGTGCCACAAACTTAGAAGAATAGGAAGCACAAAGCAGTGGTGTGTTGATAACAAGAGAGGATGGCACATGAAGTAGAAACATGTTGACGAGAGAGAGAGAGAGAGATTTTGTGTAATGTGGAATTGTACAGATCCAGCTGGGGGATAACACATGGATTTTTAGTGCACAGGTTGTCCCAAAAGGAGGAGAACACATTTGTAGTGCACAATTAGGATAGGAAGGAAGGGCACAGATTGTTGGTGTGCTAGAAAAAGAGGAAGATGGAGGCTCCACTAGTGGTGGGAGAGATGAATTGACAATAGTGGATAGTCTTGCATGATTGCAAGTAGATATCTCTATGGGTCAACTCACAAGAAGTTTTAGAAGAATATGGCATTACACCCCCTTTCTACCACCCCCCTTACACATTTTTAATTAAGAGGAAAACACATCAGATAGTGAAGATATTAAAGTCGAAGAAAGAGAAGAAGAAGAGAGAAGTGACGATACAAGTGAATAAAAAGGTGAATTAAATAATAATTTATCCCAAGTGATATTGGTGTGGAAAGATCCAATAAATAATAGTTAGAGAAGAAGAACTAGCTCCAATTTGAAGATGGTGAATCAAGACAGTACACTGAGGTTTCCTGTGTTCCATGGAATGGTTCAGGATATGGTGTCTAGACCCAAGACAAAACTCTCAATTTCCTTATGTATCGAGTGCCAAAGTTTCAAGTAATGATTGCAAATGGAGGAACTATCAATTACTTAGGAATATACCATAAGATCAATCTTAGTATGGGGGAATACGTAATGAATATTCCAATGATTTATGTACCCATGGGTTGTTCTGATGTCGTACTAGGGGTCCAATGGTTACAATCATTGGGAATAGTGGCTTTTAAGTTTCAAGAACTTTTCATGAATTTTTCATTGGAAGGAAAGGAATTTGAGTTAAGTGGTATCACAGGGAAACCCGGTAAGGTGTTAAGCTCTAACGACATGAAAAAATTATTGAAAAAGGGGCATCAGGGTGTAATTGTACAACTATGCTCACTAGATGTTCAAACCTCTAAGCCATCTATTCCCCTATATCTCCAAGGGATAATTGATAAGAATTCCAAAGTATATGAAGATATTCCCATAGTTATTCCACCCAAACATGATCATGATCATGTTATTCAATTAATTCCTAGGAGTGTTCCTCCTAACATCAGGCCTTACTGTTTCAGGATAAATCCATGAGTGCAGACACAAACCGATCTCCCTAGATCCACCTGGATCTAGAACAAAACAGGACAGAATAATACACTTTCCCTAGATCTAGCCTATTGAATGAACTAAGAGATTAGGATTTTGTACATACCTTATGAACGCTTTCCTTATGTCTCTGTTGTTCCAATATTTGCTCCAATGCTCTTGCACCGTCCAAATCACAACAGTACAAACCAATCGAAGTAAAGGCAGATTAATGTATTCAATAGCTAGTCTATACATATGATCAAGGAATTATGTAATAAAGTGACATCATCTTTATGGGAAAGGAACATATTACTGTATTGAATTAATTGAAAGTGAAACTTACAACTTGAGCCTTGATGTCGTAGGTCTCCTTTCGATGGCTCCTAGCTTTGACACACACACTTGCTCATGCATGAAGAAAATCAACCACATATGATGACCTTGCTATTGTCTCTTGCTGCTGTAGCATCAGTCCTCCATACAGTCTTGCACCAATTCTCCAATCAATCTTTTGCTAGTTTTCTTCTAACCTTTTCCATGAGCAATCTCCTCAATATATAGGAGAAGATAGATTAGTTACTTGGATAGGAAATGATCCCAAGATATCTGGAATGCCAGTACTTCGAATGCCAAATCACCCTTCTAGAAGATTACCTTCTAGAAGGTTCGAGATTTTTATCTTTTTCCTTCTTTAAGAACATGTTCGCACCCTAACAATGAGTACAGTGCGAGAAGTTTGCACCCCAGCTGAATGCAGCCTACGAGAATCAGGCATTCTCGCAGGAGAATATATAGGTAGCCTGCGAACATCTCCAAAAATATGATTTCTGGAAACAGACAAGTGTAACTTTTCCCAGGAAACTGTTCTTAGTGAAGAGTTTGATTCTCCATCATCATGACATTATCATGACATCATCCCGATGACCAAAAATGTGGATAACACTTACATATACCCTTATGCCTAGAAGAGTGAAATTGCATGTATGGTTGAAGAAATGTTAGAGGTTGGCATTATTAGACCTAGCCAAAGTTCTTATTCTGCACTGGTGGTAATGGTACTCAAGAAAGAGGGCTCATGGATTATGTGTCCATATTATAGATAGATCAACAAGATCACCATTAAAGATAAGTTTCCCATTCCCATCATTGATGAATTGTTAAATGAACTACATGGAGAATATACTTCACAAATTTGGATCTTCGTTCAGGGTATCATCAGATTAGAATGAAGGAAGAAGATATCCCAAAATTAACATTCAGAACTCAAGAAGAAAATTATGAATTTTTGGTCATGCCTTTTGACCTTACGAATGCACTTTCCACATTCCAAGGGTTGACGAATTCCATTTTTAAGCCCTTCCTTCGAAAATTTGTGTTAGTGTTTTTTGATGATATATTAATCTATAGAAAGTCTTGGGAAGACCATGTTTGACATTTTGACTGGGTGCTACAACTACTAAAGGAGAAACAACCATATGCAAAACCATCGAAATTTTTTGTTAGGGTGAAGGAGGTAGAGCATTTGGTTCATATTGTATCTCATGAAGGTGTCAAGGTAGACCCTAACAATATTAAATCCATGATGGACTGGCTGATTACCAAAACGTTGAATAATCTTAGAGGATTTTTGGGTTTGATAGGTTACTACTACAATTTTTTTCGGAACTATGGAATAATATTAGCACCTTTAACTACATTAACTAAGAAGGATGCATTTCATGGACTCCGAAGGAAGCAATACTTTTAACAACTTAAAGAGGAAACACCTGAACAATCCTTACAAACGTGGAATTGTGGGAATATGACGAAGAACCTTTCGAGGCACCCTTTTTGTTACTTGATCGGCTCGATATCTACTAATAAGACATTGTGGACATTCAGTTTTCAAAGAATGTTGTCCATAATATATAAAATGGTCATTAGGACATGCATCTATAGTTTGATAATCCATTCTAATGTCTTTCATAATGGCATGCAAACCTTGATATGTGTGAGGTAAAATATTTGATGATGGTAACAAAAATTCACTTAACAATCTACAACATAACAAACAACTAGTTAATGTAAGAATATTAATCGTAAAAATTGCATTCTTATTTTACACATTAATTAACACTAAAAGCAAATAAAAAAAAATCAACATTTATGTATAATATGAGATGAAACATATTACATACCTTAGTATCTATGTCATACAAGTTTTCGACAAATTATTCATAACCTTTAAGTTCACTAGCAACAATGTAGTGGAGAGAATATTTTCTCTTGATCCTTCATAAATTCATTTATTTGCCTTTTCTAATAGAGTTTCATCATAAATACCAGCATTTTCCCCATCCTCATCTAGTTGCAAAAAGAAATCTTGGATAATTTGATTTGTCCCATCATCTTCTTCCATGAGATCCTCATTTGCTTGCTCATGATGATGTTCGTCAGCTTGTACAACATCATTTCTACTAATACTTGGTGCAATATTCTACGGAAAGTTAGAGGGCAACTCTAACTTTATAATTACAAACAATCATGCAAAATTAGTGTATACTATAACAAACATTCAAACAATATATACTCTAACAACATTCTACGACATTTTTCCGCACAAAAAACCCTTTCAGAACCGTTGTTGTTATAGCAAGATTGTCACAACATATTTAAATCATCAAATATTTATAGTCCAATTTCAGGTCACTATCATCGCAATTGTGACAAATGTGACCTAAACATATTTATTTTTTTACCTATTTCTTTTAGGTCATTTTTAACGATCAATTTTAAGGTTAGGTGATTCGTCGATCTTGCGATGGACAAACTACATTTGTCGATCTTGCGGCGAACATTGACAATAATAATTTTGTCAAACTACATACGTAGAGATAGCGACGAATACGGGGTGGATTTAGAAAAATTGAACTTTTTCTCTTGCATGTTGCGATGAAAGAATACTTCCGTCGCAAGTGGTCGTCGCAAATGTTTCAATATGTAGTAGTGTGTGAGTGGAAAAATTGAAAGATTACATATTTCTCTTTCTTTATATTACATTTTCCATTTGATTTATTGGATTGTCTTCCATTTACTAAGCCATTGAGATATGATTTTTCTCTTCCATATTTGAGACTGATATTTTTACATTATCTTTGACCCAACCTTCAAACCATTTCAAAACCCAATACAAATATTTATCCATAAAACCATTACAATAACTTGATGATGCCCTAGCTTTCCCTCTCATAGTCAAGTGCAACATTAGGGACTAACAGAGGGAGTGCTTAATGCATTGAGTCACCCTTTCCTAAACACTATTTATTTCAACCCCTATCTTACCTTTTGATATTCATCATTTTTCTTTGCAAGCTCCTCTTCAGGTTTACGCATTTATTACATTGGGATAATTAAGTCCTTTCCTTAAATATGAATTTAGTGAATTAGGAATTTGTATGATGGCCTGATAAAGAGGGGGTAGAGATGAATCTTACTTGTATTTTGATTTATCATTTATATCCCATTACTTTGATTTTTCATTTTGAATGTATAACATGCTCTTTATATTCTTTCTTACAACCGCATCAATCTCGGACATTCAATCCCCTTCTTCTCATAAGAGAATGAAGTAGAGACATTTTTGGGATATATGTGACACCATTTCCAAAATATATGAAAATGGAAGGAAAATATATAGAAAGTGTTAATTATGAAAAGGTACAGGTATGTTACCCCTATCAAGTCCTCCTAGAAGTACCCCCTTTACCCAAGACTGACAAAACTTGACTAAGTACATATGATGGCCACCAAGGTGAAACAAGGAAAAAATAATAACTCCCAAGTATCATGATTCATTATATAAATTCAACCCATGATCCTTACTTAAATTACCAATACATTAAATGTAAATACTTCATATGAAATAATGGCTAATGTATCTCATGCGCATTGGACCACCATCATCGGATGAGTCCGTTGATCAAGTGAATGAGATAAGAAATGATGAGGAAGAGGAATTTGAGGTGTTTTTGTATATGGATAATGTTGGTCATCATCTCTGGAATCATTGTTTACATTGTGGATCGTGAAGAATGATCTCATATTGTTACCCCTAGGTGAGAGGGGGTAAATGATGACATTGTTACCAAGAATTGAATTTCCACATATTGATGTAGTCTAAATTTGTTGATTTCTAAAGTGCATGTAATTAAGTCCAAACTCCATTAATAAACTATTTTCATTCCATTAGTTCTTTCTCCATACGAGTTCACAAATGATCTTCGACGCTACACAATCAACCAATTCAAATTTACTTGATTAAATCCTAAATTGGTCTTGGTCTTGGTATACTTCATTCATATTAGTAAGAAAAAATTATTGTGAACTTAAAGAGAGTGAAAATTCAACATGTTTCAACAACCTAAATGATTGATTTGTAGAGAAAATAACACTCACAATAAACCAACTGGGAAAGAGAAGACATAATTAAACAAAAATAAGAAATGACAATCACATAGTAAACAGAGATTTTACCCTAGAAACCCTTAACTGAGAAAACCAACATTCCTTGAGTGACTCCTGATCCTTGTTGTCTTATTAATTTAGTGAATAAATAATTACATGACTAACCTTGGTCCACACCTAAAACACAATCATCATCATACCCTTTGGATTTTACACAAGAACAACCTACAACCAATTCTGCTTGCATCTACATGACCATTACATACCTCTCAACTGAGATTTTTAATCACTAAGAGTTCAACCTTTTACAATATTACAACATGCCATATTTATAGGCTTTAATGCATGCAAAAACCTAATTCACGGTGCCCAAAAAACAATTATAGATCTGTGTAGATGATTGGTTGCAATCTTGCAAATATCAGGATTCTATTACAATCGACTATCCAGTTAGCTCTTCTAGTCAACTACCAGTTGACCATACTTCAATCTCCATTCAAATACCAGTTGCCTATGTTTTGACCTCTTGTCAACCTGTAGTCGACTCAAGTTGTTTATCAGACCTACGACTTAATCAAACCATCAAATCAAGTTAATCATCCAATAGAACATTCACCTAGTCAATCCACCTCGATTAGCCAATTGATTGACTGTGTTTTCATTGCAAAGAATATAACAACCCAACATGATCCTACTAAAGAAGAAACACTTGTAGTCAAATCTCCATTATTTGCACTAGTAGTGCTCTCTCCATTCTTTTCAATTATAGTGAGAGGAATCATAAAGAAACTCTATAGGCTAGACATATAATAAATAAATTTCCTAAGGTCCTCTGCCAAATATTTTAGGTATGTTTCTGATTTGGGTTTACCTTTAGATTTGAATATTTTATTCTAATTTGAATACCACCCACCTTGTGAAGTCATTGGGTTTCCTATTCATTCGACTTAGGAAAGTGTGTTTGTTGATTTTTGTTCTATAAGTACATAAAACAAAATACCATCCCAAGAAATCATTGACCATGTCCAACACGACTTGATGCATTTCAAGGATAGATGGACATACCAAGAAAAAATTATACAATCTCTACCAAAGCTACCAAAACACATAATAAAAATCCACATTCCCAACGATGAAAATAATATTTTCCAATGGTGGTATATCCATTTCCTACAAAAAAACATATGCCATTATCATTTTCTTCATTTCACTTGTATTACATATTATCCATAAACTAAAAGTAATCTCAATACCAATATACTATGAAAATGTACCAATTCACAAACATATCCAACAATTTAAGAAAAAAAATCACAAACATAACCAACAATTTAAGAAAAACTTCAAATCAATATAATGCCACTCCTAAAATGTCGTGAAAAGGAAAAATGTAATAGTACAAATTAAGAAACATGAAGAAATGTGAGGCTTAATTCAAAGATGCCTAATTCAAGCAAGCGAATTCCATTTGATGAACAAGTACCAACTCCTTAAAAGATAGCAAACAAGGGAATATAATAGCTAAAAAAAAAGGTTTATGAGTGAATCTTTCAATCATAAGTAGAAAAAAGCAATAATGTATAAAGACTATGAATAGCTAGTGCACACATGTTCATAGGTATAGAGGTACTTTGAGCATTCCAGATTTACCGAACATGATTTATGGTTACGACATTGTGGTGTTTGAAAGAGAGAGTAATGAGGATGGATATGTTCATAGTTTACCATTCAAATTCTTATCATCCCTATATCAAAGTGAGTATTGAATTATATTAATAAGTGGATTTGGGGTTTTCTTATAAAACCATACAAGTTGTTGGTAAAATTTGGAAGTTTTTGGATTTCAATATAATGTAGGGATCTCCAACTTGAGAAGTGGATCTAAAACATTGAACACCCAGTATATTGAAGCATTGGGTAGTAATTTCAACACTGAAGCATTAAAATGAGGTTCATATACTGAGCACTAAAACTAGGGCACATTCAAATGTTGATAGCTCCAATTGTGTAGAGCATTCGGAGTTTAATAGATGTTCCACTCTTTGCAATATTTCCACCTAAAATTGATATGTTCATATAAGGGTGCGATCTACTAGGCACTTGAATGATTCACACCAAATACTAGATCTTGGATATGCATAATAAATCTAATATAGAATGTCCAACTACACATATCAAAACTAATCTATAATATTGAGATTTATCCATTGAACAGAGTTGAAAGACATACCTGAGGAACCAAAACATTCTCTCATATTCCCCCCCAAAAAATTGGAAATCCAATATAATATAAATCTATGATTTTTTAAATTCACAATCATCACTTTTTTTTTCTTTCTTATTAACTAATAGCAAACACAATGGATGTGAAAAAGAATCCAAAACACCATGAATACACAAAATAACCTCATCAAAACAAAACACCCTCAAACCACCTATATAACCTAGTGCTCTCAAGTAGCTTGCCATCATGCTAAAGGATTTTCCAAGATATTCTATTACATGTGAGAAATATTATAAGCAAATATAAAAAAGAAATGAGAAAGTTACCCTATATTATTTAAATTCAGTCAGAAAGAAGAAGAGATATAAATGGAGTAGATTTCTATCTTCTTGAATTAAATTAAGTGGTTGAAGAGTCAGTCGTAGTTATGGTAGTGTTTAATGTTGAAGTTGGTCTTAACTTCTATAGGATGTCTCAGTCGGAGTCTATATAAGTCTGAGTCATTTATTTATTCTGATGATGTAGTATGCAGAGAAAAAAAGAGAGGTAGAGAGAATAGTCGAGAACCAACAACAACTTAGGAGTGTAAGAAGTCTAAGTCTGTAAATTCAGCAAAATAAGTCATTGGAGCTGAAGCTCATCTCTTTCATTGTATTTTGTATTCATGCGCGGTGCGCCAAAGTTTATTAATATCAAGCATTTTGTGTATTGTCAAGTTTATGTCTTATTTATGAGTTTATGTGCTAAGAATAACACTGTGTTATTCCTCATTCATAAATCATTTCATTAAGTGTGTGTATTCAAAGTGCAACAAACTGAGCAATATGTGTATCGTGCAGTGGCTTTGAGTACTTTGTCGCATAGCCTGTTTGGTGCGAAGTACTTGAAAATGCATTGCACAGAGTAGACGGTGCACATCAATGATAAAAAATACAAGATCTGGTATCAGAGAAGGTTTTATCAAAACACGATTAAGAGCATAAACTCTATTGGAAAGTGAAAAATGGATCCTACCTCAAATATGCAACCTCCCACTTTTATAGGAAATAATTATGTGATGTGGTCCTTGACCATGAAGGATTTGTTCCAAGGTAAATATGTATGGGAAATAGTTGAGAATGGTTATGTGGAACTAGTATATCATACACCATACAATGCCCTCACACAAGATGAGAGAGATTTCTTGAAAGATCAAAGAAAGAAGGATGGAAACGCGTTGTTTTACATACATCAAGCCATGCATGAGATCATACTTCCAATAGTTTCATCAACAAATCAAGCCAGGGAAGAATGGGACACATTAGAAACCTCTTATGAGGTTATGGACAAATTAAAGACTACAAAACTACATATTCTTAGAAGAGATTTGGAAACTTTGTTGATGAAAGAGACAGATTCAGTAGATTATTTTTATACCCATGGCATTGGACTAATAAATCATATTAAGTATCATGGTGAAACCATAGAAGACAAAATTTTTGTTGAGAAGGTACTTATTAGTCTTCCACCTAAGTTTGATACCCTTGTTGTGACTCTAGAAGAGAGGAATGATTTAAGCCAGTTCAGCCTAGATGAACTACAAGCTTCCCTCATCAATCATAAACACATATTTATCAGGTAAAATATGTCATTAGAAAATTCATTTTAGGCACATTCATCTATAAGTAGTGGAAGAGGAAGAGGGACAGATAACTCTAGAAGTAGAGGATGAAGTTTTGACAGAGGTGGATGCAGAAGCAATCCTGGAAATACTGGTGAAAGAGGTCAAAACCCAAGTACTATCCATTCAAGTTGTCAAAGAATTGACAAATCAAAGATTCAATGCCATTATTGTAAAAAGTAAGGACATTATGCATATGAGTGAAGAAATAGACAGTACAATTAGAACAAGAAAAGTCACGATCAGTCACACAATGCAAATAACCAAACTCTCCCTATGTTTATGGCACGCGTTGTAACAATACCTAGTGATATAGAAATGCCTATAGTATCAATAGTTGAATCCAATATTTCTCAAGCAATTCCATGTGACATATGTGTTGATTTTTTAATAAGTTAGGTTAATCATGAAGTTCATTCCATTTTATCATTTAACCATAACCATAAATGTTGTAGCAACTAAGATAATAAGAAGAAGCACCATGCACAAGAACACAAGAAGTATCTTGGGAAACCCTTCTCAACAAGGGAAGAAAATCCATCCAAATCCTTTTCTATATTCTTCAATAGAAATACCTTCACCACCAAGATAAACCCTAGCACACAAGAGGGTGCTCAAACCCTAAAAGACTAGCACCCAAGAGAGGTGCACACTTATCCCAAGAAAGTGTACTTATTGAAATTTCCAAGCTCACATGAAAGATATATTTTCACAATGGGTATTTTATCTTAACTTATACTAACCTAAACCTGTCAACATAAGTGTCTATTGGCTCAACAGGGCCGACCTCTCCGAGTCACATTATAATTATAATTACAATTATTATTATTATATTAACATTTACCAGATTAATTATCTTTTACATTTATTATTAATCACATTAAGGTGGGGCCAACTTGTACCCTTTACATAACAATTAGGGTTACAGGGAGGTCTGACTCTTGAACAATATATAGAAAAGGATCTGATACACGCACTAGTGCTCATCCACTAGGGGCACATCCATAGGCATGTCATATCTCTAGTTCACTGCATTACACAGAAGAACCAGATCTTCACACATTCACCTGTGCTCGCCCATAGGCACATCCACTCTATAGATCTTCTTTCCCACTACCTCACACAGGAGAATCATCTAGAGTCTTCTTGTCAACTATGCTACTCAGAGGAGGATAATACATCATCTTCATTCATGTTCACATGACGATGCACCCAACACTTTGGGATTTCACACGTTCACCTTGTGCTCAGCCACAGGCACGTCTAACTCAACAGATCGCCTTTCCCACTTGATAATCATATGGATTTCTTCTCAACTCTTTGAATGGAGGAGGTCATCTCTATGTTTCTAGATTTGTCTCAGGCAGGAACCATGTAGCCTTCTTAGGGTCTTTTTCTCAAGTTTGTAAGCTGATAGAAAGACTCGAATAATTGTAATGATCCACATATCATAGGTTTGTAAGTTGGAGAATGTCTCACATGGCTGCAATAATCAACACTCCCTCTCAGCTAGGGAGCCATTCTTTATAATGCCAAGTCTCACACAGATGTATTTTGATTTTTTTCTTGGATGGAGTCATCGACATTCCCTCTCATCTAGGGAGGCATTCTTTATAATTCCAAGTCTCAGACGGATGTATTTTGATTTTTTCTTGGCTGGAGTCATCAACACTCCCTATCAACTAGGGATCCATTTGTCATGAAGTTAATTTGGTGAAGATATCTCCAGTCTGCTCATGTGTAGGAAGGTACTACATGGGTATGATTTTCCTCTACATCATATCTCTGATATAAGGAAATTTCATCTCATCGTGTTTCGATCCATCAGGAAACACTGGGTTCTTAAGGAGCTTTACACACAACTCTTGGTTATCATTATAGGATCCATATCATGGTCAAGTAAATCTATTAGAAGCTTGTGAAGGCACATTGCTTCGCACACTCGATGTTATCTACTCAGCCTCTATGGTACTCAAGGCCACAGAGTTTTTTTTCCTGTTGTATTAGTAAACCATGGAAAACTTCATGGTAGAACATCAACCAGATGTGATCTTCAGGTACACTGCACTTTCTTCTCAATTTGAATCGTCATATCCTGCAAACTCAAGTTCACACTGGAGGCATATCTCAGGCCATATCCAACTATGCCTTATATATATCTCAATATGTTTTGTTGTTGTCTAGTAAGTCTGTCTCAGTTGAATTGTGAAATGACTAGGCATACTCACTGCATGGCATGAATCAAGTATGGTGTTAACCAGATACAAGAGTGATCCAATCAGTTGTGGATCAATATCGTCTGAGTCATTATTAATATTTTTCTTTAAATCCATCATGATGGATTTTTCATTCTTGTCATACTGAACTTCTTTAATATTTTTAATGTATATTTTCCTTGACTCGGGAAAATCTTATCGGTACTCTGTCATACTTCTTGTCCCAAGAAGTAGTGCATCATACTCATATTCCTCATCTTGAATTCAGAAGTCAAGGATTACTTGTATCCAACAACAAGGCTTTCTGAATGAGTCATCGAAATCAGGCTCTCGTCACCAACACTGTAATAGGTTTGGATCAACAACACAGTTGCTGAAATCCAAACTCATCAAGAATTTATCTATCTAATATAGTTTCTAGATCATGGATGGTAGTACAGATGGAAGTGTATCGGGTTTACTGGATCAAGTGTCTCATCATAGAAAACTCCCTCAGTTTGTGAGAAACCTGTGGCTATAGATTTGATTTTGTATTTCTCGACACTTACATCAGCAGCATGCTTGTTCTTATAGATCCACTTGGAAGTTACCACAAAATTCCCTTCTGGTCCCTGAATAATATCTTATACATCATTTTTTTTTTAAGATATACTGATATTCTTCTGTTATGACATATTTCCATACCTATTTTCTTATTTCTTCTCTAAGACAAGGAGGCTCATCGTCGATGAAGTATCTCATGACTAAAGGATAGCTCAAAAATATCTTTTGATTTCTTGTGATGCGCCCTAAGAGGCTTGTATGTTTCTCTGCCTCTTGTAGAGTGAGTCTCAGTAGACATTTTATTCCCAACTGAAATATATCTTGAACATATCAACTCGAGCAACTGGATCAACTGGAATAATGTTTGTCTCCCTCTGAACTGCTGAAGGGGGAGAAGGTATAGTCTTACTGTTAATATCCATCTAAGATTCTATGAATCTTTCAAAGACTATCTCTTGTTCAAGGACAATGTCTCTGCTTGTCTCAATATTTTCTCTAACCAAGGATGTATGTTACACATGATTTTGGTCACTTAGGTGATGTCTCAACATTGATGTATTCAGGCTCCCAACAAGGACTTTTTGCCTGAGAAAAGTGGCTCTTGTCTCCTTCCAAAAACATATTTTTAAGATGATTTCACAGGCTGCCTATGGCCTAGGGTGTGAGAATCCCTCATTCTCATAGGCCACCGACACTTAGGGTGTGAACTTCTCATAGTATTCTCCATACACAGGGTGTGAACTTGTTTTTAAGCTTGGAAAGGAGAAGAGGTCTCGAGGGTTCTAGAAGGGAATCTTCTAGAAAATGAGTTGGCATTCACATGGTTTTCATTCTACTAACTTCTCAGATTTGATGGGATCATCCTCATCCATGTAACCATCTCTCCTTCTCCTATATATTTAAATGTTTCTCATGGAAAAGGTTAAGAAAGATTGAATGAATAATTGGTGAAAGAATTGTGTGAAGAACCCTGTTTGGACAGAAGCTTGAAGACTCTATTTGGTCTATCAAGAGGAATTGGATTTTCTTCATGCAAGTACAGAGCAATTGTGTGTGTCGGAACCAAGGGTCACTGAAAGGAAACTTGCAACATCAAAGCGATCAAGCTTTATCTTCTACTTTCAATTAATATGATATAGCGGCATGTCCCTTTCCCATAAAGTCACTCTTACTTTATTGTGTAATTCCTTGATCAAATGCATAAGTTGACGTTGAATATACTTTTCTATCTTCACTTTGGTTGGCTTGTGTTTTCTTGGACTTGACTTCACGATATCACCAGAGCGAAGAAGGAAGAATAGAGACCTAAGGAAGCGATATAAAGGTATGCCACTTATTCCTTCCTATTAGTAGATTCAATGATTACAACTTAGGGAAGGAGTCGTGTCCTGTCCTATTTTGTTCTAGATCTAGGTGGATCTAGGGAGATTTGTTAGTGTCCTTACCTACAGATTAGTCCGATAACAAAATTGGCGACTCCACTGGGGATGCAACCCATTTTTGGTGGCTTTTGGTGGTTTTTCCTTGGACATTTTCTCTTAACTTACTATTTTTCATTTCCATCAATCTATGAGTCTTGAGGAGACCCTGATAGACTCCCTCAGTCCAGAAGTTCCTTCAAAAACTTTGTCCTTTTTCCAAATTTTTCTTAGTTTTAGGCCTTCTTGCACTGCGCCCTTTTGTAGCCTACGAGAACCACTAGAGTTCACAGCCTGTTGTTCAGTCCAGTGCGAACTTCTCGCACTATGCTTGTGTCCAGCCTACGAGAATCCTTGATTCTCGCACTCTACACCACTGCCTGCCTACGAACCCCTTTGCAAATTTTTTGGATTAAGGTTTTTTGTATCCTCAGATGCCTAGATTTGTATGTGTGTCTGAAAAGAACTTCTTTGGCCAGTGATTGATTGTTTCTTGACTTCAGATATTATGAATGATTAGTCTTCAGAAATCGAAATCTCTTCTTGTTCATTTTTTTTTTTAACTGTTACCTCTTGACCTTTTCTTAACAAGGATATAATCTTTGGTTTTGAAATCCGAGTGCTTGTTTGGTTGGGAGCCGATGATCAGTTTAAAAGTTGGGATTAATTGTCTTTTTCAATTGCTCATTACTTGGAAAATTGTTACCCACATGCATTTGAAGAGACTAGTCTTGTATGCTTGTTATTTTTGTCTTCATTGAAAGATTGGTTTGGGTTTTTGTTGTATATTGCTTTTCATTAGTTACTGGTTTTTCTTAGTTCTACCACTGTTGTGTGGTTTCTACTGAAAATTAAAAAAAACATTTTTCTTTCTAAGCAATTTTTTATTTCGAAAATATTGGCATTCAATTGTTGAAATAGAACGAATAGAGAATTTGCATTATTCATGATTCGTTGATGCTGCATTTCAAAGAAGATCATATATCGTAATTCAAGTTGTTCCAGAAAACTTCTCTTTCCCTCCTTTAAATAGGATTCATTGAACAAAAATTGGTATCATTCATTCCTATCTATGCATTGTTGGGTCTGAGTCTCACACAACATCGGTTTCATTTCTGTCTCCTTTTAGTAACAACAACCTTTATAATATTGTGCAATTTTTAAAATTTAACTAGTAACTCTTTTCTAGGAATCTATTACACCAACATTAACTAGGCTAGAGATTTGGAATAGGCAGTGAGATACACTCTTCAAAGTAAAAATCACACAATAGCATCTTTTGGTAAGGAGTGTCAAATTCCATTTGCAGCATTTTGTCTTAGGAAACCCTTCTCACACAAGGGTCAAACCCGAGGTCACATTGATATTGACAGAGTTACTCACCCTACTTTGTTGATATCGGTGTAGAGATTGCACGTATTACGGGGGTCACTTGAAGGTATACCCACAATGATGAGTGGAAGCCTCTCAAGTTGATTTCGAGCTAGATACCCTACCCTTTCTTGTGGATCGGACTGTCGACTGTTCCCCCAGGCTTTATTGTTGTTGGTGGTAACCTTAGTGGCCTGTCTTATTAGGGTCTTACACAAGGTAACTATGAATGGGCAAGTTTTCATGGTACCTGGAATCAACGTTGGCCAAACTCACTTGGGCTCCTTAGAGGGTATACCCATGATTATGTGTGGGAGCTTGCACCAAGGTGTAAGTCCATTAAGTAAGTTGTCAACGTAAATTTTCCACCCTAGCCCAGCCCCTTCTTGTCTCATCGTTGCGATGTTGGATTTCATCACCAACTAGTGACTTCAGAATTAGAAGGTCTTGTTTGCTTCATTTTCCTTCCTAGATTTTTACTAGAGCATGTTGGTTGTTTATCCAAGTTGACCATAGAATCTCCTTCATAAGTTTTCAACTCGATCACAATTGACCCTCCACGTTATTCACATAGAATGAAAGTCTTACCCCTAGAAAATATGGAAGGTTCTCAACCCTTTCCTACCAACTCACCGAAGGGCTCTACTCAATAGAGTGAAGTCCAAGATGTTGCCACTCCACAAGTGGAAAGAACTGACTCTCTAGAACGGTTCTGAATTACTAATTCTTGAGAGGACTTTCGACTTCATCCCAACCCTGAGAGACACATTATGCGAGTGAATTCTTCTGAAGACTTGGTTGTTCAGTGTTCTGGATCACCGACTAGACCTTTACTAGGACCCAAGGGTCAAGATCCTTTTTGGACTATTGGCATTTTTAGATGGGATCTTTTTGACTCAGGAGGAGGTGTTAATATCACTGTCTCACCCAAGCTACCCAAAACATCTGATCCAGACGCAGTACCTTTTACTACTGCTTATTATTTTCTTGGTACAGAAGCTCCGTGAGATGAACACATCTTGACTCTACCTTTACAAATGGTCCATTATATAGATACTATGAGTCTTCACACTGGTATTACCACAGCCAACCAAGCCCCCATTGGCACACTTCTTTCACCCAGAGTTACCCCGACACTTCCACCTAGATACCATGAGTTGACTGCCTCTATTCTCACTCCTATGCAAATCTCCTCTGGGACTCCTGGCAGTTCCACTCCTTCTGGGAACCATCCTCCCGGTTTCATTCTATCACTTTCGCCACCCCCTTTCAGAGGACCTTTTCCATCCTCTATCGGAGGCACTGATCCTAGTGGCACCATTCCTTCGTTCACACCAAATTACCAGATTCCTATTGGTGGACAATTTCACCAAAGAGGACCAACTCAATCCCCCCTTGCAGAACAAATCCCAATTGGGAAACAACCCCCGATTAGAGGGAAACCCCAATCGACCCCACCCTATGGACAAAACATACCTCCATCTTTGGCTCGGTATTGGAATAATCTTATACAACATAACCCTCACCCGATTGAGGGGAAACAATTTCCAAGTAGCTCTGTCACACCCTTGATACAGTCCAACCCTATCCAGGTACATATAATCCTTTTTGGGGCTAGAATGCTCAACCCCACACCCCCATTCAAGGGTACAACCCTATGAGTTACATGCCTCCACACCAACCACCGAATCTGCCCAGATCCTTGCATTATATGCAAACTGCTTATGGTCCCACTAGTTTTCCGACGAGACTCCCTCGCCAAAGTCACCAGTACTCGCATGTGAATAGACAGTTACCTTTCTTAGTCACCCTGGATCTCCTGAATCTGTCAAGGATTTTAAATGATCTGATCCGTCACTCTCCCCAATGGCCCGCCATACCAGCCAAAAGACCATCCGACATCCCTAAATTCGATGGAAAACTGGGAGAGGACCAGAACTCCTTTGGTGGTCATCCAACTCCTTGATGGATGACTCTATTTGTTTACACCTTTTTCATCAAACCCTCACAGGCTCCGCCACGAAGTGGTATATAGAATTACCACGAGGTTTCTTCGCCAACTTCAACACCCTCGCTATGTCTTTCCTCACCCACTACAAGTTATCGATCTGCTATGAAACATGGACCAAGATTTTGAGTTATTTCAAACAACCCAAAGCCACTCATATATCCGATCACATTCATGAGTGGTGACGGAGACGATGTCTCATCAAAGTCAAACTTCACGATCAATTGCTGGCAGAGTGGTTCACAAAATCATTTGTGAACAACATTGGTCGTGACATGGCCATGGGTGGAGTTGTCATGGAAGAATAAGCCATTAGTCGTGCTCAATACCTTGACCTCATTTACTCACAAACAGGTACTCTTTATGACTTACTCCTTAATGCGCCTCTTCCTTCTACTTCCACCACTTCAACTACTCTTGTTGCTTCTCATGCAGTCGAGAATGTGATTGGCACTTTCCATGCCCAACCTCATTCTATCCAAACCTCTAGCAACAACCCCAAACCCATTTCTTCTAATGTTAAAAATTCTTCGTCTCTTACTCCTTCCACTGGCAAGACTTCTGTGGTAAATGTTATTCAATCTACCCCCACCGGTAAAAACAAATCCAGAAAGGGAAAGTGTAAGAATAAGGAGGACAAAAATAATTCACAAGTAGAAAGAACCAAAATGCCACCTGTTGATGATAGGGATAAGCACAAACCCCAAAACCCTTGTCTTATCTATGGTGATGATCACTACACTAAGGATTGTCCATGATGAGCAGAGGTTACTAAGTTC
The DNA here is from genome assembly GCA_009831015.1 of Picea engelmannii. Lineage (NCBI taxonomy): Eukaryota > Viridiplantae > Streptophyta > Pinopsida > Pinales > Pinaceae > Picea > Picea engelmannii. The sequence continues at coordinate 2,087,125 of ML777273.1, forward strand.
CTTCAAGGGACCATGAAACCAACCATAGCGACCATATTTTCACAACCCTTCCCTTAACAACAGGCCCAATTGATTATTCATGACCAACCTTCCCCCTCCAATACATCCTATGTCTTAATGTGTACAGACGATTCAAAGCAAAATGACATCACACTTACCACTCGAGCCAAAGATTATTCTTCCTCTAAAGAGAAGGTTGATGCTATACCTCCTTCGTTGCTCCAACTATCTCCCACAACTCTAGCTACCAACGGTCCTCTTCATCTTGAATAACTGATCTTTGACACAGTTCTTCTCCCTCCTCCAAAGGGCATCGTTCGAAAATTGGCTTTCAATCCTCATGCCCGTGCTACCCAAAACTATAGTATTGTTGAAGATCTGGCCCAAGCACCATCCACAATGTTAGCCCTCGAAGTCCTTCAAAGTTGTCCCATAAAACAGAAGGCGTTGTTGAAATATATTGGTGGAATCGACCCTATGGATACGAATTTAATAATTTTTGACTTGGAAGATGACATTCTAAGGTTACCCCCTCAACTCACATTCCAAATACAAGTTATTGTCTCTGTCAAAACAAATTGTAGAATAGTTATCAACGAGGGTGCCTCGACGTGTGTCATGTCTATTACCTGTTGGAAATCCATCAGCTCTCCTCCTTTGAATGAATCCCACAACACACTCAAAGCCTTTAATGGCTCTAATTTTAAGCCTTATGGTGTCCTCCCTTTTTTGTATATTACATTAGAAGGAAAAAAAGTCCAAGTTGAAGTGGAAGTCTTTGACACTCCTCTCAATTACAACCTTCTACTTGGCCATAGCTAGATTGATTCCATGCACGTAGTTGTGTCGACTCTTTTCCATGTTGTGAATTTCCCACATCAAGGAAAGGTAAGTAATTATCGTCGACCAATTAGCCTTCTTTAACTCGGATGCATGTACCGGCAACATACCGTTCATTTCCAAACCCCCCCCTCCCTGGATATGAGAACGTCGGTGTGGGTCTTCTTAAAGACTCTTTGTTAATGGGTACCTTCCCCATCCAACCACCTGATGTTCCACATCCATCTGTCACTTCGATCAACATGATATCCAAATATATCCATGAAACCCTTGCATCTCATGACCCATGGTTGGTACCCAACCCCGATGATCATCTTCATTACGACGATGAAATGCCTTTGAGTCTGGTCAAATCTGCCTATCAGGCCATTCAATCGACAACCCCTTCTACCCCCTCTCTTGGTGATTTATCTCCATATCCTTTCCACATCATTTTTCCCATGAATGAGATGATTATGTCTATTATGGAAGACACCCCCTAGGATGATGGACATCATCGTTCCATCCTCTTCCTGGAAAAACACACCATTGAGAGCTACCAATGGATAGCGACCCCGTCTATCATTGTCATCAATTCTGATATTCCTGAGCCTACACATGATGTGTTTTTCGAAGGGAAATTAAGCAATATCTCACCCACCATCCCCCTCGACATATCTATAAAACCTGAAATTATAAAAAATGTGCATATCGGAGCTTCGTGTTACCTTGATGAAATTGTCACCTACAAGTCGCTTTTCAAATAATTTCATGACGTCTTTTCCTAGAGCTATGAATAGATGTCAGGTATTGACTTCGACATTGTGATACATGAGATCAAGACATACCCAGATGCTAAATTCTTTTGGAAACACCTTCATCTGGTCAACCCACGTAAAGCGGATGCTATCAAGCTTGAAGTCGAGAAACTTCTCAAAGTCAGATTTATTTACCCGGTGGCTCTCACTGACTGAGTTTCCAATCTTGTCCTGATCGACAAGAAACAAGGCACAATATGCATGTGCATTGATTATAGGGATATTAACAAAGCATGTCCTAAAGACAATTTTCTTACCCCCTTCGTCAACCAAATCGTCGACGATTGTGCCGGAAGTGAAATATTTTCTCTAATGGATGGTTTCTTCGGATATAATCAAATAAATATTGTTCCCGAAGACCAACACAAAATGGTTTTTATCTGTCCTTAGGTCACTTTTGCCTATCGAAAACTTCCTTTTGGTCTAAAAAATGCTGGCGCAAATTTTCAGTGCGCTATGTATTATGCCTTCCATGATATCAAGCACATCGTGCAACCATATATAAATGACTTACTCGCTCATTCCATATGCCATGTCAATCATCCAATACACCTCCAAGCCATTCTCGTTCGATGTCGGTTTTACCATATACGCTTGAATCCTCACAAATGTGTTTTTTGTGTAGAATCCAGCCGACTTCTAGGCTTTATTGTTTCATGTCAAGGGATTAGGGTAGATCCTTTGAAGGTCAAGGTGATTCTCAATATCCCTCCTCTTTCTTCGCTCCGCCAGTTACAAATTTTGCAAGGGAAATCAAACTTTCTTCGTCGTTTCATCCCAAACTATGCCAAGCTAACTCTTGGATTTGCGCGACTACTGAAAAAGGGGTCTGAGTTCATATGGGATACCATTTCCAACAAAGATTTAAAATATTTGAAACAGTCCCTGACACATACTCCACTTCTCTTCCCACCTAATTACAGCCGCGATTATTTCCTCTACCTCACAGCCTCAGATTACACCATTTCTATGGTTCTCATCCAAGAGAATGATTCTCATGACGAACATGTCATCTATTACTTGAGTCAAAGTCTTACGCCTACCAAAACCAAGTATTTACATGTCAAAAAACTGGCCTTGGTAGCCGTCCAAGTAGTTCAACGTTTCCGGCACTATATCCTCTCTCGTAAGACTATGGTAATTTCTAACTGCAACCCTATGAAACAAATTCTCACACGTCAACTACTAGGGGGAAAATACTCCAAATGGATCGTGATACTCCAGGAGTTTGACTTAGAATTTGAACATGCTAAGTCTAATAAATCCTTAGTGTTCGTCGAGTTGATATGCGACTTTCCCTACTTTGAGACAGAAAATGTAGCAATTGATTCATTACCTGATGAATCCCTTTTCCTGATTAGTTCCAATGATCTTTGGTATGGATATATCATCATATATCTCCAAACCCAGACTTTCTGACCCAATTTGTCTAGTAATGACCACCATCGAATACGCTACCAAGCCCATCAGTATATTATCCTTGGTGATACTCTTTATCGTGGTGGGATTGACTCAGTTTTTCAACGTTGCCTCACGTTTGACGAAGACGAGAAAGCCCTAAATGACTGTCATTCTGGAGCCTATGGTGGTCATATGTACGGGTATGCTACTGCCCAGAAGATCTTGTGAGCAGGGTATTTTTGGCCTTCTTTCTTTAATGATTGTATAATTGTCATCCAAAAATGTCATGCTTGTCAGACTTACAACCATAAAATACAATCACATCCTGCTCCTCTTCACCCTATCGTCTCCATTGTTCCTTTTGTGAAATCGGGTATCGACTTCATGACATGTCACCAACACTCAGTTGGGGGGCATGGATACATTATTGTAGCCATAGACTATTTTACGAAATGGGTCAAGGCGATGCTGACATTTGACAACACTAGAAAGACCACATCATTATTCATATTCAATCACATCATAGCTCGTTTTGGTGTTCCTCAGGCTATCATCACTGATCACGGTAGCCACTTTAGAAACTTCACGATGTCTGAACTCACTGAAAAATTGGGTCTTCTCCATGAAAACTCAATACCCTATTACCCACAAGCCAGTGGCCAAGTCAAAGTAATTAACAAAGTCCTCATTTCCATGCTTCGATAAATGATAGGGATTCACAAAATGAGTTGGCACACGATGTTGTTTTCAACATTGTGGGCTTACCAGACATCCGTTAAGTCTGCTACCGGGTTTACACCATTCCGGTTAGTCTCTGGTCTAGAAGCCATATTTTAGATTGAATGTGAGATACCCTCCCTAAAACTAGCCGTCGAACTCCTCCCAAAGACTTCTTTCGAAGAATAACGTCTGTTCTATTTGATGCGATTAGATGAAACTCGTCGCAACACCTCCCTAGTCATAGAAGCCCAGAAGAAACAAATCAAATCCCAATACGACAAACATGTCAAGCCTCACGTTTTCTCCGAAGGTGATTTGGTTCTCCTTTACGAACAAGATCGGGATATGCTAGGAGCTGGAAAATTTGAAGCTATGTGGCGAGATCCTTATATCATTAGATGAGGTTTGGAGAAAAAAGCTTATGAGTGAGTAGACTATGACAATACCCCTTTGAGTGAACCCAGAAATGGGTTATACTTAAATAAGTACTATGCCTAAGATCTCTTGTGCATGAGTACTTGTATTTTATTGTATCATACTTCTCATGTGTTACTGTAGTATGCTTTTTGTTATCTGGTCTTTTCCCTCGACCGCTTATGTTACGTTTTGTTTGGTTTCCAGATGTCGTATTTTTCACTACCCCACGTTCGCTTCGCTGATGTTGTTGGTCGTAGTACTCAGAACCTTGCTTCTGCTGCTTGGGAAATTTACGCCCCTACAAATGAACTTATCACTCTACAAGGTGTGCGTCTCAGTCGTGCGACCAACAATATTGCAGAATATAGCGTCGTTATCGAATTATTGATTGATGCTATTTTGCTCGGTATCTGCCACTTGGTTGTACGACTTGATTCGCAACTAGTAGTACTACAACTATGTAATGTCTATGATATTCGAATTCCTACTTTATTATGGGTATATTGACAAATTCACCTCTTGGAACGTTATTTTGATTATATTGAGTACCGGCACATTCCTAGATGTCTAAATATATTGACTGTTGCATTAGCTAACTATGTATTAGATAGAAATTTGGGCCCTTTATAAACCAATCACATCACATGTATCACACAACACAATATAAGCCGGTAGAATCCATATATATTTATATAACGATCAAAAGTTTTTTACAAAAAGTTTCTATCCAAGGATTAAAATCTCCAAATGTGAAGCTCATAGATTCTACAAAATAGCTTCAAGGGTGACGCTCACGATAACACATGACTGCTCGGGCCGCCCTATGAAGCATTTGACTAATAGACTCTGACACGCCCATAGTGTGGTGCTTATAATGCCAAGGGATCTCCCCAATAGCCATATCTAGAATGTCAGCAGTCAACCCTCTAATATTTGCTCCACTGCCTCATAGTCTTCGACATCCCATCGCACCACTGGAGCTACCTCTCCTCACTGCTGAATAGGATATGTTCCTGGAGGTCGATATGGCCCCACATCTATGTCATCAAAAAGAGATTTTTGATTAGTTCTTGGACAAACATAAAAAAAAAATTATATGATAAAAATTACAAAAACATTTAAAAGAAAAAAATGTGTACTTCTTAACTAGATCACCCCAATAAGAATCCTCAGGTAGGGATAAATCCGGAACCCCTCGGAAGTCCAAACTGGCATATGCGTAGTGATCACCCATCAACATATGTGGCCGCAACCAGTCAAAGAATGAATCATTGTATTTGATGATGGGCCCAACTACATGTCGGGCCATGAGGTTGCACCACCTCAGCATCCTTGGATCCTGTGGGGCCGGTAAACCCCACTCAACCTGTAATCTCAACAATAGGACCCTCTCAAGAAAGAAGGACACCAAAAGTGATCCGTACCCAAACTGCTTCAAGTTGCCCTTCCTGCATTTTGTCAATTCCCTCTTCATACCGCGAAGAACTACATCTAACCAGTTGAAGACTCATGGCTCTGTGCACTCTATGGCATATTGGAAGTAGCTCTGGAGAGCCATGTGTGGAGCTGCGCTCCCGACCATGCATGCTATAGTGAACAAGATGGTTTGTAGAGTCAAATATTGGACCCCCCAAATAACAACCTTGCCCTTTCTTCTTTCTGCCTCTAGAATGCAGTACTGGTGACAATACTCACTCATAGGGAGTATGCCACCTCGGCTACTGGTCAAGCTAACCTGGTACCCACATCATGATAACCTTGTCAAAAAGTAGATATCCTCGATAGCTAGGGTCAATGTGTGGACTCCCATGTGAAACAACTATTGGTCCACATCCCACATATGAACTAGGTACTCCAACAACCTGATTTGGGCCCTCATGCCCGGAATCCAGAAGAATTTCAAGAGACCATAGTCTCGGAGGGAAGCAATGGTACCCGGGTCATTCCCAGCAATGGCATCCTCTTCCTCATGTTCTCTTTCTAACCACTCCAGCATCGTGATGGTCAAATAGCTGCACAAGAACCATAAGAGAAGGGTCAGCAACTCATTTCAAACCTTGGCATATTTTTTATTGAGCAAAAATCAAGTTGAATTTTCATTTTTCGGCCCCTGCAGGTACCCATTTAGCATAGTGAGAGATTCTCGTAGGTTCCCTTAAGGCCACCTGCGAGAATCATGCATTCTCATAGGTCCCATATGGCTAGCCTACGAGAATGCTCGGGCGCAAGTTTTGGCCCTAAAACGAACCCAAAACCTTGAAAATTGCGAATAAAAACAAAAACTAAACCATCGAAAAGATAGAAGATCAAGAGCTTACCTCATTGACAAATATGGTTCTCCAAATGGTCGCTTGTGCCTCCCACGATCGAGCGACGAAATTTGGGGGAAAATGAGTTGTTTTGGGCAACGTTCTTGGTAAAACCACAATGAAAATGATAAAATCCCTTTTTACCCATATTTATTCACTTTTTACCATTTTTGTTGATTTTTATATTGTTTTGTCCATCAAACCTAATGCCTAATAGTCCCATGAGTGTGACTTTTTGTAGATATAGAGACTTTGAAGTCCACATGAAGGAGTATGGATGTTTTTTCTTTTTGTCTCATGTACGACTGCTTTTTATGGTTTTTAGAAAAACCTCAAGCTCAGTCTTCGTTCATTCTCATGCTCAAAAATACATGAGAATGTAACTGAGTATACTGTTCTCATCTTTTCATACTCATCATGGTAACATGAAAAACGAAAAACGCAAAGGAGTACTCTTTACGCTCTTTTCACACTCCATGAAAACGAAAAACATCACCGAGTGACCTTGTTTTGTTCACGCTCGTAAAAGTATTTGAACAAAACGTTCGATGGGCGATAGTTTATAACTTTTTCGGTCCTATCGAACTATTTTACGAAAAAGGAACTGAGAGAGTTCTCTTTAAGTTCTTTTCAGATTCTCAAAACATGAAAAACCCCCATGTTTTCTATCTTTGGACTCGTTAAACTAACATCGAAATACCCATAATGGGACCGAACCACTCCTTCCTAGGGTTCATTAAACATACTCTGAGGGACTCATCCAAAGGATGGGCTTACATCAACAAGCATATGTTATCCTCCTTAAGCTTGTGTAAAAATAAAGAGGTACTCATCAGGAATGGTGGGGGAAATTTTGGGAAAGGGATGTGTTTTCGTATTCATATTAATGGAAGTAAGTGTCGCTCTTGAACATGACACCGCTTATTCATTATTTTAAGCCAATTTCGGAAATCCATTTGTCTCTCATTCGACTTTCTACAAGGTCATGTCTTGGGTCGTCTCTGAGTCAATGCTGCCAAGTCCTTGGTCGTGTCATTCATATGTTCAAGAGAAGTTCATTCGAACCCTATATTGAGTCGACCATCTGTAGTTGTCCATTCCTACCAAGTTGTCCTTCTCTGTGTCCATTTAGACCTATATTCATACTCTCTTTCACCTTCAAAATCTGTTACTTATTTCATGTCATTGATGGGGATACATCAAGGCCCTCCTGTGACGAGTTTTGTTTCATCGAATAAAACTCATTATCTAGAAAAAAGACTTAGAAATTACTTGGTACCTTGGAACTTGCATGCCTCAATGGTAGGTTTCCTCGCTTTCGATAGTGGGTTTTCATTATTGAACCCTGATTGGGATATTTTGTTAAATGTTTGACTTCAACTCATTTATTCCCATTCAGTGGATTGTGCTAGTGTACCTTGGGAGTCATTGACATCAATGGTGATTTCCCTCGCACTTGTTAACGGTTTCATCAATGACTGGTAATCAAGTGGTTTCTACCATGTTTGACTTCAGCACATGTAATCACATGGCTAGATTCGTACATTCAGGTGATGAGATTGAAGACCCTGGGTCTCCTTTTTTGGTCCAAGCTATGATGGAGTATGTATGATTTGCAAACACATAGATCCATTTTGTATGTCACGTGGCTATGTCATCTTAATTTGAGTCTTCTTTCATAGATCCACAATGTATTCCTTGTGGCTATGCAGTGTTTTGATGGCATGGATCCATGGTGTATGATTGGTGGCCATGACCTACGTTCATGATGTCATCCATATGTGATCTGAGTATGGGAATGCCTACCTCAAAACTGGTATTATATTCTGCAAATGCTTGGTTGTTTGTAGGTTTATGATTAGGTGCACTCCTGGTTTCTAACACACACACGTAGTTTACAAAGTATTTCAGCTGTCACAGTTTCTAGCCTCATACTTTGGGGGGCATTCTGTTGCACATGATTTTTGTCACTTTGGTGGTGTCTCAACAATGATGTATTCAGGATCCCAACAAGGACTTTCTTCCTGAGAAAAGTGGCTCTTGTCTCCTTCCAAAAACATATTTTTAAGATGAGTTCGCAAGCTGCCTATGGCCTAGGGTGAGAGAATCCCTCATTCTCGCAGGCCACCCACACTTAGGGTGAGAACTTCTCGTAGTATGCTCCATACATAGGGTGCAAACCTGTTTTTAATCTTGGAAAGGAGAAGAGGTCTCGAGGGTTCTAGAAGGGAATCTTCTAGAAAATGAGTTGGCATGCACATGGTTGTCATTCTACTGACTTCTTAGATTTGATGGGATCATCCTCATCCATGTAACCATCTCTCATTCTCCTATATATTGAAAGGTTTCTCATGGAAAAGGTTAAGCAAGATTGAATGAAGAATTGGTGAAAGAATTGTGTGAAGAACCCTGTTTGGACAGAAGCTTGAAGACTCTATTTTGTCTATCAAGAGGAATTGGATCTTCTTCATGCAAGTACAGAGCAATTGTGTGTGTTGGAACCAAGGGTCACTGAAAGGAAGCTTGCAACATCAAGGTGATCAGGTTTTATCTTCTACTTTCAATTTATATGATGCGGCGACATGTTCCTTTCCCATAAAGTCACTCTTACTTTATTATGTAATTCCTTGATCATATGCATAAGTTGACATTGAATATACTTTGCTATCTTCACTTTGGTTGGTTTGTGTTGTCTTGGACTTGACTTCATGAGAGAAATGGAGTGAAGCGGGAACAACAAAGACCTAAGGAAGCGATATAAAGGTATGTCACTAATTCCTTCCTAGTAGTAGATTCAATGATTGCAACTTAGGGAAAGAGTCGTGTCCTGTCCTGTTTTGCTCTAGATCTAGGTAGTTCTAGGGAGATCTATTAGTGTCTGCACCTACCGATTAGTCCGATAACAATGTCGATCTAGAATTTCTTTGAAGATTCATTCTATCCTTTCTTTCTAAAGGATCTAGATTGAACTTATTCTCTTTGGGTACATGAAAATACATTGGGCACCCAAATAACATGAAGTGTTCAATCTGAAGCTTCATTTCGGTGAAGACTTCTTCGGGAGTTATGTTTTTCAAGGTTTAGTGAAGACTCTTTTTCTGAACATATACTTTGTCATGCATGCTTTATGCCCATAGAATCATAGAAGGATTTTGATCATGTGTTATTTCTTTGGTTTCCCCAATGATGGTTCTATTCTTCCTCTTTCTCAAATATTTTTGACTCCCTCTTAGTCAAGTGGCTCCCTCTAAAGGATAAACATCTTCCTTTGATCTTAGTCTTTCTGGAACAAGAAAACAAGAGGAACCAAAACAAGAATATCTCCTAAAGGAGAATAATGAGTGTATCCCTAGAATCAAAACAATTTAAGGATTGTTGTCACAACTACAACACCTACTTGTAATGTAGAAAACTTTAGAAATATAGGTTAGAGGAATGACAATTACAATAATCAAACCTGGATTCTTCACTTCTAGTGTGTTGTTCCTTTAAATTCACTGAGATCCCTATTGATCCAAGACTTCATCAAAGGTTCCTTCGTCCTACAATTACCCTCATGATAATGATACAAATAATATATATACAAGTGAATACCTGAGGGTGCTGATATGATTTCTCCAATGACACATGGCTGATATCTATCCTTTGACATATTTATGAAGGAGGTATGTCATAGTGACACCCTTTTCTATCAGCCATAATAATTCTTCCTTTGATGTCTTGTCTTCCAGGAACTAATTTTTCTTGAATCATCAAGCTTTCCTCCCATTGTGATTTTTCTCATTTTGAATTATTCACAAACCTTTGTCAACTTGGCTAGTATACCTAATGACTAGGATAGGCTAGAACTTTTAGGTTTAGTTGGACTTATGACTGCCAAAAATAAGCCTTTGAAAGATAGGATAACACTGGTGAGCTAGAGATCTCCTTCAAGGAATTTTATAAACCTTAATTCTGTAGTGTTTGTAGAAATTACCGAAACCCTAGAAACCCTAGGGCCAAAAAATCAAAATGCTTAGAAATAAAAGGTGAAGCTTGATGAAGAAGGTCGTACACTCATATGGTAATTTTATCCCCAGCATCCAGGTTCCAAGTGCTGAAACACTCAAAAGAAGAGGGTCGTATGGATTTTCTGGAAAGCCTAGCAGGGCCATACAGTTCTGCAGAAGAGGAGGGATGACTAGTAAAATATTGTAGCTTGTGAAATGGATTCTACAAGGCCTATGCTCTGATACCATGTTTATTTTTCAATAATTTACGTTAAGCATGAAGTTCATTCCATTTTATCATTTAACCATAACCATAAATGTTGCAGCAACCAAGATCATAAGAAGAAGCACCATGCACAAGAACACAAGAAGTATCCTCGGAAACCCTTCTCAACAAGGGAAGAAAACCCATAAAAATCCTTTTCTATATTATTCAATAGAAATACCTTCACCACCAAGACAAACCCCAACACACAAGAGGGTGATCAAACCCTAGAAGACTAGTGTTGATATTATGGTAGCTGCAGGAGGTGTTTACCTCCACGTGTAAACCTAACGAGAATAGAATATTCTGGGAAGCAAGAAGAAACCCTAATGAGTTGGCTAATAACCCTAGAAGACATCTCGGCTCAAGAGGATAATTTGTATTACGTTATTAGACTTCAAGAGAAGAATTCAGCCAGAAGAAATAATATATACTGAACAGATAGATACCCATAATGAGAAGTCGGCCCAAGTAGTTAGCTAGAGTTAGTATAAATACAAGAGGCTAGTCTTCATTCTAGCAGGCATTCTCAGAATTGCAGAGAAACACTTGTGCGCATTGTATTTTCCCAGTTTGTGCGTAGGTTTGGAAGAGAGTTGTTGTTGCAGCTGCTGCAGCTAGTAGATTATGCTTTGGCTTGGACTATATCTCGGTTAGAGTTTGGAATATCTGATTAGCTCTTGTTTGATGCATTATCATTGGGGAAAGGTGTGCTACTCTTTTTTTTGATATCTAGCCTAGGGTTTGCTTCCGAAGTGATTCTCTGTCAAGGTTAAGGTGCTCAGAGGGTGGCTTCGACCTATGGCTGGGTGACAATAGTGATATTGTCAATTGTAACATGAGCACATCCATTATATTCTAACAGGTTATGGGCCCACACCTCCTTCATTCAATATAACCACTAGAAGTAAACATAGCCATAAGGATATTAAGCTCGTTGAAGAACTACCGCTAGGTTTTCTAGCAGGAGCAGTCACCAAAGCACTACCGCTAGGGTTACTAGCAGGTGGAGATGCAGAACCCCTAATCCTCTTGTTGAGGCACCTTAAGTGAAGGGATTGACCTAATTTCTATATAGACCAGTGCACCCTATCCCAATGCATCTCCTGGTACTCCCAGCAAGCCAAGATGTCAAGTTTGAGTTTTTGGTCAAATCTAGGGTTGACCAAGTCAAAGAAGCCATGACTTACTGTATGAAGTCAGAAAACAAGTTAGATGGATCCTCTAAATTCAGAGTGTGGAAGACAAGGATTGACCTCATCCTTGCCAATAATAAAGTGTTGGATATCATGAAAGGAAAGTTCGTGGAACCAAAGTTTGAAGAAGGAAAAGAAAAGGAACCGCAGAACGTTGCAGTTATGGAGAAGTTCAAAGACGGTGACATTAATGCCATGAGTATCTTAGTGGACTCTATAAAAGACCATTTGATACCCTACATCTCCCATCTTGACTCATCGAAGAATATGTATGATTCCCTAACAAACCTCTTCCTAGTCAGAAACATTGCAAAAGTAACGAGTCTGAAGAATGAGCTCAGTGACATGAAGATGAATGATGATGACAACATAACATCATACTTTGTGAGAATATCTCAGTTAAGAGATAAAATACAATCCATTGAAGAGATCACTTCAGAGAAGGAATTGGTAAACATAGTACTCAATGGTCTTCCTAAGACGTGGGATGCATTTTACGCAAGCATGAACACAAGGAAGGAGTATACTACCTTTGAAGACTTTGGACTTGTTGTGCTCAAGAAGTATTAAGGATCAGTGAAAAAGAGAAACCCCAAAAGAAGTACGCTGATCAAGCCTTCATAAAAAGGTTCAAGGAATTCAGGAACAAAAGGAAGTTTGGCTCCAGGAAGAAAAAAAATCAAGAGAAAGATATGTCAAGGATACAATGCTTCAATTGTCAAAAGTATGGTCACTACAAGAATCATTGTCCCGGGTTAAGGAGAAGGAAGGAAACACACAAAGCATCAGTTGTCAAAGAAAGGGAACCCTCAAATAAAGCCAAGTAGGACAAAACAAACTTCTTCTAAGACAAGGTAACAATACGCTTCATAGTTCTTGTACATACCATGTTTTCAGTACATATCTTGCATATCTATTTATTAGAAGATAATATGTTCAAAGAGAAACTATAATTATGGAAGAACAACAAGATAAGGATTGCTATCACTATGACTATGAGACAAGCTGCAAGATAAGCTGAAACCAAAAAGAAACCTAGAAGAAGTAAAGACAGAAAGAAGTTAGCAATCAAGAGGAAACTGGAGAAAGACTTATGACACCTTGTAGAAGGCAATAAGGATGCAGACGAAAGCATGGATTATGTTAGATAGAGGGATCCGATTATATACTTCCAAAATAAAAACATGCACTCATACATGAAGCAAGGATTAGGAGGGAGCTAATCCTATGGTCCATTGAAGATGATGAAGTATATATCCATGGTAGCAACCATGAAAGGAAGTACGTGTTTAGTTTGACCTTAGAAGTCTTCTTCGAAGAGAAGCCTTAAAGTATCCCTAGTTATCCATCCACATCCATGATCCTATGATGAAAGGAAGAAGTGGAATCTTTAGGGCATGGAATCTATAAGAAACTATATGGACCTAAGAGGTAAAGAAAAACATGAGGAATAACATGAAGATTCCAAGAAAGAAAGAGAATCCAGAACAACCAGTCATTGTATCAAGAATCACAAGATTACCAGTCTGAGATGAAATCACTAAAAGGAATCAAGTAGAGGAACTGAAAGTTGTGATGAAGAACAGTGTATGAAAAGTTTTATGAATGTAAGCATTGTGAGATCCTGAACTAGAGGTTCTCCTAGATGGAGGGAGAAGACTATGATGATTACTTGTTCCAGTAAACCAGACATACCTCTACATAATTCATTATATCATCTGCAATATCCATGGGTTGAATTTCTACATTAGATGAATGCAAAGACTATTCTCCAGAGAAATTGAACAAAGAGCATATGAAGAGAAACCTCAAGACTTTAAGGCACGCCAGAAAGAGACCCTTGTATGCAGATGGAAGAAGATAACTTGGTGGAGAACCTCCAATGAACAACAGAAGCGTGGGGAATATTTTCTATAATAGATATATTGTATCAGAATGATTACTCAGAAGATCAGGATGGTGGATTGCCAATCCATCACAAAGATATGATAATGAAAGAAGAAGTGCCACATGGATATGCTCTAGTTTGACCCTTGCCATGATGTTGTGAGCTAGCAGGAACCAAGAGGAATCCAACAATGATATACTTTATTGATCAAAGCTACATGAAGCCTTCAAAGAAAACCAGTGTTCCAGATCGAAGTACATTTGAAATCAAGCATTACATTATCCGTGAAGAAGTCCAGAAGGAGAAAGTGGTTCTCCAATACATATCTCCACACATGAGCAGATAAGAAGACATTTTGGTAAATCTTCTGTCCAAGATGAAAAAGTTTGCGTACTCAAGTTGGAGCTCGTGGAGGCGACTTCCTTATTGAAAAAGGAAGAGATGACTCCCAAGTTGGGAGGGAGAACTAATGTGTTATTGATTGATGGACAGTCATTTTTCAGTTCGAAAAATGGTTCAGGATGAGCAGATCCTTTCAACTTCTTAAAGTGGTTTGAGATTTATGACGGACAGACATTTTCCAGTTCGGAAAATGGTCCAGATCTAATGGTCATTTTTGTAATGAAAATGGTTCGATGGATTGTTGATGTACCATAGACAATGATTTCCCATTGTGGTTAACATGGGGAATGGTCTAGGGTAGTCTTTCTTCTTGAGGGTTACTTAAGAAGACTGGCCTGCCTCGTCGGACAATGATTTCCCATTATGGTTAACGTGGGGAATGGTTCGTTTTGGAGGTTGGTGCAAGACATTAATTTCCTTAGGAAATGGTTCAGATAGTCATTCCTTAGGGCAGATTCATTCTCTCTAGGTTGCACTTTGTTTAGTACCAGAGGAATGGGCCAGGGTGGGGAATTGTCCAGGTTCAACAATTAGGGACGGGCATTCCTTAGGGCAGACTCATTATCTCCATGTTGCACTTTGTTTAGTGTCGAAGGAATGTCCCGGGGTGGGGAATGGTCCACGATTAGAAATTATGACAATTATTCTTCCTTGCTTGAGAAGAATAGTCCAAATAGCTCATAATTGATGTTTTACCTTCTCAGGGCAGATGCTCTTCCAATATCTCACAGATGTGAGTGGAACAATGGCCCAGATGATTCAGTTTATTGTTGGATCATGTTGTCATTGATGCCAATGGTTTGATTGATTGATGTCATTGATTGATTTCAAGTGATTGATTGATGTCAAAGGATTTATTGATTGATGATTGATGTAATATAATATGTATTGTCCTTGATGAGAAT
>ML777273.1:2112220-2140342 GCA_009831015.1 Picea engelmannii
GTTATTTCTCTGTTCATAATTTTTCAGACAAGGAAAAGATCACCTTCGCACTCCTTAAGGCTCTCCCCCATGTCAAACATTGGTGGGAAACTTACTGGGAGTAGAGTTCCGCAGAGGATTCTGGAATATATGGGGCCGAGCCCGCTTGGGAATTTTTTGTGGATGCAGTAAAGGAACAGTACTACTCTGTTGGCAACTATGAGGAACAATACATGAGATGGACCACACTGCGGCAAGAGAGGGGCCAAGCAGTTTCGGAGTTCACCAATAGTTTCCATACCTTGCGCACCAAGCTAGGTATCAAAGACTCTGAATGAAATTTGGTTCTGAAATACCGTGGGGCTCTAGACAGATACATCCAAACTGAAATGGATTTTCTGGACATCTCATCACTTGGTGCTGCCTATCGATATGTTGTTAAAATCGAGCAGAAATTTAAGCACCAGAACAAACGGGATTTCAGGTCTACAAATCCACAAAAACCAAAGTATGACAAAGACAACCCTAACAAATAGTCTCCCGAAAACCAGTCTAAGCCACAGGAAAAGAAGGGTCATGGGAAGACAAAGAAGGACACTGGAAAATGGTGTGATTTCCACAAAAGCCCCTGGCACAACACCGATGAATGTCGCTCAAAACAGTCATTGGTGGTCGAGATCAAAGACAAGGAGCTGAACCCTGATTCAGAATCTGATTCTAAAAATACTGGTAAAAGACAGATCATCGACTCAAACTCCACTACTATTGTCGCGACCGCAGCAATTCAACCAGAAGAACCAACGGATCCAGAAGAGGGGGAGTGCCTTTTTCATTCACATATGTGGGTGAAGGGGACCCCAGTGCATTTTATTTTTGATAGTGGAAGCCAGAAGAACCTCATCTCAGCAGAGGTCGTCAAATAGTTGGGATTGTCGACAACACCACACCCACAACCATACATCATTGGGTGTCTTCGCCAAGGATGATATCTTCGTGTCAGCCAGCATTGTCGATTTTCATACAACATCCAACCCTTCAAGGATGAGGTATTATGTGATGTTTCCCCACTGGATGTCTGTGATGTTCTCTTGGGCCAGCCATATATGTGGAAACACCATGCTATATATGAGTCTTGACCCCGTAGTGTCATTATTACTCTGGGGGGTCATCTCTACAGGATACCAGAGATAGTTCCAACTACTGCCCCACCTAAACAGTGTTGCAAGGTAATATCTCATACTAGAAAATTCATCTTCTCCACAATCTGTTCAAAAGGTGAACAGAAGGATACTGCAGCCACCACAACTTCGGCCAAAGCACCTTCTATACAACAGAAGCAGGTCGACAAGGTTGCAGCAAAGCACGAAGATTCCTTCTACACACAGTCATCTAAAATAGCCAGACTAGTTAAAAAGGTCCAAACCTTCCAGCCACATATTCGTGACATATTTCCACAAACTAAGCAGTGTGACTTCTCCAGCAAGACAAGCAGCTCACCAAGATGCAAATTCAACAAATGCTTTTTCCTCTCCCCCGGGAACTCAATGCAATGGAGACCATTGCTTCCTAAGGAGGGAGGGTTGATCCAGGAGGATATCAGAGGCCACCCACCTTTTCCAAATGGCTCAAAACAGTTTTCTGGCCATTTTGGCAATTTACTATTTTTAGCAGGTTTTAACTTCTGGGGCCATTTTAAGGGCCTAAATGAAGTTTTTTTGAGATCGAGGTTCTCAATGATAGCTAAAGGAATAATTGAGCCCCCAAAATGAATCTCCTCGATGATACCTTTCCAACGAGCTATCACACGCCTAAAATGGAGTTCGTATGCAAAAGTTACGACCCCGGGAAGTTGATGCACCAACTTACCCAAACGGGGCCCACATGAATTTTGGCGCTTCATCTCCTAGGGTTAGGTTTTTGGATGTCTAGGACTTTTGGCATTCCTGATTATTGTAAAAAAGGCCTCTAGAGCCTCATTGTAACCATCTTCTTACGAATGCGAGTAGCCGTCACATCTCTTCTCGGAGATAAGCTGCCACCATTCTAGCGAGTCTTTCACTCTGTATTTTTACAGTCTCTGTACATTTCTTTCATTAATAGAAATTGTGTATTACTGTATCTCTGTGTTTATGTTTGCATCTCTAATATATTTCTATATATATGCGATATCTATGTGCATTTCTTTATTATATCTCCGCTCTCATTTCGTGCCGAAAATAATCCGGATCAGTCATCTTCATTCTTGTTCACATGATGATGCACCGAACACTTTGGGATTTCACACGTTCACCTTGTTCTCAGCCACAGGCATGTCTAACTCAACAAATCGCCTTTCCCACTAGATAATCATCTGGAGTTCTTCTCAACTCTCTGAATGGAGGAGGTCATATCTATGTTCCTAGCTTTATCTCAGGGAGGAACCAGATACCCTTATTAGGTGATTTCTCTTAGGTTTGTAAGATGAGAGAAAGACTCACATAGCTGCAATGATCCACATATTACAGGTTTGTAAGTTTGATAATGTCTCACATAGCTGCAATCATCAACAATATGGTACTTAGATTCAGGCTATAGTAACCACATGACAGGAAACATAGAACTATTTTGTAATTTGGATGAGTTAGTCCAAACCAAGGTTACACCTGGAACATATATCCAAGTTATTGTCTTAGGCAAAGGCAGTATAAAAATTTTAACCAAACAAGGAGAAGAAAAGGTTATGTCTGATGTATATTATGCTTTTGGTCTGAAGCATAATTTCATGAATACAGGGAAATTGTTACAAAAAGGATACAAAATACACATGGAAGATAATCAATGTGTGATCATGGATAAATTCCCAAGCAATCTACTTATTGCAAAAATTTGGATGACAAGTAACAGGATGTTCCCATTGACATTGAATCCATCCAAGAAGAAGAATACAATGCAAACTATTGGTAAAGGAAAAAGTGTGTAGTCAGACACCGCATTTACAACAGAAAGTGTGTGTAGTTCTAATGAAGAAAATAGTGCGTGCAATATCAAGAAAGGAGAAAATGGCATAGAGATGAAGACAACTTTCCAATCTGAAACACAGGATGATTCATGTCTATGGAATTTCAGATTTGAAAATTTGAACTTTGGAGGTCTGAAGATGCTACACACAAAGGATATGGTAAAAGGCTTACCACTGATTGAAAAACTAGAAAGGATATGTGAAGGTTGCATATTTGGCAAGCAACACAGAGAATCATTTCAATTTGGCAAGTCTTACAGAGAAAAAACTCCTCTAGAAATAATACACTCATACATTTGTGGACCAATGCAAACTCCATCTATAGGAGGAAGTACTTATTTTCTTACATTCATTGATGATTTCTCACGAAAGACATGGATTTATTTCCTAAAGCATAAATATGACGCATTAGGTTGTTTTCAACAATTTAAATCACTTGCAGCGAAGCATAGTGGTTCTTTCATCAAGTGTCTAAGAACAGACAGAGGAGTAAAATACATTTCAAGATAATTTCAGAACTTTTGTAAAGTTCATGGAATCTATAGGCAATTTACCATGTGATACACACCACAACAGAATGGTGTCACACAGAGAAACAACATAACCATCATGGAAATGGCACACAGTATGTTGACATCCAAACATTTGTCAAATGAGTATTGGGTTGAGGCAGTATCAACTACAGTATACATCTTGAACAAATGTCTGAAAAAGAGTGTGAAGAATAGAGTTCCTCGGGAGGCCTAGACAGGTTCAAAGCATAATGTAGTGCACTTAAATTTTTTTGGTTGCATCGCATACGCACATGTACTAGATGAACTGAGAAGGAAGTTGGAAAATAAAGTACATAAATGTATATTTGTTGGGTATTCTGAAGAAACAAAACAATACAAGCTGTATGACCCTGTCGCAAGAAAAGTCATAATCAACTGTGATGTTCAGTTCATGGAGAATGAAGCATGGGATGGAAGCATAGAAAAGACAATAAAAATTATTGATGTGATGGAGCATGATGACACAGAATATGAAATGGTTCAAACACCATGCACATGTCAATGCACAGTCCCATTTACATCTAGCACTGCAACGCAAATGATCGCGCAGAATACTCCAGTAAGAATAGGAGGTGCACAGTCTACACCTAGAGAGTAGAAAACACCAACAAGCATTCGAGGCAGTTCTACATTTCCAGATCCAACCTTAGAAAGTTTGTTACCAGGAAAGATAAGAATTATGTGCAACATATATAATGAAGATGCAAGAAATTCATTTTCAGTTTTTTCTCTGTTTTCACAAATAGATGATCCATTAACCTTTAAAGAAGCTGTAAAAAATGATGTATGGGCATAAGCCATGGATGAAGAAATCAGATGCATAGAGAAAAATCGAACATGGAATTTGGTTATTATACCTAAATATAAGGATGTTATAAGTGTCAAGTGGATTTATAAAACCAAGCAAGATGTAGAAGGAAATGTACAGAAGTACAAGGCAAGGTTAGTTGCAAGAGGCTTTACACAACAACCTAGAATTGATTTCAATGAAACATTTGCACTAGTTGTGTGCATGGACACAGTCAAAACCATGTTAGCAATTGTCACATGGTACAAATGGCCAGTTTATTGGATGGATGCAAATTCAAATTTCTTGAATGGAAACATAGAAGAAGAAGTATATGTGGAACAACCACAAGGTTATGAGGTTCCAGTACAAGAAGAAAAAGTATACAGATTGAATAAAGAACTGTATGGATTAAAGAAATCTCTAAGATCTTGGTACAGTCGCATAGATTCCTATCTCACATAGAATGGATTTCAGAGAAGTGAAAATGAACCAATACTGTACATCAAATCAAATCAGCAAGGTAATGTGTTAATTTTTTTTTTATGTGGATGATTTGATATTTACAAATAACTTTGGCATAGAAGAATTCAATACAGTCATGAAGAATGAATTCAAAATGACTGATTTAGGGCTTATGAGATATTTTCTGGGAATAGAAGTGCACCAGTCCAAAACTGGCATATTTATCTCACAGTCCAAGTATGCGCATGAAATATGTTGAATCAAAAGCAACACCAACACCTGTCATAACATGATTAAAGTTAAGAAAGGAAGATAAAGGGTCCAAGGTAGATCCCACACTGTTTAAAATAATGGTAGGAAGTCTTATGTATCTCATAGCGACAAGACGTGATATTATGTATGGAGTGAGGCTAATTTCAATGTTTGTGGAAAATCCAAAAGAATCACATTGGAAAGTAGGAAAGATAATCTTGAGATATGTGAATGGAACAATAGATTTTGGCATTAAGTACTCCACCTGAGATGATTTCAGACTCATTGAATACACTAACAGTGATTGTGGAGGAACCATTGATGAGAGGAAAAGTACCTTCGGGTACAAATTTCATTTTAGAACAAGTATTCTATCATGGGAATCAAGGAAACCCATAGTGACACTTTCTTCAGCAGAATAAAAGTATGTTGCAGCTACAAGCGAAACTTGTCAAGAAGTTGGGATGAGAGGAATGATAAAAGATTTGTTGCAGGAACAATAGGAACCAACAATAGTATTTTGTGACAACAATTCAACCATCATGTTATTAAAGAACCACGTGTTTCAAAAGAAAACCAAGAACATTGATACAAGATATCATTTTATAAGAGAATTGGTGAACATTAAAGAGATCTATTTAGAGTTTTGCAGGTCAAAAGAAGAAATTGCATAAATTTTCACAAAGGATTTAGCAAGAGATGCATTTCATCATTTGTGTGGTAGATTGTTGAGCACTCAACAAACCCTAAAAAAGCCTTATAAAATTTTATCACTTTTCGGTACCACTTTGTTTTCTTCACTGTCTGAATCGATTTCACTTTGGGAAATGGTTTATCTTTGTTTTGTTTTCATGACTCTTATCATCAAGTCATATTTATTTTAACTTGTGAAACCTCATGTCTAAAATAAATTGACACCCGAAGTAAGGATCAACAACTAACACTTCACCTAACGCACCAAGGTTCGGCATCCAAAGTATTCAAGCAAGTAAAGGGACCAAACAATAACAACACTCATCAAGCATCGCTCCCCATTGGTGTTGGCAGAAGGTGGAGTTGGTTTGCGTAATTTAGTCACCCAGATTTTCAAGAGATAACCAATCCCCTTCGGTAGCGGAAAAATGTGGAAAGGATAGATATTAACAAAATATGTAATGAAATCTCTGATATACGATGACCAATGCACTTCATCAGGGTCGGGGAAATCCAGAAAAGTTAAGAAAATCTTTTTTTGCTTGCACCAAGAATATTGTTGATCCCCGATATGTTTTCGACATCGAGACGTTTTCGAGAGAGTTGATCCGAGAGAACTTGGGTAAATTTATTGCCGATCCTTGATACCTTTTCGGCACCAATAAGATAGGACTGGGTTTTTAAATGTATAGCTTTAAGAAGGTCCCAATTTCGATTAACACGAATAAATAAAGATGCCCATCTCGAAAGCCATGTGTCTGTATCACGTAAGGGGGTCAGACAGCCTATTGTCATCCCAAGTCATATTAAGGTTCCCTTGGGTCCTAGCCATGCCTCCTAGTCATCTTTTCCATGTCTTCTCCATATAGAAATATCGATCGACTTCAGAGCTTTTGTAAAGAGATATCAACGAAAATGTTTAAAGCACAATCTCGACACCTGATCGACCAACTGAATGAGAAAAATGATGAGATGTTTGTGGCATAAGATATGATAAGATTTGAACATTTAATAGACCAGTGAATTAAACAACAATAATTTAAAATCATCGATAGATCACATTACCACCTGCTCCCACAACGTCAACCCATGATGAATTTAATTTTAAAACATCTTTGAATATTTTGCGACAGATTTAATGAAATTACACTCATAACCCGAATTGAATGGCTGATGCGACAAGGTAAGTTCATCCCTGTTTAAATCTCTAGAATAGTTTTTGAACCAATTCATTCTGCATTCAAGTTGAATTCCATAGCATCTGAAGGAGCAAAGTGAGTGTCTCAAGACTTTATTGACCCTTTGATTATCAAAACCAGGTTTAACAAGCTGTAGAGGTATTTTTTCAAGTTTGTCATTATGTTGGTCGTAATTTATATATGCATCCAATTTTATTGCATAGACTCTAAAATATGTTATAGCTGCAGGTACGATGCCACCGAGAAACCCAACCACTAGATGCTCACTAAGAGCACCCAAGATGAAAGAAGCTGAAATAGGAGAAGGTTCTTATCCAGGGAACACAAGGCAGTTGGAGTACACTCCTAGGGCAGAGCCTGTCATTAAAACATCAACAAAGAAAGCTTTTGTCCAGCCTCTGGCCTTTGGTGATATAGAAGAAAGCACCAGATCTAAAGTAATTCTCCCACGGTGGGGGGACCTCTTCAATAGAATTATCCGAGAAGAATACCGAGAGTATATCCCAAATAACAACCTAGGCGTAAGGGCTCTCAATGACCAGGTGTTCTTGAACATCTGACGGTCATATTTACACATGGTGGCCAGTAGAACCCCGGTTTTCCCTTGCATAGAGGTTCTAAAATGGTTGATTGACCATATGGATAGACATAAGTTCTTGATAAATGACGAGAATGGAGGGTGTGTCAGATTTTTCTTCTCGATAGAAGTCCAGAAATACTACAAGCTCAGGGACCCAGAAGAGTGGCTCAACATGGACTTTGTGGTAAAATTATATGAATTCCATGACACCA
Source organism: Picea engelmannii (assembly GCA_009831015.1). Taxonomy (NCBI): domain Eukaryota; kingdom Viridiplantae; phylum Streptophyta; class Pinopsida; order Pinales; family Pinaceae; genus Picea; species Picea engelmannii. The sequence goes on from ML777273.1 coordinate 2,119,940, forward strand.
GCCAGTTGATGTCCTCATGGTGGAAGGAGGACAAGAAGTTCACTAACCGGAGCAATGGCTGGTATGGGACAATTAACCTGAGGAAGCCATACATTTATTTGATGGTTCTCATATGTCGGCTATATGGAGAAAATGGCTGCTCCAAGTTTTCAGAAGCATGGATTCCTTTGGCATACACAATGGTGATATCTGGAAGCACCTTTAGCTAGGGAGAAATAATTTCAAAACAACTGAGCATCTATGTAAAGCAGGCTTAGAAGCCGAAAGAAGGAGAAGCACCCACTTTATACATGGCTTCTTACCTGATCGATGTCGTGTGTGCAAGGAATGTCTTCGCTGACATGAATTTAAGATAGCATTTTGTGGAGCTCTCGGTCCATGTCTACTTCAGCATACTATGGGAGAACAGGTAAAAAAAATATTACACACTCATCTACGATGAATTCATCACCCTCATCCATTTTATCATTTTTAAGAAGGAATGCCCAAGATTATCAACAATAGCCAAGAAAATGGTAGAAAAGGTAGGCCAATGGTATTTAGACGAATGCTCCACCTACATTAGGGTGTTCGGGGCCACCAGAGAACCACATCTCTTACCCACTCATGTCCCATACCCACTTGTTGTGGGATAAATTTGTTATGAGACCATCCTACAGGGATATAACACCACATTGGTCAAAGACAAGAAACGAGCGTTCATACCCTACGATTTTCATATAGGGTTCCATCTGGTGAAGGATACTGCTCAATACAAACAAGAAGGGCTTATCCAATTGGAATTTAGGTTCTCGACAGGCCAATTCTACAAGAACAACTTTGAAGGCCTGGTCCTCCAACATGCTTCACAAGTATCATCCTATTGGCCATATGCTCATGATAAGTTTGAGGATGAAATTTTCATAGAGTGTGCCCAGAACTTGGACAAGGTGGTGCAGAGGATGGAAAAACAAAAATAAACCAGGTTCAAGGCCATGAGCATGAATGAACAAGTGAAAACAATAGAACAGTTGGATCAAGAGGCCCTCAGAGCCAGGGAAGAAATCAGAGCGGTAAAGACAACAAAGGAACATAGAAGGGGATTGATCTTGCTAGAAATGGCACAAAGAATATTTGATCAATTGAAAAATGAACTTGATCTGATATAAATGATGAGGATTCCCACTGATTACCCAATCGAAATCCGAGGAGAACTAAGTGGCCTAGAGATGATGCATCTTCAATAAATCACTGGGTTAGAAAATCCTGAGTGCCACCACCACAGATCAGATCACTAGGGGAAATTTCAACCCAACCCGAGATAGTGAGGACATCAAAGAGAACAAGTGTACCAAATCCCTTTTTCTATTTGATAACCATATACAATGATGAGGTGTCCATGGTCACTCTAGTGCAGATTACAGAGGAGAAAGAACCTGAGAGAGAATCCACCCCAGGTCCTGATGCTCCAGTTCAGAGTCATTCGTAGAGTGAGCATGAAGTAGAAAGTGCCTTCGACACTAATCCACTTGACATAATGGGAACCTCGATGGAAAGATCAAGGGATGAGCTAGGCATGGGAAGATAGGAAGAACAAATCCCACAACAAGAAATTAGAATTTCAACAGACGATTATCAAGTAAGTACTGAACCTGCCCCTATTTCCTTAGTTTTGGCCAGTACCTCGCCATCCGATGAGAAGAAACCATAGGTCGAGCCATCGGAACATATAGAAGAAGTTCAGGAACCTAGCCTTGAACAGATACACACAGTCAGGAGCCTAGGAAATACTCTAACTTGGGGAGAACAACAAATCCCTGAACCTGTTAGTGAGGTCAAAGATATACAAGAAATTTCTTATGACTAAAAAAGGAAATCCATCATGAAAATAAACACTAAGAAGAGGAGGCTTACATTGGACAGTTCAATCCTCATCACCACAGAGGATAAATTGATCATCACAAAGCATGCAAGATGTCCAAGATTATCAGTGCAGGGATGGCGATCACAGATGCCACCCTGGATAGAGAAAGGAAAGTGGAAGAGGATTTGGCCGCTACACTAAATGAATTGGAGCATCTGCACCATTTGGAGAAATACTATCAGGACTCCACACAAGCCATGGTATTTTTGAGAAGTGAGTTCCAAGATTCTTATGGAAAATTCATGAATGAACGACACATTTTCACTATAGGGATAGATGACTTCCAAGAAGACACCCTTATGGCGCTAGAGACTTAAAAAGACTTGGAAATATGGTATGAGAAGTCCCAACAAGTAGTGTAAAGAATTAATTACATCAGCGTGGTTCAAAAGGCCCGAGACACCGAAGAGCATGATGTTCGGGTGCTAAGACACCGCAACATATATCATATAAGGAAGGTGAGTGAATACTGGGTGAAAATGGCCCAAGAACCTCAGTGGGAGATTCAAGAAAATTGGTTTGATTACAAAAGGAGCTAGGTCAAGATCAATCGGGAGATGACAAACATCGGTCTCCCAGAATTTGGTTCACCTGAGGACTTTGTTGAATTGCATGAAATAGTCAAAAAATATGTAGAAAAAGACTTGGAATGGACTGCAGAGATAGAAAAGGTGGAAAACATGGCACCAGTTAAAGTACAGTAGTTCATGGAGCACCCGATCAAGGATCGAAAAATATTACAACAATTAAGTGTCAAAATAGTTAAGTATTGGGAACGAGCAGTAGAAGTAAAGGAGATACTTTCAGCCCCGATGGACCAACACAGATTCCCATATGCCAAGACATGCGAGGAACTCTTCGTCAAATGGTCAGAGTATGAGAAGAGTCATACACTTCAGTGAAACCATTCAATGACTCTTAGAAGATAGAGAGATGGAAGCGCCATGTGGTGATGTTTTGTTTAACTTAGCTTGCAATTTTGATAGTTATTTTAGTTAATTATTTGTTATAAATAAGAGGATCAAACTTTTAGAAAGGGTCGATGGTGGTGGAAAAGGACCTCATTTTTGGAATTGTAAAGAACTATTTCCAAACTACCTTAATTGAGAAGTCCTGTTTAGGACCAGAGACAAACTTCTATTTTTTTTATCAAAGGCGTGTGTGATTGGATCTAAGGAGGAATTACTTCCGACTTTATCTCATGAATGGATGTTGTAATGAGTAAGAGTTTCTAAGTCTATTGATAAAGTATTTGATTCAATATTTTTTATAATTCTTGTCTCTAATGATGGAAAAACAATTGTTGTGTGAATGTGTGATTATTGATTAGACCTAAGGAAACTAATTTTCTTTCCATCATTTTATTGCATGTATGTTTTGTTTCAATAATTATATCTCAGTCAATAATTGAAATACCAACAAGTTGACGTATTAGTACTAGGCTTGTCGCATGTGTGAAAATCTTTTTCATCATGCTTGAGCACAAGGGTTATCCTGAGCTCAGCCTTCTTCAGTAATTAATATTTCCCCTTTTTTACCCAACTGGTTTATACCAGCACCTATCTTTTTATCAGACCCATATAATAAGAGAAAATACAAAATAGAATGTTTAAACTGAAGGATAAACTTTCATAAGAATATATCATGTCAATCACTACGTAAATCCCATCGATTATTTGGCCAAATCGACAGATTTGGAGAACCATTTCACTATTAAACGCTGCATAATCTAATTGGGCCTCGGTGGTGGGTCTGGTTCCTTCTATTGAGTTAAATGGATTTAGGACCCATCAACAAAAATGTCTCTAGAAGGAGGGCCTAAATGAATAAATGGCTAACAATATATATGATATCATATTTCACACAACCTATAAATTCAAAACAACCCACATGCATGGATAGTCATTCTCAAGACAACCCACATACACTGAGTACTTCTGAAATGAGTAACTCACCCCAGGAAGAGGAAGAAAATTTGTTCCTTGAAATAAATTACGCTCTTCGCCATGAGGAGTTGAACCAGTTCAAAAGAATCACAAGAACTTATGCCTAGAAAATTGGAGCACTAACCTTATCTTTGTTACTTCCTTATAGAAAACAAGTAAGCAGACTAGTGGTTGACACCCCCGACCAGGTTTCTGTTCACATGGTAGAAGAACTGAGTGATTTATCCCTCACCAAGATAGAATATCCCCTTAATCTAATCCTCAAAACACCAGCTGGTAACCACTCTTAGCCCGACAATTTTCAATCTAACAAGGAAGGGTTTAACTCGGATCACCCAGCCTCGGAGTCAGATGACATGGAAGATAAAAATGATCATAATGAAGAAAGGGGAAACCCACCTCATAATAATAAGCCTTGGTTGTCCAAATATGTGTTGGCAATCCTCGGATGAGTACATAACCTTCCCCAACATCCAGAAAATTTACTCCCTAAATTTGACCCTGAAAACTCTGGATTGCCTGAAGACCATATCAAAAAGTCCATACTAACTATTATACTGATGTATGTCCAACATGAAGACGTAGTATGAAGTATTTCCCCCTATACCTTTGAGAATTCATCCTCCACGTGGTATTTTAACTTGCCTGTAGGGTCCATAACTAGTTGGATGAAGTTTCAAAAGGATTGTTTAGACAAATTCGCAGAAGAAACCACTACAAGAGATTTGATGGTTGAGTTGTTTGTTGCCACCATGAGTTCAAAAGAAAAGGTTAAATACTTCAATCAATGATTCACCACTATCCTGAAAAAATTCCAACCAAAAGCTAAACCCACTAAGGAGTTGCAAATCGAAGTATACCCTAATGCTCTCCCTGCTTCTATTTCCATGTTCGTAAAAAGGGCTACCAAAACAACTCTAGCTGAGAATTTTGAGGAAGACAAAAAAATTAAATTCTAGATGAATGGATGTAAAGAGGGACAAGTCTCACTAGTTAAGAAGGAATCTTAACCTCCACCCAGAAAATGACTCTTGTTGACCAGACCCCCTCAGATATAAACAAAACAAGGTCCCAAAAAGGTAAGTGGAGACATAGAAGACCTACAATGGATGATAAAGAAGTTGTCAAATGATATCATAGACATGAAAATAAGTGCAGGGGAAGGAAACCAAGTCCAAATTCCCTATAAACCATTTTTTAAAAGGAACCCACCATTCAAAGCAATTGAACCTCCCCCGGCCAACTTAAACATTGATTTGGGCAATGTAGCATCTGACTCTTTTTGTACCTATCACCAAGAGAAACATTATGAAAGAGACTGTTCACAATGGGTGCATGGCATGAATTTGATGGCCAATCAGTTCCTAGATGAAGATTCCCTTACGAAACAATCAAGCGACTCAACAATGAATATTGATGATCAGGAAGAAGTTGACCTACCAAAAGAGATATCCATGATGTTGTGGGATCCTAACCTACCAATTCCTTCCGATGATCTCTCTGAGGTTAAAGAACCACCTGCTGAGGTCTTGGTTGTGCAAATGAAAAGTAGGGGTCATTCGGTCTCAGATGACCTTACCATTTCCCAATATTCGTGTGGAAAACCAATATCCGATCACCCAAAAACACCCTTTGTGTCCCAAAAAAATCCTACATGAGAATCGCCCAAGGTAGACTACAAAATAGTAGAAGATATAAAAATATTAAAATGAAATGTATCGTCATGGACATGTGTAGAATTCGCTAGCAAAAAGACTTTTTTCTACAAGCCTTGAAGACAATAGAGACTCCAATAAAAAACACTGATGAAAGGGAAAATCTAGGCCCCACAGATCTAATAAACAAACCAACTGTAAACGCTTGCTCTGAAGATAAAAAGGGAAAGCCTTTTGTCCCACCGTTCCTCTTGACATTTGAAGTCTTCAACAAAAATCTCCATAATTGCTTAGTTGACTCAAGGGAATCTTCTAATGTAATTCCATGATCTATTTGTAATAAATTAAACAGTCCCTCTCAAAAGTGATAAACATGTGATACAACTATACAAAACCCAGGTGAAAGTTATGGGAGAAATCAAGGATGTCATGATCAGAATGACGACACACACAAAAAATTTTCAAGTAATTGACATCATTGTAGTAGATATACTAGACGCCTATGGACTGCTACTTAGTTGATTTTGGTCCTAGAAGTTGAATGGATACTTTAAGCACATAATGGGCTCACCTTTGGTTGTCACTAAAGGGACACGTGAACATGATTAGGATCGATAGGAAAATGTATCTCAAACATATTGTCTCTGATTTAGAAGACCTTAATGAACCCTCTTCGACAAATTTCCCCGTGCTAGGCAACTACTCCTGCGATTCCAATTTTGGTAATTTCTCCCCTTTCTCATCTGATGTTCCTCTTACTCAAAACTTTGAAATGAATTTTCAAGAAAATGTACCAATAGTGGCAGAAGAAACCCTCTTCTGTCAATAACCTCTGTTGGAAACCACAAAGAAAATAGGTGGAGAGGAGGAAATTGGTTGGCAAGGAGAAGCTAATGGTTTTCACTCACAAGTTTGGACCTTTTACTTTTATGGATATAAGTTGCAAGAAGGATCAAGATCGGGGTGTATCCTCATTTATCTGAAAGGTAAAATGAAGTTTCATGTCCCGTGGACTAGAATTTGAACACACTAATAACACTGACAAGTATGAATGTAAGGTAGCTAGAGAGGTAGTGGGGGGGATCCAGAGGGCCCATAGTGATAATAATGGAGGTCATTCAATGTAAGGTGGACTAGGTCCACTATATTATTAAATAAGGCCCACTATGGTAGTTAGATATAATAAATGGGTAATTATATATAATAAATGTAAGATGACTTCTTAGAAGGTTCTATCTCTAGAAGATTCCTCATCTAGAATGTTCTTAGGTGATGGTAGCACTATATAAAGGGGTTCAAGCAATGTAATGAAACATGAAGAGAAGTATTGTAGTTGGAGCGGTAGCTCATTAGGAGGTTGCCCCCTCGAAGAGGCAAGTGAACAGGAGTGGATCCCTTCCATAATAGGATCCATTGTATGGTGTTGCCCTACCTCAAGGGTTTGATATAATAAAGTTGGGTTTTTTCTATATTGTTCTTCTATATTTGTTGTGGTGCATTTGTATTCAGTATTGGGTTCTTAACAATGAAGCTTTAGTGAAAGGACTCAAGAAAGCGGTAGACTTAAACGTTAAAGAACTAAAGGTTTTCGAAGACTCCGAAATCATCGTTAGGTAAGTAAGGAATACTATACATTGCAACTCTCCCCACTCAAGGAATTATCAACAGGGAGTGCACAGGCTAATAGAACATTTTGAAGCCTTCAACATTATAGTGATCCCTAGAGAAAATAACACTCTTGTTGATTCCCTGGCCATTGTTGCCTCTAGGCTATCCCCTTTAGAAGACTATGAAGCCTCTTGGTTCACTGTGGAACTACTCTACAAACCATCAATTCCCAACAATATTTCTAATTGGAAAGTATTTGAAGGAGTTTAACAGATCATAGACTTCTTAACCAATCAGGAGAATTTTAAAGACTTTTCTATTGACAATGAATTATTCCAAGAGAATCTACTAGAAAATGATCCCCATAAGAAAAGAGTTGAAACAAATCAGTCGACTGACAAACCAAGGTTTCACACAATACCAAAAGGGGTAGCCAATTTGGAGAACCTCTTTCACTTAAGGGAAAGATTTAAAGGGTTAAAAAACACAAAGACAAGGATTTCTTGTCCCATGTAAGAGACTATAAATTATTGAACCCTAGAGAACCCTAAGAATATAAATCTTGACAAGACAATATCTAAAGAGGAAAGGAAATCCTATCTCAAACTTTTTAGAGAATATCGATATGTTTTTGCGTGATCCTACTAAGATCTAAAGACTTATGACACTCACATCATTCAACACACAATATCATTAAAACCCAGAGTAAAACCTTCCAACATGAGCTCTAGAGGTACCACCCATCTCTGGAACCCCTCATGTGTCATGAGTTAAAGAAATTATTACATGCTAAAATTATCTTTCAGGTTAGACACTCTGCCTGGGTAGAAAATTTGGTTCCTGTCAGGAAAAACTCTAGGGATATATGTCTGTGTGTGGATTTTAGAAACATCAATAGAGCATCTGAAATGGACAACTATCCAATCCCACCGATGGAGCAACTCTTGTAGACTGTGTCTGGTTCAGATATTTTCTCCCTGCTGGATGGTTTTTTAGGTTACAATCAAGTTCTAGTTTCAGAGGAAGATCGATTGAAAAATACCTTCTGAACAAAGTGGGGAACCTTTTCTTATAAACGCATGCCCTTTGGGTTAATCAATGAAGTTGAAACCTTCCAAAGGGCCATGGACGTATCTTTTTGGGGACTAATCAACAAATGTGTACTAGTATATTTGGATGGCATGACTATGTATTCAAAGAATCGAGAAGATCACATCCAACACCTAACCAAGATTTTCGATAGGTGTATGAAATACGGTATATATTTAAACCCTAAGAAAACTATCTTTGGTGTCGAGGAAGGGAAACTACTAGGTCATATTATATCTCAAGCGAGGATTCACATAGAATCGAAAAGAATTAAGGAAATAGCTCAACTTCCCTTACTCCACAACAAAAAGGCTATGCAATCCTTCTTTGGGAAAATAAATTTTGTGAGGAATTTCACCCTCGATTTCATTGAAACTATCAAACCCTTACAAAAAATGATGCACAAAGATGCTGAATTTAAGTGGGATGACGAACAAAAAAGTTTTTTCCAACTTTAGCATAGATTTTTTCCTCTATACTTTTGCCTCTTGTTAGCACTCTGTAAATTTTGCCTGACTGATAGAAAAACGACAGAGGTAACTATTTCAACCAACTTTAGATTTGGCCACTAGCCTTCTCAAATCAGAGAGGGCTCTCTTGTGTCACTTGATATTTCTTTGGAGATCATTGGCTAGATTTGGTTTGTTTTGGGGGTTTTTATAAAGTTGTTGGCAAGGAAGGGGAGGGTCACTCAGGGCTATGGAGTTAAAATTATTAAGGTGAATGAAAACAATGACTGGACGATAGAACTCTCTAGAGGATAAAGGATAAATGAGGCAATGAATATGAGTTGTAAACTCGTATTTAAGAAGGGTGTTAGAGGAAGGATAAAAATAATAATTGCATCAGAGAATTACTAAAATGAATTATGAATTAGTTAAGAAGAAATACACATAGTTTAAATTTCTTAAGACAAGAGAATCATAACATGAATTATGAGCTTCTAACTATCCAATTTAAACAGAAGACAGTGAAAATGGAATAAAAGAACATAGGAAATATGTACAATGAGAGAAGACAACAACCATATCACCACCATTAGAATATTTTCATAGAGACTTCAAAAGCTTCTTCATATGTATTCAATTCAGCCCCAGAAAAATTACAGTTTAGTTCAAAAACAACCAAAAGGTGCCCTTGCACTTCTGCCAACATTAATTCATTCGAAACTTCTAGTATTTATACAATTTGAGTTTCTCATGACTAGAAACTGATTACAATAGTTGAACTGAAACGTTTCAGCTTCTAAAACTGACTATAATAATTTCAACTGAAAGTCTCGGTATGTGAACTGATTTAAAATGATTAATCAAAAATTCTTCGTAAAGTAACGACTAATTTTTATGACTGCTCAACTTCTGTCTTCATCATTTGTCCCTCCGGATACTTTATCAAACACACTATCCTGGTGACACTTGGAGGCTATTAGCTGGTTCCCAGAAAATTGCATTTTGTCCTGCCTAGCCGAACTATCTCTTTCCATTGGAAGTCAAAAAGGATCTCGTATTCCATCATTTCTTTGATCAGAATCTCGAGGTCAATGCAATAGGCATAAGTCATGGCCGATAGTCTGATATTCACTGTCTTGAACTAATTTAGGATTTCAAAATATGTGGTTAAATATTCCACCAGGTTTGTCCCCTTCATGTTTTCCTCCAGGATTTCAAACTTGGAGTGATCCATTTTTCATTGGGCGAGGTGAGAGTTGTACTCTTCCCGATCATATAATTTCCCTTTTCCATCCCAAAATGATGGGATGCCTTTGAATACCAACTCTTCAAACATATCTTTGAATTCCTATATGCTCTCCTCCATCTGCATGGCCTTGGATGTGACTGATTTAAGCAGATTATGCTTGGCAATGACCCTCCTGGCCCAAATGATCAATGAGGTCTTGTGTTTGACCCCAATGGTCTGAAGTTCAGCAGTGGGAATGAAATTCAACAGATTTATAGCATTCTCAACCCACTCTGAGGGTTTCTTTGCCAGCGTTTCACTCACAACAGTGCATCTGCTTCTGGCTGTGATGGCCATGTTGTCTTTGTCATCGATAAAATTCAAGTATACGTTGAACTTAGCAACTTCAGTAGAGATAGAGTCCCAGATGATGTTTTTGGCCCCGTGCAATAGTCCTTTGCCTTTCAACCTTCTCTTCAACTTGTCTACTATTTCTTGTAAAGATTGATTTTCTTTATGAAATTGGGCTATCTTCTCATCCTTTATTCTTATTTCTTGCTACAGCTTCTCCATGCCTCCCTTAAGGCTCTTGATTTCTTATGCCTTCGGGCTAACTTGGGACATAGCTTGAACCAATCCATCAGTGCTTTGATCTATTTCTGTAGTAGAGGGTGAAACAACAACCATGTTTGATGCTCCTGTCTATCCTTGTGACCAATTCAACTTTTTCTTCTACAGTTGAAACACTTTGGCTTTGTAATACAATGCTTCTTGTCGAAATGTCTCTTTCTCTTGCTCTAGAGAAGCCAACTCTGTTGTTTTTGGATGATCTGTGGTAGAAATATTTAGCCTTTTCTTCATGCTTTGAATCATCTTTTCTTTCTCTTCTAAGGAATATTTCAGTCCCTGATGTCCTTCAGATTCTAATCTCTTGACTTGAGTTTGCCAAGATCTGTTGGATGCTTTCTCTTGTCTCAACTATCCCTCCATCTTAAGTTCATGAGTTGTCAACCTTGAAATTTTTAATCTCAGACCCAGGTAATCTAAATACATCATGTCACTAGTGTTTCTATGGAATTTCACCTTATTTGGGGCACTGATGTTTTCGTAATGCATCTTGACCTCAGACACTTTATCATCATCTGCAATTGCTATGTTGAGTGTCTTCTTATCTATATCTCTGACTGAGAACATAGAAGATTGATATTGAGAAATATTTTCTACCTCAGGTATCAACTCCCTTATTTCACTCATGGCCAAGCTTCCTTTCACAACATATTGCTTTGCTAAATCTTCTTTAGATTGGTAGACTGCTCCAGATGCTTTATCAACAATGTGTTTTTTGCTACTAAAATATCTTGAGCTTCTTTCACTTTGGGGCATGATTATTTTACCAAATTATTCCTTGTTGGTGCCACTCTCCACCATATCCATACTTACTTGCTCCTTGGGTTATTCTTCCTCCATATCTACTATCTGTGGGGATTGTTTGATCTTTATATTATTGGGAGCATTTTGTTGACTTCTAGTGCCTAGGGCCTCCAAACTGCTTCTCTTTGTGTAGATAGTTAATTTAGGAACTTGGAATGTTAGCTTCTAAGGGGTATTGTATGTATGAGGCTTCTATAGGGTTAGTCACACTTGTTGTGTTTGAGCAAGTTGCAAGATGGCTTCCATATCAGCACATGTTTCCAAATTAGCCAATTTGTCAAAACCTTCCACATACTCATGTTCATAAGGGCCTTGATTTCTCATCAATCTTATTTTAGATATGACCTTATGTGGATAATATATTCTCCCTTGTAGATGTGCAAATCCAAACTCCTGGAGTTTCGCCTGGATCTAAGGTAAGCAAGCTCTAGTCTTAACAACAAATGGTCCTATGATGAAAGGAAATTTCAGGTTGGACACCTTGTGCATTTTCAGGAAATGCTTTGTCTCTAAGATGATTCTTTACCTGATGAACTCCAGGGAAAAGACTCTGGGTGTCAAACTATAAGGAGAAGATAAGGTGCCTCTTGACAACCATATACCCAAATTATTGTAGAATGGATGAACAACACCTAATCTCCTACTCTGTTTTCTGAATTTGGTTGTAAGAAACTTTTCATGTCCTCTAGAACTCTTGGTAGTCTAGTGTTGAAGATCAAGTTGTAAGCTCTGGACATGATCTTATTTATGAAAATGAGCATTGTGATTCTTTTGCATTCAGTGGATATGAATGTTGCTTCAGGGAACTCTTTTTTGTTTGCCTCTAGGAACATTTTTGGCAAGTATGTGTAATACCTGAAGTGCCTCGATGATTGGAAGTTCAGTAGCTGTTTGTGTACATTGTCAGCTATGAATTTATCAAAACTAATACTGACTGACTAACTGGAATTTGACTGAAAAAAGGTTAACAAAAAGCCTAACATGACCTCAAATACATATTTGTCATTATCTAGACCTAAAACCTGACTGAGTATGGAACATGCCCATGAATCTCGATAACCATGGCATTTACATTCATTGGCAGGGACAGACTCTCAGAATACTGCTCGGGTTTGACAATTGTCTGCAGGAATAAGTTTTTCTACCTCGGGGGGGCATTCCCTGTAAATTGTGACTAGTTTTTCTTCATTGAAGGGTTTAGACGTCGTGGAAGGGGACTCTGGTATGTTGAGGGCATATCAAATAGACAGCCAATCTATTCTACATAGGACCTCTGACCCTAACCTACTTAAAATGACCTTATCTTCCTGTGAGTATTGTTTAGCGCACCAACCTATGAATTCTGGGAATGGGAATGAGACTTCGAAGATGTAAGGAACTATGGAGGTTTGGATCACTTCAAGAAAGGGTAATTGTCTCCCTACATGATTTGACAAGTTGTCTCTGGACACAAAGACGAATGAGATGGTTATTTTAGTGTCAAACACATCATAATCCTTGTCAATTAGGGCTTCTTCGCTTGGCAAGGGATCTTTCTCTGTTATGGAAAAAACGATAGGATCCATGGTAATGATCAAAAATACCTGCAAATGAGAGCAAGAAGCGAGAATTTGGTGCATTGTTGAGTTTGGGTTCGACTTGAGCGATCGCACCACTTTTTATCTTTCAAATGATTTGAAAAAGTATAAAATAATGGCAAAGGTCCTCCTTCTTATATATGCCTCCCGATATCGGGGACGAGGCAAATTGGTTTGGGGTAGATTTCTTTTCTCCCTGATATGCATCTAGTCTTGAAGTGAAACCATGGTATTTTCATCAGCACACTTCCAAATAATTAAACTCCGTGCTAATTTTCTGCCTGATATGGCCCTTGACCGTCGATCTGAGGTACTTGAGATCTAGGGCCCGCCGTGTTCCGTCAAATCTGCGCCTCTGCTAGATTTATCCCTTTTTCTCTAGGTGTGGCCCCATCCTCCATTTTATCATGTCTCTACACCAATGTATCCCCTCGCTAAGTTCTGAGACTTGGATTCCATCAAAAATTGTTATGGTGATAACATGGGCTCCAACTAGGGATGCTATCCTCCATGTGAGGTAGCAAAGAATGGTAGAATGAGTTCCTACCCATTGGGATGTGACTTATTATTGCAATCTGAAACCACCAACCATTTATTCAAAATCTCAAAATCGACCCAGCATAGCTCAGGGCTTTCACCTCGGGCTTCAACTATGTCTCTTTTATTTCAATTTCTTTGTGCAAAAAGAAAAGGTGAAAATGATTGTGTACAATGAATGGAAGGGGTGATGATGGTTTAAATGATATAGTGTTTAAGGAACCTGCCATTCACAAGCCCTCCTCCAACGATGTCTCCATTACTCTCTTGTAGCAGGTAGGCATTATTTCCATGATATGTTGCAATCTTGAACGGTCCCAGCCATAGATAGTCAAACTTCTCGTGCTTTCCCTTATATTCATTTTTGGCATCCCATCTTAATACCCAGTCTCCTAGTTTTAAGTCATCCTCCTTGGTATGCCTGTCAAAATCCTTCTTGATCTTGTCTTGGCGCAATTGAGCATTGTTGAAATCATTTTCCCTGGTTTGTTGGACATTGATTAGTTCATCCTTCCTTCTTCGAGTGGCATCTGTTTCTGCATCCTGTTCTTGTAACAACCTCATCACTGGAAATCCTAATGCAATACAAAAAATAGCCTTTGTGCCATAAACAATATGAAAAGGTGAGTTTGTGATAGATCTCTTTGGGGTGATTATATTGTTCCATAGTGCATGGATGAGCTTTTTGTGCCAAGCCTTTTTATTATCTTGCAACAGTTTCTTGATAATTCTGACTAAGGTTTTATTTGAAGACACATCCAACCCATTTCCTTGAGGGTAATAAGATGTAGAATTGCCAAGGGTGATATTGTAATCACTGCAAAATTTCTCTATTTTCTTGGACTTGAAAGCTGCTACATTATCTATTATGATCTTTATTCGGCATCAAAACCTGGACAAAATATTGTCTTCTAAAAATTGGATGATAACAACATTTGTTGCCTGCCTGGTGGGAACTGACTCAGTCCACTTAGTGAAGTAATCTGTTGCTGTTAGAATCCACTTGTGCTGAGCTAAGGATTTTGGATGTATTTCTCCTATAAAATCAAGGCCCCATTGTCTGAAACGTGCCTCAACAAAGATGGGTTTCAAGGGTAGAGGCTGCAATTTTCTTTTCCAATAAAAAATTTGGCATTCATGACATCTTGAAACCTCTTGATAGACATCAGGAAAAATTCTAGGCCAATAGAACCCAACCCTCAAAATCTTGTGCACAGTGTGTTGGATTACTGAGAGGGGGGGTGAATCAGTAATAGCGTAATTATAATCCTTTTTCTTCAAATGTTATATCAATGTAGAATTATTATCCAATAATGAGTAGTAAGAAATAAACAATCACACACATACACAATACACCAATGTTTTACATGGAAACCCAAATCGGGAGAAAACCACATAATGTTTTTACTTATTCATTCGAAGCACCAACTTCCTTTGTTTTCCAGCTCCAACTGGAAGGAGGCTCCAACCCCCTAGTTTCTCAAGCTACAACCTGAGGGAATCTCCAACTCCCAAATTCTCTGGCTACAACCAGAAGGAGGCTATAACCCCCTATGTTCTCTGGCTACAACCAGAAGGTGGCTGCAACCACTTGTCCTTGCCCCGTCCTGCCACCCTAAAGTGGAAGTAGAATGATGGAACCACTGTCACACTATCAATATGATATATACCTCTATAAACATGTACCAATAAATATGAACCATGCATCAACCTATACCTCAACTTGTAATCAACCTGTATCATAAACAAGTGCATCAACCATGCACCAAACTGTACCATAAAAAAGTGCATCCAACCATGTACCAAGTATGTACCAATCATGTTTCAACTACTCATCAACTATGACTCATCAATATGTACCAACATCATCAACTATACACCTCATGTATGTACCAACTCTTCAACTACTTGTCTCAACCATGTACTCAACATGTACCTCAACCAAAAGATCTCATCAATTTCATCATCCAAATCTGATTTGTAGCTCTGTAATAGATCTGGTATATATGATCACATTCTTTCAAACCTTCCTTAACTTTAACAACAAGAGACTAGCATCCATCAAACTTTTCTTTAGTCTCACATGCCTAGTTTTGGATTAGTCAACAACCCTAACTTGAAGTAATCATAAATTTGTACCTGTAATGTATAAATATCTGAAACTAATACACAATGTTATTCAGTTTGTTTTATGAAATTACTCCAAGTGTCACTACTTGGAACCTCTCAGAAAACGAGTTATAGAAAAAATGGCATACCTTGTTGAATTCTGGCTTATTCTAGAGAGCGACCTTGTAGAGTGTTCCCCGTATGGAATATTTTTTGAATTTATATAAAAATGTTAAAAAACATACTAAATACTATACCCTAACCAACACATTTGGTCTCACTAAATTTGGATCTATTATGAAGAAGTTATGACGTTTTTACCCGAAACAGATATTTTTGACTAGTTTTAGGACTAGACACAAACCCTATTTTATATGGAGTGTAACTCCCAAAATAAAATGACCCACAAGTTGGATTTTTTACCATAGATACTTGGATATGTTTTCTCAATTTCATAGAAATTTCACGGTCTGAATCATTATAGAAAAACAATTATAGCGAAAATGGTGAGATGACCTATAAATAACATACCTTAGAAAGCACCATCAAAAGAATTTATCCTTCCTTGTATTTCGGCCTTCTTTTCTTCACCTTCCCTCATAAATTTGTCTTAGATATCCTTGGTTACCTTGTACACCTATAGATATTCAATATGCTCAAGTGTGAGTAAAATGAGAGAGCCTAGCCTCTTATTTATACTCTCCAAGTAGCTTCCTTAAAAACATATTCTAGGTCACTTTGCCAACTTTCCTTATTTTAGGGTTTACCCACTTCTAATTTCTCCATTAAATTTATTATTTAAATAATTTATTTTGTATTCACTTTGAATTATAGTACACTCATCACTTCACTTTATTATTTACCATCTAAAATCCCTTAAACCACTTTGACTACTTTGACCTTTTGGGGCTTCTAGATGACATGTGAGTGTCCTCCAACTTTGTAAGGCCATAACTCTCAAACTGTGAGGAGTTATGTGATTTTCCACATACCACTAGAAATGGCATGACAAGCACTATCCATATAGGATAGTTTCTCTGGAAAATTCACTATCCTTCATCTCATTATTCCACAATTAAGCATGGGTTCTCTTACTCCGCAAAGCGTCTTCCCATGAGGGATTTCACCATAAGGGGACCACTTTGGAGTTCAGCCATATTTACTTCTTATCAAGCATGAAAAAACAATAATGAGTCATATTTACATCAAACAATATTGGGTCCATTACCCAAACCTTTGTGCTACGGGGATTTCTTCAAGGGTTGACATCAATGACAACCAACCTTAATCAACAATCTCCCCCTTTAGCATTGATGGAAACACTCTGATGCAATATTGAAATCATATCACTCATGCTCCCCCTGGAACCATGCCTCTATCCTATTCATCTGATAAATCTTCTCCCCTTGGAACCATGCCTCTGTTGTCTGCATCTGATAAATCTCTCCCCCTTTGTCATCAATGGCAAAGGTATCTTTCCATCCGAGGCTGCTCCCCCTGACTGAGATTTCCTCTTATGGTGCTTCCTTATGTGCATCTAAGACATATAAGATAATCATTCAAAAAACATTCAAAAATCATTCATTTTAGAGAATAAATAACTCCAAGTCTTTGGCGAAGATATTCAAAGGCTTCCCGTGGAAGTGGTTTTGTAAAGATGTGTGCCATTTGTTCTTTTGTGTGCACATACTCAACTCTGATGTTCTTTTATGCAACCTGTTCCCATAGAAAGTGATACTTGATTAGAATGTGCTTCATCTTGGAGTGCATCACTGGGTTTTTTGAGATACTGATGGCATTTGTATTATCACAATATATTGGAATGGGCTCATCATACTCAACCTATATATCTGTCAATGTTTGTTTCATCCAAAGAACTTATGTACAACATGCTACTACTACAATATACTCTGCCTCGGCTGTAGATAGAGATATTGATGATTGTTTCTTGCTTAGCCATGATACCAAACCCTCACCTAAGTAGAACGTTTCTCCACTGGTGCTTCGTCGGTCATCAATACAACCTGCCCAATATGTATCTGTGTAGGCAATAAGTGATAGATCTTTTGCTTTTGGATACCATAATCCAAACTCTTATGTTCCTTTGAGATATCTGAAGATCCTCTTTACTGCTAATACATGTGATTCCTTTGGTGCTGCTTGAAATCATGCCACTTGTCCAACTGCCTGCATTACATTTGGTCTGGATGTTGTCACATATAGTAGGCTACCAATCATTGACCTGTATTTCCTCTGATCTGTAGACTTT
Organism: Picea engelmannii; assembly: GCA_009831015.1. Classification (NCBI taxonomy): domain Eukaryota; kingdom Viridiplantae; phylum Streptophyta; class Pinopsida; order Pinales; family Pinaceae; genus Picea; species Picea engelmannii. The sequence goes on from ML777273.1 coordinate 2,137,741, forward strand.
GAATCATCATCTTTTCTCAACTTACAATTGGTTTGCATGGGATAAATGGTTTGCAATCTTCCATTCTGAATCTCTTTAGCATTTCTCTAATATACTTGGTTTGAGAAATAAATTCCTTGATTTCTTTGACGTATATGAAGTCCCAAAAAGAAGGATATTTCTCTAAGTAACAACATTTCAAATTCATTATGCATGTCTTTTGCAAATTTCTGGCTTAACCTGTCATCATCACTACCAAAAATAATATCATCAACATAAACTTCAATTAATAAAATATTACCTTGAATTACCTTGATGTAGAGGTTGTTGTCTGCACTTCCTTTTTTGAATCCTTCCTGTTGCAGATACTTATCAAGTATAGAGTACCATGTTCTAGGAGCCTGTTTTATGCCATACACAACCTTCTTTAATTTACACACATAGTTTGTGTTCTCTTATAACTGAAATTCTCTTGGTTGTTCAATGTAGACTTCTTCTTCAAGTTCCCCATTCAGAAAAGATGATTTTTCGTCCATCTGATATACTTTAACATTTTTGGAGCATGCATAAGCTAAAAGAAAACAGATTTCTTCCATTCTGGAAACTGGGGCAAATGTCTCTTCAAAGTCGATTCCTTCAATCTGTGCATATCCTTTACATACCAATCTAGCTTTGTTCCTTGTAACTTGTCCATCTTCATTCAATTTATTCCTGAAAACCCATTTTGTGCCGATCACATTCTTATTCTTTGGTCTTGGAACCAATTCCCAAGTGTCATTTTTCTCTATTTGATACAATTATTCATCCATGGCCTTATTCCAAAATTCATCCTTATTGGATTCTTGAAAACAGTTTGGTTCAATTGTAGATAAGAGTGCTAGGTGTGTTTGTTCTGGTGAATGGATTCTTCTAGTCTCAACTCCTGCATCTTTGTTTCCAATAATATGATCTGAAGGATGATTCTTCTGTACTCTTTTGCTAGGTGTCTTTGGATATACTTGTTGAACATGCTCTTCTTCTTCTGTTATATTCTCTTCATATTCATCTTCCTCTTATACTTATTTTTCATATTCTTCTTCGAAAAGTTGTTCCATCGATTTGTTTTCTTCTTCCTTTGATTTTGGTCTGCCTGTTTCGTCAATTGTTACATTGATGCTTTCCACAACTTTGTTTAATCTTAGATTGTAACACTTGTATTCTTTCCTTGTACTTGAGTAACCAACACGTATTCCTTTGTCCACACGAGTGTCAAACTTTCCCATTCTGCCATCTTCTCTTTTGATGTAGCATTTTCTTCCAAAAACTCTGAAGTGCTTCACATTTGTTGGTCTCCCTTTGCATAGCTCGTAGGGAGTTTTATCAGTGTTGTTTCTAGGCATTACTCTGTTTTGAATGTGAACTGTTGTATGCACTACCTGTGTCCAAAAAATGTATGTCAACTTTGAATCCATTATCATTGTTCAAGCCATTTCTTGTACTGTATTGTTCTTTCTTTCAACAACTCCATTCTGTTGAGGTGTCCTAGCAACGAACAATTGCCTTATTATTCCATGATGGCTACAATAGTCCATAAATTCCTTTGAGGCGAATTCTCCTCCATTATCTGATCTTAAGCATTTGATTCTTGAATCCATCTCATTTTCAACCATCTCCTTGTAGATCTTGAAATTTTAAAAAGCTTCTGACTTATTCTTGAGAAATCAAAGTGCAGTCATTCTTGTATAATCATCAACTAATAACATAAAGTGTCTCTCACCTTTTAATCCTTTTGTTGTAGTTGGTCCAACTAGATTAGTATGCACAATTTCCAATGGTTTTGTTGTTGAATATTCCTTTGATTTGAACCTGGCATTTGCTTGTTTTTCTTATTGGCAATGATTTCATAAAGTGTTGGTTGGTTTCGTGATCTGGGGCATTTCTCTGACTGCTTCTCTTTTGCTGACTTTGACAAGGCTATCAAAATGCATGTGACCCATTCTTCTGTGCCATAGCCAACTTTCATCTCCCTTTCCTAGACAACACTTTTCATTTCCAATTTCACTTAACACATATATGTTGTTTGAAGTTCTTGTAGCTATAGCGACCAATTTCCCTGAACCTTCTTTTCTTATCTCACACTTTTGTGAATCAAAAGTAACTTTATGACCTTGGTCACACATTTGACTCACACTTAAAAGATTATGTTTCATATCTTCTACTAGTAAACATTTTCTTCCTTTTCATTCTTGTTCCCAATTCGGACTGTGCCTTTTCCAATGATTTTGGTTGAATCATCATTTCCGAAGGAGACTAATCCATCTCTTTCCTTTTGTAATGTAAGAAACTTGTCTCTATCACCTGTCATGTGTTTTGAACATCCACTATCAACATACCAACCATGTTTCTTCTGTTTAGCTTGTAGAGTGTCTATGCATTCTTCATTGCTATATTGATCTTTCTTTCTTATCTATGTCATTTTCTGAGGTTATTGTTTGTGACTCTGTTGAGGTTCTTTAGGAGGGACTGTCATTCTACAATTTTTGGCCATGTGTCCAAAATTGTTACATTTGTAACATTCCACTTCAATGCTCAAAGATTCAAACCTGTTGTAACTTCTTCTCTGTGTTTCACTAGGTCTTCTTGA
>ML777273.1:2140853-2164262 GCA_009831015.1 Picea engelmannii
CTTCTTCAATTCTTTTATCTTCTTCTATTTGAACCTTCAATTTTGTGATCATTTGTTCTAGTTCTTGAGTGTCTTTTTTATTATCTAGTTCTGCTTGTAGTTTCTTGTTTTTCTTCTTTTCTCTTCTGATAACTTCTATGGCAGTCATTAATTCTTCTCATAAGTCAACTTCTGCCTCTTCAATTTCTTCTTCGTATTTTTCTTTGGAGTCTTATTTATTAGAGTCTTCTACTACCATGAATAGAACTCTCCCTATTTCACTGTCACTGACTTCATCTTCATCTGATGATGAGATGTCTTCTTTGGTGCAAAATCTTTTTCTTGAAAACTTTCTTTGTAGTTCTTTTACCTTTATATGTTTGTCTGCTTTTTGAGTAACCTTCATTATTTATATTTTTATTATGAGGACATTTGTTAGAAAAATGACCAATACCATCACAATTAAAACAAATTAAAGGAAGCTTACTTCTATACCTACCATTGGTTCCTTTGTTCAGTATTTTGATGAAGTTGGCCACTTCTTCATCATCTTCTGAGACGTCATTGTTGCTGCTATATTCTTCTTGTTCCTTTTTCTTTTGCTTTGATATTTTGGATGCTTTGAAGGCTTCTTCTGTTACATCTAGATTTTCCTATTCAGTTCTCATCTCATATGCTGTGAAGATTCCATGCAGTTCATCCATGCTTATTGAATTTAGATCCGATCTTTCTTCTAGTGTTGATATCTTAGGGTTGAATCTCATAGGAAGAGATATTAGTACCTTTTGAACAATTACAGATTCTTTGATTTCTTCTCCCAATCCTATGATTGAATTCACTATTTCATCAAATCGTAAGAAGTAGGTTGTGATATCTTCATCTTCCTTCGTTTTTAGTTGTTTGAACTGACCTCTGTAAGTTTGAAGCTTCGCTGCCTTGACTTTTGAATCTCCTTCATAAATATTTTGAAGCTTGTCCAAAATCTCTTTAGCAGATTTACAATGTGCAACTTTGGTGAATACCGTATCACTGAGACCATTCAAAAGTGCATTTTTGGATTTGGAATTATTCTCACTGAGTTTCATTGCTTTGCCATTTGTTGGTGGAACTTTTGGTGTTGTGTATCCATCTACAATTGATTTCCAAACTTGAAATTCCTATGCATGTATATATGTATTCATCCTAATGCTCCAAAAAGCATACTTATGTCCATCAAACTGTGGTATTCCATTTTTATACGAGTTGGTACTCTCCATGATCTACCTTTCAGTGGTTTAACTGATTTCCCAAGGAACCTTCTCTGATACCAATTGTTGGATTACTGAGAGGGGGGTTGAATCAATAATAGCATAATTATAATCCTTTTTCTTCAAATGTTATATCAATGTAGAATTATTATCCAATAATGAGTAGTAAGAAATAAACAATCACACACATACACAGTACACCAGTGTTTTACGTGGAAACACAAATCGGGAAAAAACCACAAAATACTTTTTCTTATATGTATTGAAGAATTAAATTCATTCGAAGCACCAACTTCCTTTGTTTTCCAGTTGTAACTAGAAGGAAGCTCCAACCCCCTAGTTTCTTAGGCTACAACCTTAGGGAAGCTCCAACTCCCCAATTCTCTGGCTACAACCAGAAGGAGGCTACAAGCCCCTATGTTCTCTGGCTACAACCACCTGTCCTTGCCCCGTACTTCCACGCTGAAGTATAAGTAGAATGATGGAACCACTGTCACACTATCACTGTGAGATATACCACTGAAAACATGTACCAATAAATCTGAACCATGCATCAACCTCTAATCAACCTATACCATAAACAAGTGCATCAACCATGCACCAACCTGTATCAAACAACCTGTAATCAACCTGTACCATAAACAAGTGCATCCAACCATGTACCAAGTATGTACCAATCATGTGTCAACTAATCATCAACTATGAATCATCAATATGTACCAACAACATCAACTATACACCTCATGTATGTGACAACTCTTCAACTACTTGTCTCAACCATGTACTTAACATGTACCTCAACCAAAAGCCCTCATAAACTTCAACATACAAATCTGATTTGTAGCTCTATAATAGACCTAGTGTATATGATCACATTCCTACAAACCTTCCTTAACTTTAAGAACAAGAGACTAGCATTTTCATCAAACTTTTCTTTAGTCTCACATGCCTAGTTTTGGATTAGTCAACAACCCTAACTTGAAGTAATCATAACTTTGTAGCTGTAATGTGTAAAGATATGAAACTAATACACAATTTTATTTAGTGTGTTTTATACAATTCTTCCGGGTTTCACTACTTGGAACCTCTCAGAAAATTAGTTATAGCAAAAATGGCGTACCTTGCTGAATTATGGCTTATTCTAGAGAGCGACCTTGTAGAGAGTTCCCTGCATGAAATATTTGTTGAATTGATATGAAACTATTACAAAAAATACTATAGAATACACCCTAACCAAAAAAATTGGTATCACTAAATTTGGATCTGTTATGAAGAAGTTATGACCTGTTTACCCAAAACACCTGTTTTTGACTAGTTTCAGGACTAGCCACAAACCCTATTTTCCACGGAGTTTACCTCCAAAAATAGAAAGACCCATAAGATGAATTGTTTACAACAGATACTTGGATATGTTTTCTCAATGGAATAGCAATTTCAAGGTCTAAATCATTATAGAAACAAAGTTATAGTGAAAATGGTGAGATGACCTATAAATAACATACCTTAGAAAGCACCATCAAAAGAATTTATCCTTCCTTGAATTCCGGCCTTGTTTTCTTCACATTCCCTCAGAAATTCAGCTTATATCTCCTTGGTTACTTCCGAAACCTATATATATTCAATATTCTCAAGTGTGATTAAAATTAGAGAGCCTAGCCTCTTATTTATACTCTCCAAGTAGATTCGTTAAAAACATCTTCTAGGTCACTTTACCCACTTTCTTTATTTTAGGGTTAACCCACTTATAATTTATCCATTAAATTTATTATTTAAATAATTTATTTTGTATTCACTTTGAATTATAGTACACTCATCACTTCACTTTATTATTTACCTTCTAAAATCCCTTAAACCACTTTGACTACTTTGACCTTTTGGGGCTTCTAGATGACATGTGAGGGTCCTCCAACTTCGTAAGGCCATAACTCTCAAACCGTGAGGAGTTATGTGATGTTCCAAATACCACCAGAAATGGAATGACAAGAACTATCCATCTAGGATAGTTTCCTTGACAAATTCATTGTTCTTCATCCCATTATTCCACAATTAAGCATGGGTTCTCTTACTTCGCAAAGCATCTTCCCATGAGGGCTTTCACCATAAGGGGACCACTTTGGAGTTCATCCATATTTACTTCTTATCAACCATGAAAAAATAGTAATGAGTCATATTTAGATCAAACAATATTGGTTCCATTACCCAAACCTTTGTGCTATGGGGCTTTCTTCAACGGTTGACATCAATGACAACCAACCTTAATCAACACAGTGGCTTTCCGATATTGGTGCCCTCCACAGTCACCCTTATGAAATTATTTGATGGTCTTGTCAGCTTCTTCTTCCAAAAAACAACTCAACAAAATTCCCCCTAGATCCTTCCAATATAGAGACTAATTTACTATACAAAACTTTTCTTCTTTCAGTTTTAAGAATCTGGCCTTTGTTTTACTGAATTCGGGAGGAGCCTAGAAATTCCTTAATACATAAATGATGTCTGCATACCATGGGGAGTCAAGAAAATTCTGGGATATTTGAGGAATTATGTCTTTCTTTGCACTTGTTGACAAGTCAGCCATGAAATTTATCCCTAAGATCTCACAACTGGTCTGTGCCATTAGCTTCACAAGCCCATGTCCCTTGATCAACTTGGTGGGCTTGATCTCAATGTCATATTCTAACAGCACTGCTATCCATTTACCCATCTTTCCTTCAGGATCAGATTGGGTTAGGATGTCTTTCACAGAGCTACTGGGCACATAAGCAGTAGTATGGGAATGCAAGATGTGAACTCTAAATTCTTTCAAGGCTTTGACTAGTGTGTATGCTTTCTTTTCTATGATATCATATTTCAAAGGGGCATCCCTCAATGTCTTGATGTAATATGCTATGGGCTTCTCAAAATTATGCTCATATTTCTGTAGTAAAACACCAAAAATTGTGTGCTCTGAGGCAAACAAGAACAATATGAATTCCTTTTCAAAATTAGGGTTGGCCAGTACTTGAGCCTTGGTCAATGCCACTTTGATGTATTCAAAGGATTTTCTGGCTTCAGGGGTCCACTTTATTTCATTTAATTTCTTGATCATCATGTTGCTAATATACTTTATGGTTTCATCCAAGTTAGGGATAAGCCTTCTTAGAAAAAACACTTTTCCCCGGAAAGATTGTACCTCTTTTTTACTTTTGGGTATGCCATTTTTTAAGATTCCCTCAACTCTGCTGGGATTTACCTTTATTCCCTCTTTTGAAATAATGTGGCCCAACAAATTTCCTTCTTCCATAGAGAAATTTGACTTCTTAGGGTTCAACGAGATTCCAAACTTTCTACACTTCTAAAATGCCCTTCTTAGATGATTGAGGTGTTCTTCATTTGAAACAGAATACACAGTGATATCATCTAGGTAGATAACAATGAATTTTTATTTTTCATCAACAAAAGATATGTCCATATCTCTTTGAAATATTTCTCCTGCATTCATGAGCCCAAAAGGCATCTTGTCATACATGAACGTTCCCCATGGAGTTGTGAATGTTGTCTTTTCCTGATCATCAGGGTGCACCGTAATATGATTTTATCCAGAGAAACCATCCAACATTGACATTTTCTGAGAACCCACCACTTTCTGTAAAATGTGGTCCATATTAGGTAGTGGGTAGTTGTCCTTTAGAGATACTCTGTTCATATTTTTGAAATCCACACACAACCTGATTTCTCCACTCTTTTTTCTGACTGGCACCATATTTTCTACCCATTTAGAAAACTTCAGGGATACTATTATCTTGGATTAAAATAAATTCTTTACCTCTTTCTCAATCAAGGGCAGCAACAAAGGGTTTATCCTTCTTAGTTTCGGTTTGAAAGGTTTGTGATATTCTTTGATTGGGATCACATGTTGGATTATACTGGTGTCATAAACTTTAAGATCATCATAGCTCCAGGAAAACACATCAGGGAACTCTTTCATCAATTTGATATATTTCTCCTTGACTTCAGGGATGAGTGTTCTAGACATCTTGATGATCTTGGGATCCTCCCAAGTCCCAATATTGCAATCTTCTACATCCCCTTCGTTTACTATGATTTTTGGACTTCTAGCCACATCATTATTATCAAAGAGTTTCTCCAATGGGACCAAACCCTTAGGAATGATGTTGCTCTTTAACTGAACTATTACTCTCTGCCTGAAATCTGATTGTCAAAGTACCCATCCTTTGTGAAAACTACTGCAACTATCTCTTCATCACAGTATTCTTCATCAACGTTCACATTCTCAAATTCATTCTCCATCTTGAGGAAGCTTTCTATTTGCTCGTCATCTTCAAAAACCTGCCAGTAATTAATATTATCTGGTACTGTTGGTCTGTATTTGACCTCAACCTCATATTTTCTATTAGGGAAGATTGGAACTTTGAAAACTGTTGTAGAAGTAGCAAAGGCATCAACAATTTGATTCTTCCCTCTTGGAATTACTGAAAGATTATACTCTAGAAATCTTTCAAGGAGATCTATCACTAGGTTCCTATATACCCTCAATTTGAGATTATTTTCTTGGTATATGCCTTTGATTTGATTGATAATTAGTTCAGAGTCTCCATGTACAACTATTCTTTTGGCACCCAATTCTTTCAAAACCTTCAACCCCAATATTAATGCTTCATATTCAACCATGTTATTCGTGCACTCAAAAACAAGTTTGTAAGAACACAATTTTGAACTTCCATTGGGGTTATTGATCCATATGTCAACCCCTACTCCCTCTCTATAGGCACCTCCATAGAAACTCATATTCCACATTTGATCTTCTATCTTATCCTGTTGCTCTGAAAAATTCTCAATCTGCTGATTAGATCTCTCTTTGTCAAGGATATCAATTTCTGGCTCTTTCTCTTCAAAACATAGGTCATTGAAGAAAATGGAAGACCTCAACTCAGTTTCTACAGAGTACATGGGATGATTACTCGGCTATGACTTGTTGTTGACCATATATTTGAGCAATACCTCTCTGTACAACCTCCTTTCTTGACCAAAGACAGGGATGACGGTGTATGACATGTCCATCTGGAGAGTCCCCTTTAATTTTGCAGGACAATAGCATGCCGAACTTGGGAGGAATATTAGCAACCACTACATCCATAACCGTGTTCTTTGCTTGGATTTGTGCTAGAGACACCACCAGATATTTGATAAGACCTAGGTACTTCACCTTCTTGGAATCAAAAGAGAATAGGTCTTTGTAAGGCCTTATGATGTCGAGGCCTAGTTGGTCCATGACCACCTTGGGCATCAGGTTATGAGATGCTCCTGAATCCAGCATAGCATTGTGCAGAGTCATATCATGGATTTTCAAACTGACATAAAAAGAGGGAACTTCTTCAGCATCACTATTTTCCTCTACACGTGGGCCAAACAAGATGGCTTGGTGATCATCTTGTATGTTCAAGGTATCATAATTTTGTTCTGTCTTAAGCATCTTGATGATCTGATTTCTATATTTGTTGATATTGATCAATTCATTGAAGGATACAAAAATTTTAATCTTTTCCATCTCACTTTCAAAATTAAAAGAGGATGAGGTCTTCTCTACCTCTTTGGTCCCTATTTCTTTCCTTGCTTCTAGTATTTTCTTCCAGGGCTCTTCCTTTTGCTTCCTTTGTCCGCAACATCCTTTGCAGTAGAATACTTTGTAGCATAATCCTTTTTGGGTTTACTTGAAGAGGTTATGTTACTTTAAGCTTCTTTGGTGGGGTTTCCTTTTGGAGGATTTCCCTTTGGGGGGTTTGAAGGTACTTTCGGATTTCAAAGATTATATTGTCTTTGGAATTGCATGATGACATTTTACAATCCTGTTTGGTAATCTTATGTTTTCATTGATAACATTTCCTCCTCCTCTTGCATGAATATCTCACTTGCATCCATGAACTGGTCATGTTCTTCTTTAGTAAAAAATACCTATGTTTCTTTATCATCACAATAGTTCATGTTGTCTTCAAAATATCTATCATAGTTCTCATTTACATAATTATTTTGAAAGGGAGGCCTTATTTGCTGGTCTCCATGATTCCCTTGATTTCCTTGATTCCCCAGATTTATTTTTCTGAATTGTGGGATTGTTGGTCTCCTCAGATTTCTGGGTAGACCATCAGCCTGTTCTCTAGGGTTAGGCCTATTATCTAAGGCCATTCTTTCCATCATTCTCTCCATGGTTCTCATCATCATTTCAAACCTTTCTTATGATGTTTGTGAGGTTGAGGGTTGTGCTTTATCTTGAGCTTTGTTCATGTCTCTGTCAAAGTTAGATTTGATCTTTCTTGAGGCCATTAAATTTAACTCAACTTCTATGTCATCAGTCATCATACCATCTCATGTAGCAGATATACATTCTCTCAATAACAAAGAAAAATCACTTTCAAAGGAATCAACATATCTGAGTTGAGCAGCTTTGGGGGGGGGGGGGGGGTTNGTTTACCTCAGTAGGAATAAAATTATAGAACTTTAGAAATATGGCTAAAAAATCCTACATGGTTTCATCGGGTGATCTCCTCATGTTTTTATATTGAGTTAACAACTGAAGGGGATTTTTATTTTCACCCCATTTTGCAAGAAGGATGGTTTCAAAGGCCTCAAAATCTATGATACTAGCTATTGGAAGAGATCTGAACCACTTCCTCAATTCTCCTACAAGACTTTATGCAAATAGTCTCATTTTTGTATCTTCAAAATCCACTTCTTCCAAGTTTGAAAAATCATTGAACCAATCTAGATGTTTCTAGGTTGACACACTACCTTCAGCATCATATAATTTGATCCTTAGATTATATTCTTGAGGTAAATCATGTAGTTGAGAAGGAAGTAAAAGAGGAGAAAATATAACTACCATGGCTGTTGTGAGGGGTTAAAGAGGATGTTGGTTATGAGTGTGAATCACTATAGGCTTTGCAAATGTAGCTAAAATCAAATCTTAGAACCTCTTTTTGTCAAAGATGACCTTGTTTAAACAAGATTCATATTTAGTTATGAACGAGGTTTGTTCAAATTTCACATCAAACTCAAGGTCTTCAATGCTTGTTACTCCATCTTTGGGAAAGGATAGATATCAGTCTAAGCGTAAAAATGGGGTTACTTGTTTTTCTTTTATTTTATGTACAAGCTTTTTAGGATCAGACACGGGGGTTGCAGTGTTTGGGTCTAGGTTTCTTCTGGTGTGAATTCTCTTGGGAGCCAGGATTTCTAGCTCACACTACTTGGTGCAACTGGTCTCTTGGTAATGGCATCACCAAGGAAAAAATAATCTCAGCCAATAAGTTATTTGATCCACTATCACCCTCAGGGATAAAAACTAAAGATTTAAGTAGTTCTTCTCCGAGGGAAGATTTCTCTCTCGTTCTTCGACAACGACACCAAAATGTTAGCACTCTGTAAATTTTGTCCGACTAATAGACAAACAACAGAGGTAACTGTTTCAACCAGCTTTAGATATGGGCACTAGCCTTCTCAACTCAGAGAGGGCTCTCTCATGTCACTTGATATCTCTTTGGAGATCATTGGCTAGATTTGGTTTGTTTTGGGGGTTTTTATAAATTTGTTGGCAAGGAAGGGGAGGGTCACTCAGGGCTATGGAGTTGAAATTCTGAAAGTGAATGAAAACAATGACTGGACAGTAGAAATATCCAGAGGATAAAGGTTAAATGAGGCAATGAATCTGATTTTTAAACCCGTATTTAAGAAGGGTATAAAAGGAAGGAGAAAACAAATAACTGCATCAGAGAATTACTGAAATGAATTTTGAATTAGTTAAGAAGAAATACACATGGTTTAAATTACTTAATCCAAGAGCATCATAAGATGAATTCTGAGATTCTAACTATCCAATTTAAACAAAAGACAGTGAAAATGGAATAAAAGAACACAGGAAATATGTACAATGAGAGAAGACAAAACTCATATCACCACCATTAGAATATTTTCATAGACTTCAAAAGATTCTACATATGTATTCAATTCAGCCCCAAAAAATTACAATTTAGTTTAGAAACATCCAAAAGGTACCCTTTCACTTCGGCCAACATTAATTCATTCAAAAATTCTAGTATTTATACAATTCAAGTTTCTCGTGACTAGAAATCAATTACAATAGTTTAACTGAAATGTTTCATCTTCTAAAACTGACTATAATAATTTCAACTGACAGTCTCGGTATGTGAACTGATTTAAAATGATTAATAAAAAAATGCTTCGTAAACTAACGACTGATTTTTCTAACTGCTCGACTTCTGTCTTTTCCATTTGTCCCACCCAGTCCTCTGTCGAACACACTATCCTGGTGACACTTGGAGGCTGTTAGTTGGTTCTTGGAAAATTGTATTTTGTCCTGCCTAACTGCACTATCTCTTTCCACTGCAAGTCATAAGGGATCTCATAGTCCATCATTTCTTTGATCAGAATCTCCAGGTCAATGAAAGAGGCATAAGTCATGGCTAGTAGTCTGATCTTCACTCTCTTGAACTAATTTAGGATTTCAAAATCTGTGGTTAAATATTCCACCAGGTTTGTCCCCTTCAAGTTTTCCTCTAGGATTTCAAACATGGAGTGATCCATTTTGCATTGGGTGAGGTGAGATTTGTACTCCTCCTGATCATATAATTTCCCTTTTCCATCCCAAAATGATGGGATTCCTTTGCCGAACAACTCTTCAAATAGATCTTTGAATTCCTCTATTCTCTGCTCCATCTACATGGCCTTGGTCGGGACTGATTTAAGAAGATTATGCTTGGCAATGACCCTCCTAGCCCAAATGATCAATGTGGTCCTGCCTTTGACCCCAATGATCTGAAGTTCAGCAGTGGGAATGGAATTCAATAGATTTATAGCATTTTGGGCCCACTCTGAGGGTTTCTTTGCCAGTGTTTCACACACAACAGTGCATCTGCTTCTAGTTGTGATGGCCATGTTGTCTTTGTCATTGATAAAATTCAATTATACCCTGAACTTAGCAACTTCAACAACGATAGAGTCCCACATGATGTGTTTGGACCACTGCAACAATCCTTTTCCTTTCAACCTTGTATTCAACTTGCCTACTCTTTCTTGTAAAGCTTGATTTTATTTCTAAAACTGGGTTTTCTTCTCAGCCTTTATTCTTATTTCTTGTTGCATCTTCTCCATGCCTCCCTTAAGGATCTTGATTTCTTATTCCTTGAGGATAACTTGGGACATAGCCTGAACCAATCCATCAGTGCTTTCCTATGTTTCTACAGTAGAGGGTGCAACAACAACCATGTCTGATGCTCTTTTTTGTCCTTGTGACCAATCACCTTTTCCTTCTCTAGTTGCAACACTTTGGATTTGTAATTCAATGCTTCTTGTCGAAATTTCTCTTTCTCTTTCTCTAGAGCAGCCAACTATGTTGATTGTGGATGCTCTATGGAAGACATATTTAGCCTTTTCTTTATTATTTGAATCATCTTTTCTTTCTCTTCCAAGGAATATTTGACTCCCTGAGGGCCTTCATAATCTAATCTCTTGACTTGAGTTTTCCAAGCTCTGTTGGATTCTTTCTCTTGTCTCAATTGTCCCTCCAGCTTAAGTGCATGAGTTTTCAACCTTGAAACCTTTAAACTCAAACCCAATTAATATGAATATAGCATGTCATCAATGTTTCTGTGGAATTTCACCTTATCTGGGGCATTGATGTTTTTGTAATGCAACTTGACCTCAGACACTTTATCATCATCTACAATTGCTATGTTGAGTGTCTTCTTCTCTATATCTCTGACTGAGAACGGAGAAGATCGACATTGAGAAATATTTTCTACTTTAGGTATCAACTCCCTTATTTCACTCATGGCCAATCTTCCTTTCACAACATATTTCTTTGCTAAATCTTCTTTAGATTGGTAGACTGCTCCAGGTGCTTTATAAAAAATGTGTTTTTTGTTGCTAAAAGCTCTTGAGATGCTTTCACTTTGGGGCATGCTTATTTTACCAGCTTCTTCCTTGTTGGTTCCACTCTCCACCATATCCATACTTACTTGCTCCTTGGGTTCTTCTTCCTTCGGTTCTACTATCTGTGGGGATTGTTTGATGTTTATCTTCTTGGGAGCATTTTGCTGACTTCTAGTGCTTAGGGTCTCCGAACTGCTTCTCTTGGTGTAGACGGTTAATTTGGGAACTTGGAATATCATCTTTTGAGGGGTTTGTTGTAGGTTTAGTCCCACTTGTTGTGTTTGAGCAGGCTGCAAGATGGCTTCCATATCAGCACAGGTTTGCAAATTAGCCAATTTGTCAAAACCTTCCACATACTCATGTTCATAAGGGTCATGTTTTCTTATCAATCTTCTTTTAGATATGACCTGATGTGGATCATATATTCTCCCTTGTAGCTATGAAAACACAAACTCCTTAAGTTTGGCCAGGATCTGAGGTAAGAAAGCTCTAGTATTCATAACAAATGGTTCTATGATGAAAGGAAATTTCAGGTTAGACACCTTGTGCATTTTCAAGAAATGTTCAATCTCTGAGATGATTCTTTTCCTAATGAACTCCAGGGAAAAGACTCTGGGTGTCAGAAATATAGGGAGAAGATAAGGTGCCTCTTGACAACCATATACCCAAATTATTGTAGAATGCATGAACAACACCCAATCTCCTACTCTGTTTTCTTAATTTGGCTGTAAGTAACTTTTCATGTCCTCCAGAACTCTTGGTAGGCTAGTGTTGAAGATCAAGTTGTAAACTCTAGACATGATCTTATTTATGAAAATGATCATTGTGATTCTTTTGCATTCGGTCGAGATGAATGTTTCTTCAGGGAACTTCTTCTTGTATGTCTCTAGGAACATTTTCAGCAAGTATGTGTAATACCTGAAGTGCCTTAGTGATTGGAATTTTACTAGCTATTTGTGCACATTGTTAGCTATGAATTTATCAAAACTGAGACTGACTGACTGACTAGAATTTGACTGAAAAAGATTAACATAAAACCTAACATGAACTCAACTACATATTTGTCATTATCTAGACCTAAAATATGATTGAGTATGGAACATGTCCACTAGATCTCGATAACCATGGAATTTACATTCATTGGCAAGGGCAGACTCTCATAATACTTCTTGGGTTTGACAATTGTCTACAAGAATAGGTTTTTTACCTCTGGGGGACATTCCATGTAAACTGTGACTATTTTTTCTTCATCGAAGGGTTTAGACATTGTGGAAGGGGACTCTGGTATGTCCAGGGCATATCAAATGGACGGGAAATTTATTCTACACAGGACCTATGAACCTAACCTATTTAAAATGACCTTATGTTCCTATGAGTATTGTTCAGCACACCAACCTATGAATTCTGGGAATGGGAATGCGACTTTGATGGCATAAGGAACTATGGAGGCTTGGACCACTTTGAGAAAGGGTAATTTTCTCCCTACATGATTTGACATATTGATCGTGGACACATAGACGGGTGAGATGGTTATTTTAGTGTCAAACACATCAGAATCCCTGTCAATTAGGGATTCTTCACTTGGAGGGGGATCTTGCTCTGTTACAGAAAAAATGACAGGATCCATGGTGACGATGAAAAATACCCGTGAATGAGTGGAAGAAGCATGAATTTGGTGCACTGTTGATTTTGGGTTCGACTGGAGCGGTCGCACCACTTTTTATCTTTCAAATGATTTCAAAATGTATAAAATAATGGAAAAGGTCCTCCTTCTTATGTATGCCTCCCGATATCAGGGACAAGGAAAAGCAGTTTGGGGTAGACTAATTTTCTCTCCAATATGCATCTGGTGGTGCCACGTGGTCTTGAAGTGAAACCACGATATTTTCATCGGCCTGCTTCCAAATAATTAAACTATGCAGTAGTTCTCTGCCTGATATGGCCCCTAACCGTCGATCTAAGGTACCTGAGATCTGGGGCCCGCCGTGTTCCGTCAACTCCGCTCCTCCGCTATATTTATCCCTTTTCTGCTAGGTGTGTCCCCATCCTCCAGTTTATCATGTCTCTACACCAATTTATCCCATTTCTAAGTGCTAAGACTTGGATTCCATAAAAAATTTGTTATGGTGATAACACCTCCAACCAATCGTTAGCTACAGTATTGACTCATAAGGATGATGAAAACAATGAGGTGTTGGTCTCATTTATGAGCACTAATCTCCAAGGGTCCAAACTAAATTACCCTGCTATATAAAAACAAGCTTATGTGTTGTACAAGGCGGTAAAACATTTCAGATCTTGCATCCTAAAAAACCACACCAAAGTCATTATGCCTCATCCTGCAGTCTGATCCCTATTCACTCAACATTTTATGGGGGAAAGAAGAGTAAATTGGATGAAAGTGGTTCATGAATTTGATCTAGATATAAAACCTGCCAAACTGGTTAAAGAGCAAGGATTGTGTAAACTGGTCATTGAAGCCCAAGACCAAGTAAATGAAGAAACCAGGTGGGAGAATGAATTGAAATTATGGTGTAGTGAAGTTTTATATGTTTCCCCAGGGCTGGAGTATTGGTATGGGAAACTAACTTATCTGTTGCATCATGGGACTTGACCACAAAACCTAAACCCTAAGGAAAGGAGAGCTCTCAGAATAAAATTGGCACAATATCGCCTCATAAATTTGGTGCTCTTCCATGTTAATTATTATGGGGTACTTTTAAGATGTATTTAACGTGAAGATGCAGACAAGGTCTTGAAGGATCTCCATGATGGTCCTATAGGTGGAAAATTTACAAGGAATACCACCCCTCACAAGATACTGAGAGCCAACTATTATTGGCCTAGTCTGTTTAGAGACACTCACACACATGCTAGAAACTGTAAAACTTGTCAAATGAGCGCATGGAGGGAAAAGAGAGTAGTTGTCCCACTCCAAGATGTGGCCGTCTCCAGACCATTCGAGCAATGGGGGCTATATGTCATATGATAAATTACATTGAGTTCTACAAAACAACATAGATACATACTGAATTCCACGGACTATTTCACGAAATGGGAATAGGTCATCCCTCTGACTCATATAAATGAAAATGTGGTAATCCAATTCATAGAACAAAAACTTATCACAAGGTTCGGTATGCCTTCCATTCTTGTTTTTTATAATGCTGCTTATTTTTCTTCCACCTTATTAACATAGTTCTCTCTAGACAAAGGAATCATAATCAGATACTATACAAACTACTATACATGGGGGAATGGAGTGGAAGAATCAACCCACAAGAACCTAGTAAGGGTATTCAAGAAAACAATTGCAGACAATCAGAGGAATTGACATAGTTCACTTCATAACGGCTTATGGGTGGATAGGGTAACACCCAAGGAAGCTATAGGCAATTCCTCATACTTCTTGGTATACAGACAAGAAGTCATTCTCTTGAACGTGCTATATCTTCCATCTCTTCAAATTGATCAGGGTTCTAGAGGACAACCCTCATTGGTTATTCAATACAGAATTGATACCCTCCTCATGTTGGAAGAAGAAAGGGAGAAAGAAAAAGAAAATTTCATTTCTCATCAATAGATAGTTAAAAGGTGGTTTGACAAGCATAAGGCCAAAGAGAAGAATTTTGAAGTAGGAGACTTGGTCCTGAAATGGGACAGAGCGAATGAGCTGAAGGGAAAACATTTGAAGTTTCATAATCTATGGCTTGGACCTTTTCAGGTAGCCGATAAACTTCGGGCATGCAAGTATCAGTTGCAAGATATGAGGGGGGAACCTGACACGCTCCCGGTGAATGGCCAAGCCATAAAACAATATTTATGTTTAAAAAAAATATAATCAAATGTGTGTGTGTGTTTTCATGATGTTTTATTTTTAGGTAGGATGATTGCAGAGTCCTTTATTCTTGTTTTCTTGTTGTAGTATTTTTGTTCTTTGAATATTTTGTTCTGAAAGGCATTGGTTGACCTTAATTCATACGGTATAGAAAAAAAAATTCCTGACTCATGATTACATACAACACAAGAAATGTTGGGTGAATTGTTGTTTCCTTAAAGGGGTTTCGTATCTAACCTTTGCAAATAAACAACCTTGGAAAGTGATGAAGTTTCTGCCTAGTGGTCTGGTAAAACCTAAAAGGGAAAGATGGTAAGATGGAAAGGACCACATGTACCTCAAGACAAAGCTAACAAAATTTCACCTTAATCGTCTCATTTTTACAAATAACAAATGTCCTCCTCTCCCACTCGCTTAGGAAATTCTACCGAAATAGACCAATTATATCAATTGAGTGCGAAGTAGGAGAGAGTATGCAGATAACTCCGATGGGGCTATGGATTCTTGTTGGAAGTGGAGCAAGGTCTGTGACATTGGGGTGACTCCATCAAGGCTATGGATGCTCGCTTGCAACGAAGCAACACTGCAACAAGCGAATGATGATAACTAAAAGGCCTAGTTCCAGTGAATACTTTACTCAACTCTTGTCAAAAGAGGGAATGGGTCATGGTTAAAGGGAACAAAGGTGGAATAAAGGTTGAAACCCCATAGGTAGGACTGAATTCATGAACCAGGGGAATTTCAAACGTAAGGATACAAGAGGCTCTGGTGAAAAAAACCAGTTAAATTCTTAACCATCTTTTGCATCATATAAGCCCGAGGAAGGAACAAAAGTTCTTCTTTCTCCCAGTAAGTCACCATTTTTTGAGCACTCAACACACCCTAAAATATACTTATAAAATTTTATCACTTTAGGGTACCACTTGGTTTTATTCACTGTTTCAATCATTTTCACTTTGGGAAATGGTTTATCTTTGTTTTGTTTTCATGACTCTTATCATCAAGTTAGGTTTGTTTGAACTTGTGAAACCTCATGTCTAAAATAACTTGACACCCAACATAAGGATCGACAATTAACACTTCACCTAACATGCCCAGGTTCGGCGTCAGAAGTATTCAAGCAAGTAAAGGGACCACACAGTAACAACAGTCCTTGAGCGTTGATCCCCATCGGGGTTAGCAAAAGGTGGAGTTGGTTTGCGTAAGTTAGTCGCCCAAAGTTTCAAGAGATAACCGATCCCCTTTGACAGTGGAAAAATATGGAAAGGATAGACATTAAAAAAGGACGTAAATAAATATTTGATATCTGATGACCAATGCGCTTCATCAAGGTCCGAGAAATCCAGAAAAGTAAAGAAATTTTTTTTGCCCACAACAAGCATATCGCTGATCATTTATCCCCGGTGAATTTTTGACATCGATACTTTTTCAAGAGAGTCGATCTAAGAACACTTGGGTAAATTTATCATTGATCGTTGATCCTTGATACATTTTCGGCGAGAGAAATACAAGACTGGATTTTAAAACGTATAGTTTTAATAAGGTCCTGGTTCTTATTAACACAATTAAATTGAGATGTCGATCTCGAACACCATGTGTCTTTATCACGTAAGGGTGTAGAAAGGAATAGTGTCGTCCTGAGTCATATTAAGGTTCCCTTGGGTCCTAGTCATGCCTCCTAGTCATATTTTCCACATCAGCTCCGTACGGCAACATTGATCGACGTCAGAGATTTTGCAAGGAGATATCAATGGAAATTTTTGAAGCATAATCCTGACCCCCGATCCACCAACTGAATGAGAGAAACAATGGGATGTTTGTGGCATAAGATACAATCAGATTTGGAAATTTAATAGACTAGTTAATGCTCGATCCCGCATTTGTTGCTACCTCATGCGGCGATTAAACAACAACAATTTGAAATCGATGATAGAACACATTACCACCCATGCCTATGCCATCAACCTGCAATGAATTTAATTTTAAAACATATTTGAAAATTTGGCGGTAGATTTAATGAAATTACACGCATCACCCGAATTGAATGGTTGATGCGACAAGGTAAGTTCATCCATTTTAAAATATCTAGAACGGTTTTTGAACCAATTCATTCTGAGTGCAAGTTGAATTCCAGAGCATCTGAAGTAGAAAATCAAGCGTCTCAAGACTGTACTGACCCGCTGATTATCAAAACTAGGTTTAACAAGTTGTAGAGGTATGTGTTCAAGTTTGTCAATTTGTTGGCCATAATTTATATACGCATCCATAATTTGTTGGCCATAATTTATATACGCATCCATAATTTGTTGGCCATAATTTAACTATGTTATAGCTGCAGGTATGATGCCGTCGAGAAATCAAACCACCAGACGCTCGCAGAGAGCACCCAAGCTAAAAGAAGCTAAAAAAGGATAAGGTTCTTCTCCGGGGACTGCAAGGTAGTTGGAGTATGCTCCCAGGGTGGAGCTTGTCATTAAAACATCAACAAAGAAAGATTTTGTCTAGCCTCTGGCCTTTGGTGATACAAAAGAATGAACCAGATCCAAATTAATGGTCTCATAGTAGGGGGACCTCTTCAACAAAATTAGTCGAGAAGAATACCCAGAGTATATCCCACACAATGACCCAGACGTAAGGGCTCTTGATGACCAGGTCTTCTCGAACATCCAACGAACGTATTTACACATGGTGACCAGCAGAACCTCAATTTTCCCTTACATAGAGGTTCCAAAATGGATGATCAACCATACATACAGACACAAGTTCTTGATTAACGATGAGATTGGCAGGTGTGTTGGAGTTTTCGTCCGGACAGAAGTCCAAAAATACTACAAGCTCAGGGACCTAAAGGAGCATCTCAACATGGACTTTGTGGTAAAATTCTATGAATTCCATGACACCAACCAATTGATGGACTCATGGTGGAAGGAGGACAAGAAGTTCACTAACCGAAGAAATGGTTGGTATGGGACAATTAACCTGAGGGAGCCATACATTTATTTGATGGCTTTCATCTATCAACTATATGGAGAAAAGGACTGCTCCAAGTTTTCAGAAGCATGGATTCCTTTGGCGTACACAGTGGCGATCTTCGAGAGAAGCTTCAACTGGGGAGAAATAATTTCTAAACAACTGAGCATGTGTGTGCAACAGGCTCAAATGCTGAAAGAAGGATAAACACCCACTGTATACATGGCCTCTTACCTACTCGATGTCATGTGCGCAAGGAGTGTCTTCACCGACATGAATTTAGGATGGCATGTTGTAGAGCTCTCGATCCATGTTCACTTCAACATACTATGGGAGAACAGGTACAAAAAATATTACACACTCATCTGCGATGCTTTCATCGCTCGCATCCATTTTATTATTTTTAAGAAGGAATTCCCAAGATTATTCGCAACAACCAAGAAAATGGTAGCAAATATAGGCCACTGGTATTTAGACGAATGCTCCACCTACATCAAGGTGTTTTGGGCCACTGTAGAACCACATCTCCTACCTACTCATGTCCCAGATCGATTCATTGTGGGAGAAATATGCTATCAGACCATCTTGCAGGGCTATAACTCCACATTGGTCAAAGACAAGAAACGGGCATTCATACCCTACGATTTTCATATAGGGTTCTATCAGGTGAAGGATACTGCTCAAGCCAAACATGAAGGGCTTAACCAATTGGAATTTTGGTTCTTGACATGCCAATTCTGCAAGAATGACCCTAAAGGCTTGGTCCTCCAACATGCTTCACAAGTATCATCGTGTTGGTCGCATGCTCATGATAAGTTTGAGGATGAAATTTTCAAAAAGTGCACCCAGGATTGGGACGAGGTGGTGCATAGGATGGCCAACCAAAACATGACCAGGTTCAAGTACATGAGAATGTATTAATAGGTGGAAACAATAGAGTAATCGGCTCAAGAGGCCCTCAGAGCCAGGGAAGAAATCAGAGCAGTAGAGACAACAAAGGCATGAAGAATGGGATTGCTCTTGCTAGAAGGGGCAAAGAGAATCATTGATCAACTGCAAAATGACTCCGATCTGATAGAAATGACGAGGATTCCCATTGATGACCCAATCGAAATTCAAGGAGAACCAAGTATCCTAGAGCTGATGCATCTTGAAGAAATCACTGGGTTAGAAAACCCTGAAGTGCCACCACCACAGATCATATCGCCAGGGGAAATTTCAACCTAGCTCAAGATAGAGAGGACATCAAGGAGAAAAAGTGTACCAAATCCCTTGTTTGATTTTATAACCATCTACAATGATGAGGAGAGTTGATATGTGTCCCTCGTCACTCCAATTCATATTACAGAGGAGAAATAACTTGAGAGAGCATACACCCCATGTCCCTATGCTCTATTTCATAGTCGTCCGCAGAGCGAGCATGAAGTAGACATTTCCTTAGACACTAATCCACTCAACATATGGGGAACCCCGATGGAAATCTTGAGGGATGAGCTAGAATTGGGTGAACAGGAAGAAGAAATCCCACAACAGGAAATCAGCATTTCAACGGACGATTATCAAGTAGGTACCGAACCTTCCCTTGATTCCTCAGTTTTGGTCGGTACCTTGCCATCTGATGAGAAAAAAATAGAGGCTGAGCCATAGAAACATATAGAAAAGGTTCATGAACCTGGACTTGAAAAAATACACAAAGTTGAGAGCCTGGAAAATACTCTAACTTTGAGAGAAAAAAAGATCCCCAAACCTATTAATGAGGTCGTTGATATACAAGCAATTGCTTACGACGAAAAAAAGTAAGACATCATGAAAAAAAACACTAAGAAGAGGAGGCTTACATTGGATAGTTCAATCCTCATCACCACTGAGGAGAAATTGATCAACACAAAGAATTCCAAGACGTCATAGCTTATCAACGCAGGGATGGTGATCAAAGATGCCAACCTGCATAGACAAAGCAAAGATGAAGAGGAGGCTTACGTTGGATTGTTCGATCCTCATCACAAAATAGGAGAAATTGATCAACACAAAGCATGCCAAGACATCAGAGCTTATCATCACAGGGATGGTGATCAAAGATGCCACCCTGCATAGACAAAGCAAAGATGAAGAGGAGTTCGCCACTGCACTAAAGGAGTTGTAGTGTTTGCGCCATTTGGTGAAATACTATCAGGAATCCACATAAGCCATGGTATTTTTGAGAAGTGAGTTTCAAGATGCTTATGGAAAATTCATGAATGAATGACACCTTTTCACTGTAGAGATAGGCGAATTCCAAGGAGAAACCCTTATGGTGCTAGAAACTTGCAAAGACGTGGAAATATGGTACGATAAGGCCCACCAAGAAGTGGAAAGAATTGATTACATCAGCATGGTTCAAAAGGGCTGAGACAATGAAGACCATGGCATTCGGGTGCTAAGAGACAAAAACATAGATCGGATAAGGAAGGTGACCAAATAATGGGTGAAAATGGCCCAAGAACCTCAATGGGAGATTCAAGAAAATGGGCCGATTGCGAAAGGAGTTGGGTCAAGATCAATCGGGAGATGAGAGACATCGATATCCTAGAATTCAGCTCACTCGAGGACATTGTTGACTTGCATGACATGTCAAACAAAATGAAGAACAAGACTCAACATGGATTGCATATGTAGAAAAGGTGGCAAACATGGCGCTAGGTCAAGTACAACAGTTCATGGAGCACCTGATCAAGGCTCGAACAATATTACAATATTTAAGTGTCAAAATAGTTAAGTATCGAGCATGGGCAGTAGAAGTAAAGGATATCCTTTCGGCCTTGATGGACCAACACAGATTCCCATATGCCAATACATGCGAGGAAATATTCATCAAATGGTCAGAGTATGAGAAGATTCATCCACTTCAATGAAACCATTCGATGACTCTTAGAAGACATAGATATGGAAGCGCCATGTGGCGATATTCTTTTTAACTTAGCTTGCACTTTTGATAGTTATTTTAGTTAATGATTTGTTATAAATAAGAGGATCGGCCTTTCAGAAAGGGTCGATGGTGGTGGCAAAGGCCCTCATTTTTGGAATTGTAAAGAACTATTTCCGAACTACCTTAATCGAGAAGTCCTATTTAGGACTGGAGACAAACTTCTATTTTTTTTATCAAAGGAGTGTGTGATTGGCTCTAAGGAGGAATTACTTCTGACTTTATCTCATGAATGGATGTTGTAATGAGTAAGAGTTTCTGAATCTATTGATAAGTTAGTTGATTCAATATTTTTTATAATTCTTGTCTCTAATGATAGAAAACAAATCGTTGTGTTAATGTGTGATTAGTGATTAGAGATAAGGAAACTAATTTTATTTCCATCATTTTATTGCATGTATGTTTTCTTTTGATAATTATATCTTAGTCAATAATTGAAATACCAGCAAGTTGATGTATTAGTATTAGGCTTGTCGCAGGTCTGAAAAACTTTTTCTATATGCTTGAGCACAAGGGTTATCCCAAGCTTAACCTTCTTCAGTAGTTAACATTTCCCCTTTTTTACCCAGCTAGTTTATACCAGCACCTATCTTTTTATTAGACCCATCTAATAAGAGAAAATAAAAAAGAGAACGTTTAAACCGAAGGAGGAACTTTCATAAGAAGATTTCATGTCAATCACTATGTAAAGCCCATTGATTATTTGGTCGGATCGACGGATCTGGAGAACCATTCGACTATTAAATGGTGTAGAGTCTAATTGGACCTCGGTGGCAGTTTTGGTTCCTTTTGTTGAGTTAAAATGATTTAGGACCCCTCAACATAGTCTTGGAGTCCACGTAGTAACAGATGAGTGACAGTAAAATGAAAACTCAATGTTTGATGTAATTTTCTTTTGTAATCCCACCTACTTATAATTAAGGGGGGTGTTGGAAATTGTAATTACAAGTCGCTGAGATCTTTACGTCTCCATCGATTTATCTGTCATTAATTTTGTCAATTAGTCAAATTGTCGATGACAGTCTGACAGTCTGCAAGTGCAAACTCGCACGTTTACACAAAATTTAGTCGGCAAGCAGGAGAGATAGAAATGGAGCCTATTTCTATCTTCTTGAATTAAATTAAGTGGTTGAATAATTAGTCACAGTTATAGTAGTGTTTAATGTTGAATTCGTTCTTAGATTCTATAGGAAGTCTCAGTCGGAGTCTATATAAGTCTGAGTCATTTAGTTATTCTGATGATGTAGTATGTAGAGAAGAAAAGAGAGGCAAAGAGAATAGTTGAGAACCAGAAGCAGATGAGGAGTGTAAGAATTCTGATTCTATAAATTCAGAAAAATAAGTCATTGGAGCTGAAGCTCATCTCTGTCATAGTATTCTGTATTCGTGCTTAGTGAGCTGAAGTTTATTAATATCAATCATTTTGTGTATTGTCAAGTTTTTTTCTTATTTCTGAGTTTATGTGCTAAGAATAGCACTGTGTTATTCTGCATTCATAAATCATTTCATTAAGTGTGTGTATTCACAACGTGAAACAAACTGATTAGTTTGTGCACCATGCAGTGGATTTGAGAAATATGTCATGTAGCCTGTTTGGTGCACAATATTTGAAACTGCATTGCGTAGAGTAGACTATGCGCATCATCGATATAAAATCCAGGATGTCCAACGTGGCCTTAGATCTTGCAAATAGGAAGGTTGAATTGACTATGTTTAGGTTATTTCTTGAGGTACACTCGCATAATAATTAAAGATATTTTTCCTCATTGCATTTATATATTTACGTCAGGATGCCAAGATAGCAACTATATAGTTCTATCTTTAATTTTTTAAGCATTTCTATTTCTTTTAATTTGTCTTGACCGAATAGATCATGTAAATTGTGGAAATTGAATAGGGTGTCTCTAGATTGTGTATCTTTATATATTATTTAATATATAAAGATTAATATTATAATTTKAAATGGCAGATGAAGTTTGATATTATTTTATATATTTAGTCTATAGATTGTGTTTACAAGTAGGTTTTCTCTTGTTTGTAAAGTCCCATCTGTTACGACAATGAAAAGCGATGTATATTAGGTAAATATTTTATTTTATTTTTTTCTCTTTTTGCAATAGGATATTAAGCTCGTTAAAACATAATAAACAGAACCACAAGTGATACATCATCATAACTAAAATGACACATAATCCATGCATTAACACAATTAAAAGGCACATAATCAACACATAACAACGACTCAATCAATGCATAATCCACACGACTTCATAATTAAAATCGTTACAAGCGACACCTCATGGAAATCAATAACGACACAAACCAATGCATTGTTAAGAACCAAACATCAATATAGCATAGAAAAACCTCAGGAAAAGTACTCAACGCCTTGAAAAAGAGATAATTTCAGATAATAAGCCTCTTCGAGGGGGAAACCTCCTTTTACCCCACTTAAATGTTCAAGTACAAGA